>WAAE01020377.1:0-41738 GCA_013400495.1 Nicator chloris | reverse complement strand
CTGACATATTCCTGCAAATTATTACCCCAGACATACGGTACACATTAGATGCATGGAGAAGTTATATAGGGGGGTTATTTAGGGCAAAGATCTCAGATCTATTAAAAATCACAATATTATTTCTACCTCATACCCAGTTCTCCAAAGAAAGGCAAAACAAAACATAAGCAGTCCATGATGGCCTAGTGATTTATAAAACACAGTTACCACAAAAAACCAACAGTTCCCATTTGTTGCTGTCCTGGGGTGATGGCTTCCTGCGTAGTGGCTTCTCTAGGCTCTCTATCAGCATGGAATCATGGGACTGACTCCTTTTGGAATCACACTGGATCTTGAACCCCAGATACAATTATTCCTCCTCCAGAGTACACACTTACATGCTTGTGGGGATAAAAGGAATGTCCAGACCCTTCTCCCCTGCTGTGCAGTGGCCTCTGGAAGAGTACCCTGAGTATTACTACGCTGATAAAAAGATCCCAGCCACACTGAGCACAGTTGTAAACCCTCCCATGCAACAGATTTTGTGAGTTTATGCATCACAGTAAGCTTCCAGGAAAGAGTTATTTGTGCATTAATCTTCATCTTAATAACCCCTTTGCTCCAAATAAATTAGCTATACTTAGCTGTGTCACAAGACGTTATACTGCAATGTGCTGGAAGGAAAGCTGCTCTTCCATTTTTCTTTTTCAGAATTACTCTCCACTGCAACGTTTATCAGGGAGCCAATGCAAAGTGTGACTATTCAGCACAGGGGCACAACTAAAACAAGGGTTCTTTTTCACCCTTTTGATATTTTTCTAGGGACAAATTTATGGATATTACTTAAAAATATACCTTAAAGTAACTAAACCCAGAATAATTCAAAACGCTTTGTAACAGAAAAATTCTACATCTGAGGTACTTCAAGCAGCAATTTAAGATGTATTGTTCTTTCTTTGTTCAGAGGCTTTGTAATCACTATTTTACAGCATTTTAGGACGCCTTTAAATGAGTTTTTGCCTAAATAATGAACGCTAAGTGACTGGAAGCCCCTGGGACTTGCTAGAGATCAAGCAGTAACAGCAAGCAAGGCACAATGTCTCCAACCAGCACACCAAGCTCTGCTCCAGGTGACATCCGCTGAAACTAGAAGTGTCTGCTTAAATTAAATCCTGCAGAGATATTCATCTGCTGCAAGTTAAGTATGTATATATTACTGCTGTAATATATAGGATTTGTCCCTTGCCTGGAGTACATGTATTAAGTCCTTGCAGTATTAAGGCTTTATTTTGGATTTATATCACTGTGACAAAGGGCAGAATTAGTCGCAGTATTATTTAGCACGGATGTATATAGTGAAAGGAGAAAGGCCACAGCCATAAAAGCTTTGCTTGATCTACTACAACTCCCTGAGACTTCGAACACCCATAGCAGGATTCAGACTCCATCCAGGTATCCAATTGATTAAAGCTACTAATTTTGTAAAAAATTAATTACAACTGAATGAAAGAACTCTCTGAACATATGGTTTTGAGATTTGCCAACATCCAAGGCCAATTTATTTCTTGTCAATCTACATATGTAAGATGTCTTAGACAGTTGTAAATCTCCTTTTGAGAGGCTGGAGTCAAGAGTTGAGAAAGAAAATACATGATGTGACATTGTTCAATGAATGCCACAAGCCAAAGTTTCTCTTGTCATATAAAAGAAGTATGGAGACTCCAAACTCACCTTTTTTTTGCCATGCACTTTACAAATAAATATAATTGGAAACTTTTTTTTAAGGATTTAATTGCAAATATCGGTCCTTGCTGGCTTTGTTCTTGTCACCAAAGCAACTAACACATTTAATTCTTGACAAGTCTCTCAGAATTTGGAACATTTTGTGGTGTTTTTGTTTTCTTTCTTGCTCATTAGAGAACTTCTTTGGCTGCTACTATGATCAACAAAGATTGCTGCATTCAGGTGAAACCAAGACCACTCAACCACTGTGCAATTGCAACTTCCTTCCCTGTCTTCTCCCTGAAACTACTGAAGAGACTTCCATGGATAAGGTCAGAATTTTACTCCAGCTTGTGAAGCAGCCGTTTCTCTAAGGTTTGATGAAGCAATGATCGATTATATTGCAAATTCCCAATAATTTCTAAAGCTAAATCATGTACACAAACATATTTTTTTTTTAGTTAGAATTGACACAACTATTATTTCTATTGCAAAGCAATATTGAACATTAAGAAAAATATAATTGGGAATAGCAAAAAGTCTATTTACGACTTATTTTCTAAATAAGCAACATCTTCTACAGAGAGGCCACTGCATGTGTAGGTTAAGTATATGCAGAGCAGTTACCAACTGGAAAGGTCTGAGTGGATGCATCAGGAAACCTAAGCTGTTGAACACTGGCAATAAATAAAACTAGTTGAACTCAATGGTGATTATTTCATTTCAGATGTTAGAAATCTCCTCCATTCCCAACTCCAGCACACTAGAGTTCACATTACTCATGAATTATGACATCCACAAAGGGATTTATCATTCTTCAGTTTATGTTCTCTAATTTTACACTTTGAGTTGCTTCAGCTGAGCTTTTTCAAGTGTCACCATAGAGATGCAAATTCACTGTTGACAACCTCTACTCTTATTTGTAGTCTGAAATAATTTAGCATCGCTTTTGAACTGTGGACTTTTTTTTACGTCCCAAAGCATGCTTTTCCTGACAGATGAAAGATTTCTCAGAATGTCATTCTTCAGGAAGGATCTTCAATAATATCAGGCCCAAAAATAGATCTGACCAAGTTCCCCTCAACACACACTTCTTCCACGCACCTTTCAACCCAATGATTATTTTCTGAAGTTTGTTTCAGTTTATCATTCCAATCTAAAGGGCTGAACATCAGATAACCCACTTGTTTTTAAAACCATAATCAGGCAAGACATTAGGGCCAAACAAAGAATTTTACGTGAAACAATGGGAGATTATCTGTCAAGGCTGTGATGTCATCCACAGCACCAGCATTCCTGCTCAATATATGGTTTCCATAAAAAACAGATCAATCAGCACTGATTGTTAATTTTGTTTCTGCTGTTTTCATCTTAAGCAGTCTGTTAAGTGCATGAGAACTGATCTTCAATTAATATGTCTGGGATTACTTATGGCGTCATTAACTTTAAAATATTTACACAACATTGGGTTTTCTTTCCAGTCTTCTGGAGATTTTATTGCTAAAGAGACACTGACAGTTCACCGAACTTCTTTGGCAGTTGTTTTAAGAATCCATGGTATATCCAAGCATTATGTAATATAAAATAATATTTGTATTATTTAAGCATTATAAATTTGAAGGTATTTTGCATTCATCGGGGTGACTATTTTACAGTATTAATTTTGACTAGCAAAGAAATTCATTGCTATTTCTCTACAAAATACACCACCTCCCATCACTTCCTTTAGCCATCTTTAATTTTATTTAGGCTTTTAAGGTTATCAATTTCATAACTGATTTTGGTTGTGTATGAATGAATCCAAGTTACAACTCAATATTGAAGTTGCACCTATATCTACTTAATTTTTGTCCTTGTGAGGGGGCTTGAAAGGCTCCTCTATAAGATTGTCAGAAAAAGCAATGATAAACATTCTCAGCAAAACAAAGTAGCTCGTATTCTCATCCTACATGATCTGGAATCCACTACAATTCTGGGGGGGAAATGATAACAACACGTGACTTCCATTGGTTTTTCTCACCTTACCAGTAAAAACCAGAAGCAGTGGCACCAAAATGTGTAGGGCTGCAGCATTTGAACAAATATGCTGGATCAGAATGAAGTTCCATCTCTAGGGAGATCCTGACTGAGCTGAACTTTACTTTATTTCACTGTTAAGGCAAGAGGAGTCCTGTTCTGATCACCGAGTGCTTTACAGAGCAAGTCACCTCACTCTGCAGTTTGCACCTTTTCCACTTGGACCTATGAGAGCCCTGGGCAGCTGCTCCCAAAGGGATGTCATATTAGAGTCATCCTGGAATACTTAAAACCTGAAGATACACATACAAAATAAGGAATGAGATCAGATTTAAATACTAATTGAAGATTTATAGATTTTTTTACAGTATATTCATTAAAAGAGCAAAGAGGATGCAAGCATTATTGTATTGCAAAGGCCACTCAGTTTAAAGTTCATGGTTTTCCTTTTTTCGTCCACCTCATTACTAAAACAAAAATCTCCCATCTCTTGCTGTACTAAAACTCTGTATTAGTAGGATCATATGTATATATAAGCCAGCTACAAGAGTCA
This sequence comes from Nicator chloris, assembly GCA_013400495.1. NCBI lineage: Eukaryota > Metazoa > Chordata > Aves > Passeriformes > Pycnonotidae > Nicator > Nicator chloris. The sequence continues at coordinate 37,468 of WAAE01020377.1, read as the reverse complement.
GATCATATTATAGCTCACTAACAATTATTTTAAAAGTGCATTTATATTCATCCCATAGAAGCATAGTGGATTTTTTTTCCATTCCTGTGAATTATTTACATCAGAAGGGTTGATTCACGAAGCTGGGGTTTCATCAAACTTGACCTATGTGAAATGCATGCACCTGCTGGAGTTCTCTGAACTATTGATTCTGCTGCATCCATCTGTCTCACACTCACTGTGTTCCGAGTACTCTCTGAAGAATAATGCTGGCATCTGTTTTAAGTATAAGCTTTCTAAATTACTGCATAGATGCATTACAGAGTAGTTAAGAAAAATCAATGGTTTCTATGTAAATAACCACAAAGCTTTCCTGCTTCCTTTAAAACATAAATTTCTTCAATAAAGATAGTTTTATTTTATTTTTACTCTAATATTTCTCCTTTACATCAGCTCTGCTGTCAAAGCTATCCTGATATTCTGCTGCTGTTTAAATTTATCATGGGTGTGAACTCCTTTATTGTGGGTGTTTTCTTCCAAGGAATATGCATTTCATATTGTCTCTATTACTGAAAAGTAATAGTGAAAAGTGAGATTTGGATTCAAGACCTTAGCACACGTTTAAATACATTTTCATCGCTTTCCTAAAAATGGAGCAAGGGTGTCACCCAAGTGGATCGCTTAGAAAATATTTCAGATTAGCCTTTTAAAATAACATTTAATTGCTATGGAAATTAAGATAAAATGTCTGTAATTAGTATGCAGTCTTCCCTTCTGAGCACAGAGCAGCAATAATAACCTTGAGCTAAAGCTGTAAGAATGGTGAAATGTACTGTCCGTGCCCAAGCCTGGATTTCTACAAAATTAATTTCTGTTAGCAGAATCATGATAAGAGACCTGTGGAAAGGAAAGCTCTTCAGTGCTAATCTGAACTCTTGTCCTATCTTGAACAGATTCAAAGATATATTATAATTGCTTTTGATCATCTTAAAAAAAAAAAAAAAATGAAAAGATGAAAAAAGAAAAAAAACTCAAAAGAAAAGGAAGAATCACAGAACTGAGAAGAAGCAGTCCAGAAAAAGCTGTGAAGCACTGAGTAGATGCCAGTACAGTCAGTCAAGAGAAGGGCTGAGCTGATGAACACAAGGATGCAGCCAAGGAGAACAGTGATGACAAATAAATTAATTTGGCTGCTAAATATATGAAACTGCTGGTCAGAATTCCTGCACAGATATCTGGTGAAAAATATTTTGGAACAACATTAATTTTATGCCAAAATAGCAGTACTTGTAAAAACCATATGGCATAGTGGCTCACTGACATTAACCCTCTTACTTCATCTCTCTGAACCAACAGTCTGGTCCATTCTTTATTTTTGTAAACCAGAGTTACAGGATCTAAAATTGACGTCTCAACTTCAGTCATCAATAAATCTGGAAAATTCTTGGCTACACAAGTGTTCAGGCGTAAAAGATGAATAAAGCCAAAATGTCCTTAAAAGACAAGCCATGGTCTCATTATGGCATAAAAGTATCTGCTGAAATCTCCATAGTGGCACATTCTTCTGCATTTGAATCCTAATTTAAAATACTACTCATCAATATATATTCATGTCTTATGGAGGAAAAAAATAATATATAGCTAAGGTGGCCCATCACTGCAAATAGTTCCTATTTATTCTTTAAAGCTCACTTTGCCATTTCATGACCTGTTTATTTCTATATGATGGGCAAATTGTAGCCTATGGCAGCAGCAACATGGCTGAGATGTTCAGTTTTCTCTCCTTTAGTGAGTGGGACCACTCAAGCCCTCATGGTAATTGTTTTCACCCTCCTTCTTGTTGTCTGTTTATCACACTGGCATTTTGCTTTTAAGGCTCTTCCATTTGAGTCATGTCAATCAAATCAGAAAAATGCAGGGTTGTAATAATGAACTAACTCGTCACATCTAGCACTTTGCATTTCTCAATTACAGGATCTCAAGAATACGCTGTTTTTTGGAATGTGATCTCCGTGTATACATTTAACACTGTTCTCCACTGTAATGATGGAATCCCAAAGTGTTCAACAGTTGTCTGTGCTTGTTTAAGACAAGATGTTTATCCCCCATCTGAAAATAACCCATACCCTTGACAAAAACAGTTTTCTGCACTGTTCAGGGACTGCAAGAAAGTCATTTAGGTCTTCGTAATACCTTTGTGAATAAGGATGTGGAAGACAATGTGCAGTTCACTAATGACTGAACTAGCGCCCTCTCTGGGAGAAACCACAGGCATATTACAGCATCTTAATCAGGAAATTCAGAAAATTGTAATCAACAGAAATCACAATGGATCTTGCATGGGGTACAAGGACTTCAGTTTAGGATTTTGTGGGTTTTTTTGTTGTTGTTGTTGTTGTTGGGTTTTTCATATAAAAGTTCTTGGAAAATGGAAAACGTCATGAAATCTAATCTCATTTCAAAGTGTTTAACATTTTATGTCCTACCTGAAACATGTTCTGCAGAAGCAGTACTTTTTACTGTTGTGAATAGGTTTTAGTTTAATGCCAGGAAAAAGAAAAAGGATGGGGGGAAAAAAGAATGCAACTAACACCACACTTCCTACAGTCTGATATATTCTCTGGAAGTCTTCTGACTAGTGTGATCAAGTCTAAGCTGATGCATTCATGCATTTCCCCGGTCATATTCAGCTGCTATTCAGTAGATTTCTTTTGTACTTATAGTTTCAGATTCTGCTTCATATATTTTTTCCCAATCAACTAGAAAGTTGAGGAAGTCCCCAAGATGGCACTCCTAAGTACAAAGGTCAAGTTCAACGGAAACATTTAGTCTTTGTCCAAAGCCTGCCCCAGTATTTACAGGCAATTTCAGACACTTCTCAAAGTGCTCAGGTCACTCGTGCCTGGGGCATCATCAGAGTCATGAAAAGGTGATCCCGGCAACCCATGGCTGGGTAGCCAGACCTGCTGGTGTTTGAAGGCACAGACTTCTTAAGAGAAGATCTCTCTCTCCATTCTAGCCCAACTGGTCTGGAGTAGAATCATTAGAGCCCCTGTAGACTTCCTCTAGGAGGCTCTAAGAATGTTTTCAAACGTCTACAATTCAAAAACGCAGAACCTGTTGTCTTGATCCTTTATGCTACTTCGCTAACTCTCTACTCCATAAAACACAGCAGGGCAACATGCCTGGGTCATTGTGAATTTCTTCTGATGGCTAAATGGGAAAGCCTATCGTTACCTTGGGATAATACAGGAGATGGGATAATTCAGAAACCATGTTAGCCCCTTGTCCTGACAGCATAAACATTGCTTCCATCAGCTTAACTGTATTTGAGCATAAATATAGCCATGCTACAGCTCTAGCAGGATCCTTCTCAGGCTCATAAAAGCCGTGAAACATTTCAATATATTCATTCTGCCCTCAACTTCTACAGCTGTGCCTTAGAACTGCACCTCGCCTGCTCCCACACTCCTCAGCACAATCATATTAAGCAGCAAGCGAAGGAATTTAACTCTGAATTTGCTTGCATTTCTGAATTTAAAATCAGACCAAAGAGGTATATAAATCTAATTCTAATTTCTTTTATGTAAATTCAAACCACATGGAGAAAACAAAAATTTGTCATTCTGTTTGTTTGAGGGCTTTATAAACTGACACCATATTAAGTTATTTAAGCCCAGTAAAATTTAATAGGAGTTATTCTTGCTCTTGCAACAGTGTTTGTTGCAGGAGATACTTCCAGAAGTGTGGTGAAGTCATTGCCTAATGTCTCCCCTGAGACTTCCAGCATATAATGGGATACTATTTTCCTTCTCTTCCAATGTTTTTATTGATGTAGAAGCATATTTACTTGATAAAAGCAGAGCAGCTGGCTAATGTCCCTTGGGAATATACCCTTGCTAGGGAAGATTTTAGCCCCCTCCCAAAAGTTCATTGAATTCAGGTTGATTTCATATGCTGAAAAACATTCCCATTTGAAAGAAAGTTACTTTCTACTTGCAAAGTCATTGTTTTCTAAAGCACTGTCCCTCTTGGGAGAAAAGGAAAGGCAATATAAAAACCCTCTGGGACTATCCCGTGGTAGTCAATAAAATTGCTTGTTCTGAGTTTTGCTCTTTAAGCCTTTGAGTGAAGGAAAATGGAAGTGTAGGAACAACCCATGGAACTGTTCTCAGGGTACCAACAAGATCTACACCTTCTACCCAAGGAATTAAAAATAGTAATTGTTCTACATTACTTATGATGAAGACCTTCTTAGAATATCAACTTTTATTTTGCCTATTATAATGTTCATATTGCTCTCCATTTAATTTTCAAAGATTTTGGTAAAAACTTTTGCTTTAGCAGTTAAATTTTCCAGGTGGAGTAAGTCATCATCAAAGAAAGTGCACTGGTGAAAACCACCACATAAAAAAAATCACTGTTTTTTTTTTTTTTTAAAAAAAAAAAAAAATTCTTTTTTTTTTTTTTTAAAAAAAAAAAAAAATTTTTTTTTTTTTGGTAATAGAAGAGAACGCAGTAGAATTATTTGGCTTACAGGACTAAAACAGCCAAACAAACCATAGCAATTACCTGGCTAAAAACCATCACGTTTGGCATAATCCAGACCCCAGTTGGGTACCATCCATCAATGACTGCAAGAACCAGACACTGCATGACGAGATACAGCAGATCCCAACAGCCTGCTGCAGTGCTCAAAAACAAACAAACAAAATCGAACAAACCCCCAAACAAACAAACAAAACTTTAAAAAGCATATAAAATTATTTGCATATGAGAACGCTCTATCTGTAGGAGTTTAGCTAACTCCAAATGTTAGAGTCAATAAACTGTACTCCAGAAGAGATAAAGTATTGTAAAGAAACATTGGTGAGATTTTCCTGTGGAAGTAGTTCCATGATCCCACTTTCTTGGCTAGAAGGCTGCATTTTGTCAAATGGCCTGCCTTGAGTAGTGGAGCCTTTTCTTCCCTTCTCTTTTGCCTCATCTTACTGCATTTACACCTCATTTCAAAACGCAACAGCCATCGATAAAGACTTTTAACTTCCTTTTTGCCCACCTTTAAATAAAACTAACTACATTGCTTCTTTTGTTCTGTGTTTACTTTTAAAATTCCTGAAAACTAATCCAGTCCTTTTTTTCTGTCTTTATGACCATCAGATTTGTTGTTTCTGCTTTTTCAGGTGGGAGAGCTGTTCTCCTACCAGTATTCCTGCTGTATGTTTAATTGTTACATGCATGCAAGATGGAGAAGTGGTAAAAAGCTTTCACTAATCTAGGTAACATGATTTCAGACATTTTTTCAGGTATGAACACTATTATGTTTACTGTAACCAAGGTAAATAGAAAATTGTCCTCTTAGATGTGCTCTTTGTTAAAACTAAGGAAATAACAAACTGCAAACATTTCACCCAGAATGTCAAGTATAAAAGACACAATCATATTTAAATAAGAAAGCAAGGCCTGAGTGATGAAAATAGGTTACTTTCCTATGTTTATGTTTGTAGGTTACTTTCAGATGTTTGTGTTTGCATGCTGAACAGATTTAAAGGGCTACCAGGAAAACATGTTAATTTCAAAGGGAAACAAACTTCCAGTGAAATTGAGCAATATTACAGAAATGAGCATTTCTCCCTTGTAGCACCTTGGTTTCAACAGCCTGACAATGACTCTTTCGGCAGACTTTTCACAATACTATCATAACCACTGCAAACTGCCTCCCTTAGAACTTATGAGAAAGCACTGAGGACTTTCTTAGATATCAAACTGAATTTGAAATCTTAAACTGGAATTTCCGTGACCAGCCCTACGCTCCTTTGTTAACAGTGCTTAAAAAAATACCAAAACAAAACTGCCCAACACACAATTAAATACTATTTTCCACTTCCAGTTAAGGCAATTCAGTCCCACCCCAAATTACTGGTTAAATAAAAAGGTTTTTTTTTTTTTTCACGCTGCAGTAAAATAACTACTATTAATGGTGCAATGGGAGTTACAGATTGTTACTTCCTTGAGGTCAGTTCTGAACACAATCTGGGTTCGGTTTGCATTGTTCTCAAAATGGACGTATTGCAGGGAAAATCATAAGCACTGAGTCCTGATACATGTAGATAATTATTAATGTGGTCTACACACAAAAAAAGGAAAGTGTGACGTGAGAGGCACAACAGAATCGCTATTTAAACTCCATGTACCACATGGAAGAGGTGGCTGGTGAATGCAGCTCATATCTCATACCAGGAAAAGGTGCCACAAAGAGGATTTGAGTGCACCAGCTTCTTGAACACAGGAACAAGCCGGCACACAGAGGGATAAAGGGTGGGCAGACAAGATGTCATAAAACTTAATAACCTCTTGGATACTAGAAGCAGCAGGGACTGGCGTAGGAGGAAATCTGGCAGACAGATGTACCTGGGGGATACAAAGGGAGGGTCAGAAGGAAAAGCTGTCCTGCAGCTCTGGATGCTGATGGATGGAACGGCTTGGACAGGGAGGCAGACGAGGGGCAGGTGCTGGGCACAGGAGACACAGCCAGGGAACCAGGGAAAGCGTTCCCCTGCGCTGGGGTGCCAACTTGAAGCTGCTTTACCTTCTTGTATGCTGTAAAATAACAAAGGCTTGAGAAAAAGGTGCTTTCTTGGGGAACAGACCTCTGTCAGACACGCATCACAGCGGCTGTTAATAACAGGGGAAAATAACCTTGTGTTTGATGTGATAACGCACAGTCTTTGCTGCACGGCTCCACCATCACACACCGCCTGTCAAAAAGGCAGAAGGAGCAGGAGGCAACCTCCAACTTTGGCTCTGCCAACCTGCAGCCCTCGCTCCCCTCCACGGGGCACAACCGCGCCGCGCTCAGGAACGCGGCAGCACCGCACAGCCCAGCGCGCAGGGACGGGGTTAACTCGCACCTCGGGGCTCCCTTGGCTCTGTCACCACATTCCTGCTCCTCGCCCTCCGGCGCACGGGAAGTGCGGCGGCCGCGGGGCGCGCCCGGGATGAGGCGGCGGCGGCCCGGCCTGTCCGGGCGGGCCCGGCGTGTCCCCGCCCGCGGCACCGCCGCGCGGGCATAGGGGGCGCTGCTAGCGCGGGGACACGGCGGCGGAGCGCCTCGCCGGGATCGCGGGGACGGGGATGGGGATGGAGAGAAACGACGGGGACAAACGACGGGGACCGCGGGCCGCGTCCCCTCAGGCCGGCGCGCGCGGCGGGGTCTGGAGGGGGCAAAGGGGGGGCGCGAGACACAGCGCCGCTCCCGCCTTTGCGCGGGCGCGCGCGGCCCCCTGCGCGCGCGAGCCGCCCGCCCCGCTCGCCCGCCCAATGAGCGTCCCGGCCGGAGGGAGCGCCGGTCCCGCCGGGCCGGCGGCCTGAGGGGATGGGGATGGCGGTGTTTGTGTGCCCCCTCCCGCGGCGGCGGAACCTGGACTGAAATACAGTACACCCCCCAGCCCCGCACCGCCCAGTCCCGACAGTGGCACCCATGTACAGATAAACACACACGCACACACATCCCCTCAGCCCCGCGCAGGATGCGCCCCCCCCCGCCCTTCCCAGCCCAGACACGGCCCCGCTGGTGAGGTGTAGGTCAGGGGAAGGTGGGCTGAGGCGCTGTGGGCGGGAGAGCAGCGCGGGGAGCCGGGAGGTGAGCCAGCAGCGCCGCTGCCGGTTCGGAGGGAGCTGAGGGGGAGCCGGGACGCGGGGCGGGGACGCCGAGGTGGGCGCGGGGGGATGGCGGGGGGTGCGGGCAGGGTCGCGCGGCGCCGCCGCCTGAGGCGATGAGAAAAGTTGAGGCGGCTTTCGGGGGCGGGAGCGAGCTGGCGGGGTTCGTGTTTGATCAACTTCGCGCTTAGGTGCTTTCTTTTTAACTCGCGTTTATCCTGGGTGTACTTCTTTTATAACTACTCCTATTCTTTCCTTTCTTTTAACAAGGGGGGGAGGGAATCTCCCACGAAACTTTTCCCTTTACGGAAGGCGGGACTGAAACGATACCCGATGCATTGTTCAAATGTAAAATGTAAAACCTTCAGCGCTTGCCTTTTTTTTTTTTTTTTTTTTTTTTTTTTTTTTTTTTTTTTTGTTGGGTTTTATTGCTGCCGCCGCCGCTGTTGTGATCGCGCTTTCCCCCTTGTGTTTACAGCGCCTGTGAGGGAGAGACGCTCGGAGGAAGGACCGGGATCCCTGGGCTGCATCAGCGCAGAGAGCAGGAGCCCGGCTCAGCAGAGCTGGGAGGATTTCACCTTGTTGCTGTTTGTTTCGGGAGATTTTCGCTCCCCCCCGCCCCGGACACTGTCCAGCTGAGGGTTTGCTTCCTTGCTGCGTCCACAAACGGCCAGAGAAAAAGCGCTTTCCCTGTTAGAGGTGATTTTTGTCGTGGTCTCCCTGCAAGGAAGAGATCGGCACCAGCCTTCGAGGAGGTAGACAGGATCAACTGAGGTTTTCCCTACCTCCGGCTGAACGTGAGGAGTTCAAGTGACACCGGCACTGGCCTGTGGCTGACTGACTGCACAGCGAGCTGGAATCACAGCCAGAGCTGCTCGATTTACCTGCTCGAGGACCTTTCAAACCCTTCTATTGACGGTAGAGATTTGTATTCCAAAATCGGATTAATATAAACTATGCAGAGCTTTGCGGGGATATCGGGAGACTACTCTGTCTGCATGGCTAATCTTGAAATTGTCTGAAATAAATCCTTAGCGCAAGGAATAACGAGATACTTTCAATTAGTTTTTTCTTCCTTGTCGCTTTCCCCCCCCCCTCCCCCTTCTACGAGAATTTAACACTTCCATCGGAGGGTTTTTACAGGAGAATGGGACACATGCTGGAGAACTCACTACGCTCCATAAAAATGACGGGGGTAACAGTTTCCATCACTGTTGCAGTATAAAAGATGCTGGTGGCTGCTAAGATGGATCAGTTTCTCCCTGTTCCTGTTTGCGATGTGCTGAAGGATCCGGATTTACTGAAATACTGACGCCCATGAACTTACTCCCTCTGTGCTGAAGGCATCGGATGTGACAGTGCAGAGAAACATGTGTTTCACGTTTCTGACTGGTTGTTTTGGTGCAATCAATACCTCCACAAGAAACATTGACTTAGGTGGCGACTGTCATAGCGGGAGGCACACAGAGCGCTGCTCCCGGCTTGCAGGCGGAGCGAGCACAAATCAAAGAGCCCGCCGATCCTGGCAAGTGGGGGCTTCGCTTCCCCCCAGAGCGCGGGGCACAGGCGCCCGACCCTCCACAGACAGCCCGGCCCGCGGGTGCGGAATGAGCGATGACCAAAGCGCTGTCAGGAGTGGCAGCCAGTCGGATCGGATGGGGATCAGTGAGGCAATACCGGTTGAAAGAAAGGTGGATCGCGAAATTATTGCCCGAAGGAATAGCAGGCGAGGCGGAATGATGATAAAGTTAAACTTCTGTTTCATCTTCTGTCGGGGATGGTGGGCGTTTCTGTTGCTTCAGCTCCACATGTTGCAAGCACTGGCACAAGGTAGGGCTAGAGACATTTTTGTTTATAGAAATGCTGCATCTGCCTTCTGAGAGGAAGGGAATCTTGCTCGGGTACAGAGAAACCCTTTTATCCTTATCAGAGATAAACTGCAGAATTCGCGCTGAGCTGATTCATGTAGGAATGGTCGTTTCTTACACACAATCGTTTCTTTATTGAGGAGGGATTTGCAAACGGTACCTACATGTGTCTCTCCCTTTCTAGTCCTATCCTTACCCTATCCCAACCTCCCACTGAGAATCACAATCCCTATCAGCACCAAACCTGCTTTTTAAATTTACTTAAATGCATCCGTGCTATTCTTTCAGGCAGCAAAAGAGTTAACTGCTGGTTTTGTGTGTGTGTGTCTGTGTCTGTGTGTGTGTGTTTAAAACCACTGTGCTCTGAGATAAGTTATTAGGAGAAGGGGAGTCATAAATCCTCCGACTAGAACTAAACCAGGCATATAAAAGGAATTCTTTAAACATATGAGCACTATTCTATGTGAGCCTCGGTCCCAGCATTGTTCATTTCTTTCGGATTGCCAAGTAACATTTACCCGAGACAAAAACTGCAATTGATTCGTATCTGAGCATTTCCACATCAGAGATCCTTGCAGTCAAATGAGTCACTTGTAAACGAAGGGTCAGAGTCGACCAATAGACTTTAAATACCAAGTGTCAGTCACTTTGCATGTAAATTCCCTTCTCAAAAAATTGCCAAATGTAACCTAATTCTTAATAATCCTTTGACAGAGTAAACAATAAATGGCAGGCAGAAGCATTACAGTTGGCTGCGCCAAATAACACGCTGAACAAACGCAGCTTTCACTTTCTTTGCTGGGTTGAGTTTTATTGCTGTGTGCATTGTCTGGCTGAAGTGGGGTGTGCTGGACAATGCAGAACTGTATCGTGTGGGACCAGCAGTTAGTTATTAAAAACGGAAGTTAATACTCCATGAAGGGGAATAGTCTTTGTGTTTTAGCTCTTTGTTTTCAAGTGTTTCACGGGCAACAACGGTGCATTCAGTTGTGATAAGTGGATGGGGCTCGTGTGTTGAGGAAGAGGGGTTGGAAGCCAAGTCTGCTGTAGTTTGTCTGCTCTGGGTTTACTGCTACATCCTCGGAAAGTTTGGAGCCGCAGGATAGAGAAGAGAGTTAATCCAGTGTTTTATGTGGACTCCACCCTCATAAACCTTTCTCAGTGCTTTGTTTATGCTGTCACTGCTATTCCCAAATTACTTCTGCTGAGGCCTGCAAGCCCTAACAGGGCATTGTTATCCTGAAACAAGCCATACCTGATACTATTATCTCTGCAAATTAAAATTCACGTCACTTTTTGCTTTTTTTCGTCGTAATTGTTGTTGATAGGTGCCAATATGATCCTTCATGTTGGCAGATTAATGCTGATGATTCTTGCTGTTTACATTAAAAAGGAAAAAAAAATCACAGAAGGTAGTTTTAGGTACCAAGGATTCAGGAATCATTTTAGATGCCACGTAAAGCAGTTTTTCTATGGTTAGTATTAAACTCGCCATCTTACTGGATTAAAAGTGAATTGAAACTTTTGCTTAGCACACAGCAGAGCGTAATTTTTCAATCGTTTATTTTAGGTTATTCAGGATTTGCAACAGTATCAACTTCAGGTACTGTATATCTCAGGGAGTTATGTAGTGAATACAAACTATCCCCCCAAAAAGTCCTTACACCAAGTTAGTTTTAAATAATTAAGAGTATTTAAGGCAAGGAGGAGAAGGGAAGAGAATAAGATATATTATTTCTGAAAAATATTGGTGCAGATAAAGGTATGAAGTGTAGAAGACATGAAACAATGAAAGATGAAACAATTATGTAATGCAGAAACAAAATATATTTTAATTTTTACATAATGCTGAAGATTACAGTTAGTCCTCATAAGAATTATTTGACACATAAACCAATGTGGAGGTCTTGATGTAGAGGGCTTTTATTGGAATTTCACAAAATTTGTATTAATTTCTAACTTACGGTTCTTTTTGCACTCTGAATTTTAATGGATTCTAAGACATTCATCATTTTTATGCAAAAGTTTACTTTAGAGAGAAGATGACAATTTCTATAAAAGTCCTTCATGAAAATGGAAAGTCTGCTACAGCCACAGAAGTTTCTAATGGAATGATGTGGTCATATGCATGAGAGAATTACATGACTTCAATCTCTTTATAAGATAAAGAAATGAACATTCTAAATATATGGGCCATGGCTCTTTTGAATGAATCATAATACAATGCTATAACAGCTAATGTTAACATAATAACTATTCCAGCAGTAAAGACATAAGAAGTATTTCAGGCATACTGAAATGCAGGTTCTTCACACCTAGGAAACAGAACAGGTAAAGTTGTTGAGATCAAGTATCTTATAGTTCAAGGTGAATGAAAGAAATGAGTTTGAGCTGCAACAGGTTGGTTGAGTATTCTCTAAACTTGAATGATCATCCATGTGAAAGCTGATCTAGTGGTGAACTGTAGAAAAAACCACTTGTAAATTCATTTTGTGCTTAGCTCTTCAGCTGTTCTGTCTTCTGATAGAAATTGCGTTACATATTTCAATATAAAATTTATCTGCTTCCTTTTTCCTTTTTAAAATGAGTAATTAGTCTAAAGTGTTCATTGGGTTGTTGTCCTGACTAATAAAGGATTCTCTTTGAACCTTGGTGTTGTGCAGACCGTCTCACAATGGGAGTGACTTTCCAGGTACAGAAGACAAAGGTTGTGGCCTGTCCCAGGCTGGGAATGGAGCTCCCACTCCTGTGATGGCTGGGGCTCTGCACAGGGCCCCCTCATACTTGGGGGTGTCTGCACTGGCACATCTCAGAAAAATTAACCTGCAAGAGTCCCAAAACTGTTGCCCATTCCTTTGTTTACTCAGATCTCTCTGTCTGCTGGCTTCTGCCACCAGCCTCTTTTCGTGGCATTTTTGTTAAATGATGTGCAAGATGCTAGTTAGCCTCAAGTCATCGTGTGTCATCAAATAGTGATGAGATGCTAATTGATAATCACTATAATTATCAAATTAGACTTTGCAAGGTGATGGGAGGAGTGAATCATTTGGCCCCAGTCGCTGCCTGCTGTACTTGGAGGAACATCCTCCTGCAGAGACGTCTGGCTCAGGGGTCTGCATGCCTGGGCACAGTCCTGGGAATACACACGGCTCCTGCAGCACTGGAATTTATTCCTTATGTATGAGATTAACAAACACTGATGCCTACTGAGGTACAAAATGTTTACTAAACTACTGGAATATTTGTATGGAAATAGAAAAATTCTGCTTATTTAAATAGGTTGGAAGTTGCTAGAGGCTACTCTACATGCATCTTAATGGATTTAAGTACCTTCCTCATGTCTGTCTTTTGTTGAGGAATGAAAGAATACTTTAAAATATATTTCTTTGGATTGATGGCTGTTGTTCAGAAAGATTTTAAAATAGATAAAAGCAGAGCAAAGCTTTAAGCTTCTCCTGCAGGAGCCTAGTATCTTTAAATATTAAGAAAGAGAAGTTTGTCTGATTTTTCTTAGTTTTATGGCAGTGGAACTGTAATCTTTTTATGCTACTTAATCAAATCCATATTCAGAATTCTACAAATACCTGAATGTACATTTAAGGTAGTATTGATATGAATTATGCTTTGAAAGAAGCCATGACCCAGTAGATAGATGAGAATGTTTCTGGGGCCCAACTTCCTTAATTCAAATATTTGATCTGGTGTATTATAAATATGCTGAGTGTAAAAAGCCTTTCCAAGCAAATTTCAAACTGCATTAGGTGCAGAGATGATAAACAACTTGCATAGAGTGTTTGGTTGTTAGAAGGATGGAGAGATGGTGAAATGTTAGGGCAATACCTACGGGAGAGTGAAAAAGGTTCTGAATTAAATGTAGAAGGAACCATTTCTAATTCCAAAAGACTCTGTTACTGTTTATTGGAAACTCAAGATTTTGTATTTGGTTTGACTTTTCTGTTTCTTTTCTTTAGATGAGCATTTTAAGTATGTGCTAGTCTTTAAGCAGTTGAATTTTTTGTGTATATAATTATAATAATTGAACAATTGATTTGGAGGAGTAGATGCAGTCTCAGTCTAAGTAGAACTGGGGTGGAGGTAGTTGGCATTTTCTGTGGCCAGATCTTGTGACTTCTCTCTCTACTGTGGTAACTCTTGGTTTGCTTTATATGTTTATGTTTTGCTGGAAAAGTACCTATTCTTAAGACTTCTTACAGCAAGTTCAAAGGGCTGTGAACACATAATATTAACATTCCAAGTGCAGTGTTTGAGGTGATTCCTTGAGAGTGCAGTGTAATGGTCCTGTTAGAGCTGAAGGGAGACCACAGGTAATGGGTGTTTATTATCATTGTGTTCATGCACTGCCGGGAGATGCTCAGAGCAGGAATGACCTAGGTGTGGAGAGAGGCTGTGGCAGTTCTGCTCTGTGGCTTTCACTTCACTTAAGAAGAACAGAAGGCACTGTCCTTGAAAAGTTGTTCTGGAAGGTTCGGCCATCTCTGTGCATAGTCATGTATTTTGAATAACGAAGGCAAATGTCTAATATTTGAAGACTGCTTAAACAAACCATAGAAATACTAAAAAACAATCTCAAAGTGAATTATCAGGAAGCTGTTAAGTGAAGGGATTGGGTTTTTGTAGACCTGAGAGAGATTTTTTTTAAATTGTCTTACTGTTCTTACCACCCTACACGTACAAGTCTGGAACCCATTCTTGACTCAAAAAGATTTCCATGCAGTTATCAACATTCTATACAGCTTTACCTGAACATCACATTCTGGATGGCCTGATTATTTGTTCCAGCTGGACCTTTTTGCTGTGATGAATCTGTGGGCTGACTAGAGGCAATTAGATTCCTCATGGAGCAAAATCTTGTTCATGCTGAGTTCATTACAGAAATAGGCCTTTCCTCCTCCCTCTGCATATGTACATACATAATATATATTTAAATAGCTTTTAAGGAATAAATTGATGATATGTTGATATTTTCAAGATTGTGTTTTCTTGAAGTTAAACCATATGAAATAGAACAATTTTCGTAAGATTTGTGTAGAGATTATAAAATGCCAGACGTAAGGTACCTTTGCATCTTTAATACAAATTCTTTATGCATGTGCATTATGATTAAGTTTAAATTGATACCTATTATTTTTCCTGTCTACACAGTCAGAACAGAGACCGAGTGCTTCCCACTGACCAGTTTTTCAGTATTTTGTTTTCTTGTCAGTGCTTGGCTCCATCTTTCATTTGCTTGAAATCTGTTAAATTCAGCACAAGAAGACTTTTGTGTGAACCAAAGGAAGAACTGTTAGCAGCTATAGCATGGCATTGGATTAGACTACTTACAGTTATTACAGCTGGAAAGCAAGTAATTGGTGAGATTTGGGTTCTATTTCTGACTATCAAGTGAGCATTTTCTAGTGAATAAAGACTCTTCGCTGCACGTTTGTCAAAGATGACCCTTCACCACGCATAGAGCTCATGTAGAACAAAAATGTAACTTCATGGAAAGGCTTGTTCCCAAGGAACTTGGGATTTCTGAAGTTATATCTGCCCCTGGAGTAAAGGAAGACTTTGCAATTCCTTTACAGACATGGCCTTTGGAATGTCACAGCCCCGGAAGGTTCTGTAGGAATTAGTTCATGTAGCACTGGCAGGTCTGAGTTCAAAGGGTGACATGGCTGAGAAGGGAGGAGCCTTTTATTTTAAAGTGATACCAACTTCATTGCTGTTAAACATGTATGACTGGGTTTGTAGGATCTGCTCATGGCACAGATTCTTGACTTCTAGATGAGTGTGATATTTGTGTATCATATCTTGAGCATTTGTATTTTTGGTTTACAAAGAGAGATTTTTTGTTCTGCCTTTGCTATAGAAAATAACAAATTTATTCCTAGAATAGACACTGGTCTGTTGATAATCATGTTTTATCAGTGAAATAGCCCTGAGGTGCCATACAAATGACACCCTCACTAAGATTAGAAATGTAGATCTAGGCTTTTTAAGGGGAGTGTTTTTAATTTTCAGCTGTTCAGCTCCCTGAACTAGCTCAGACTGGGGTCAGTCACACAGGCATCAGGGACAATGTTAATGAGGTGACAGGTCAGCCTGGCCAGGGCACCCCGTGTCCAGCCTTCGAAAGATCAGCCTCAGTTGGGAGGGAAATTTCCAACTCTGACAAAACACAAGGGAATGTAGATGGCCTGACTTCTTACAAATATGTGGAGGCTGCTGCTCCTGGGGAGAAAATAGTGAAGTGAGGTGGTTTAGAAGACTTTAGTTTTTTTCTCTGAAAGTCCCTTCAGTGAGTTTCTCCATCTGTTGGGTGGAGTCTTCCCAACATGAGTTTATAAGGTAGATGCTAAATTTAAGTAATATGAAAATTCCCCTAGTCCCTTGATGTCTTAATTCTGTAGGGTGATGATAGGAATAACACTTTCCTAAACAAAAAGAAATTTTGCAACTTAGTTACAAATTCCACCAGTATTACTTTTTAATGTTTATTACTTTAATTACTATCTGATGCACAGATTCAGTAGGTCAAAAAGGGGAGGTGTGAGCTCCAACAACTGATTAAAGGAAGTCTTTAACAGCACTTAATGCAAGATGTGGAAGTGGATTGTACAGTCTTACGTCACACCATTCAGATAACTTTTGAAGTGTCATTTTATAAACAATAAAGCATTAGAGCTTTTATGCAGATAATGTGATTCTTTAATCCTGTTTTTCTCATTTCCATGCTCTATTGTGGCAGCCTGAAGAGAAAGTTGATTCTGCTAGATAAATCAGTGTCCCTTAGGTCTCTTTAAACCACTTTATGGTCTTTTAAGCCCTAAGCCATATATTTTTCCTGATAAACTCCTTGGTCTAACATGTTATCTAAAAAATAATTTGTTGGGTATTGCTCTCTTGGACCAGAAAGTAGAGAATAATGATAACTTAGCTCCAGTGTGTGTTGCCAGAAGGGTCCCACATTGATTCCAGGCTGCAATTGACGTTTGTAACTCATTATTACACAAAGAAACAGAAGATCTGGTAGACACTGCTTTCATCCTCAGGTTCATATTTGTCAAATTTTGTGTATTTATGAGCTGAGAATGTTGTGGCTTTGATATGTGGTTTTGGCATTGACTTCATAGGAGATCAACTCAGTAGCAATGTTACTTTTGAAGAGAAGGTGCTAAGGAAATAATGGAACTATAGTGCAAATACTTAAAATGTTTAGACACTTAGAAAAAATGTATTTTGTTAAACTAGTGCTGTTTGCTCACCTAACATTTGTGTTAAACACAGACTCAGTACTAACGTCATTACAGTCTTGCTGGTGCATTGGGGAATGAATGTCCCTTGTTTCTTATTTCTTATCTGTCAAGAAGTGCAAAGGCCATTCATGACTAAATACGTTGAAATAACTAAATGGTATATGATTATTGGAAAGGAAATATGTGGTGCACTGCCATACCTGCAGTTCAAAGATAATACATTTATCATAACATGGAACACATTGCTAGAGTATTGAAGTGCTTGGGAGAAGGTTAAGGGAATTCTCCATCAGTATTTCTGAATGTGTGTACTGATAAGTTTAATTTTAAGTCCTCTTGAGTCTGTGCATGTAGAGGTACAACAATTTTTTCTTGTTTGTGACTGTTTCCTTTCCTTCAGGAACAAGAGAATGAATAAACCCAGATCCTACCTATCATGTGAATGTAACATTTGCAAACCAGCACCTTTGTGCTTTCTTCCCCACTTTCCCTGTTGTTGAGGACAAAGTCATTGGCACTTTTGTTTTATGCTGTATGCATAAAAAACTTTATACAGCTGATAGTGCTCTATCAATACTGCTGTGCCATGGTGAAGGCAGTGCTGTTGTTTGTGTGCACATCCATCTGTGTGCCTCACCCTTCCCTCTGTTGTCTTTATCCCTTTGTCTCAGGCTGACACAGCCTCTAGCCCAATGTGCTTCTGCTCTCAGATTAGTGCTCCGTGCTGTTGTCGTACGAGTAATGCCTCCTGCTAGAGACAGGCTGAGGAGGAGGCTTAAACCCCCTGATTCTGCCTTGCAGTGTGGAGCAGATCTTGCCTTGATCCTCTGCCTGGTCACAGAGTGCCTTTTCTAGGACACTTGCATTGTGTTAAGCAGGGCTTTTATTGTGCTGGAGGCCTTGTCGAGAGCAGATGAACAGGAAGATAGTTTAATGGTAGATTATCCCAGCATTCTTTTTAAATGTTGGGTAAATCTAAGAGGCAAGAGATTAAGAACAGTAACTCCTGTGTTTCAACTTTTGCTATTTTATTGCCATGAAGACATTGGATTTGTTTTTGAAGATGGAGTAACTGAAATTAAAAACCATTTTAATGCCGCTTGAAACACTAGGTTTTAAGATGATCAACTAATTTCCCATTTCTCTCTAGAATTTGTAATGTAACTGTTTACTTGTGAACAACATCAGATGTATCTTAAATGAAGAAAGATATGTGGATTATTGTTAAATTAGTTTCCTGCATTGGCATGTACAACCATAATTTTCTAAAATGCCGTATTTTAACTGGAAAGAATATTTTCTTTTTATCTTAAACTTCTTTTATAACGTTGTGTGTTGTATTCTCTCTTGGAACTGCTGTGCAAGGTTCTTATCTTTTAAGAACTAATGAGAGGTCAGTGTTTTGTTCTGGGTTTTTTTTTTCTCCTCTTGAAAAGAATACATATTTTATATAGTAACTTCATAAAAGTAGTCGACTGAGAGAAGGTGTTTCTTGTTCACAGAGCCTGATCATGCTAGTGCTCATTATCTTTAGAACAGGGCTAAAATTTCACTTTTAGGTGTTTCGTTTCAGGGAAATGGGAGAATAGGTCAATTGACTCTAGCTTAATTCAATTACAAGATAAATCAGTGATGCTATTGTTTAATGAAATCGTCAACAGAAAAATTTCAAGTGCCTCTCAAGATAAACCTTCCATTAATACACAAGTTTGAAGCAGCAGTGAATAACAAAGCAAGATTTGTATTTTGAAAACTTTTTTTCAAGTTGTGTTTGTAGTACCTAACATCTTCATTTCAAGTTTCTCTATACAAGTGTTGATAGCAATCTTACTCAGATTTAATTATATATGGTTTATTATTAGCATTTAATGGGTCAAATATTGAAGCATATTTTTCTGAATCTTCAGTTGAGAATTCTGAGTCAATGGCACTCAAGTCAAACTCAGAATTTTAAGTGCTGGTAATTCAACGTTACATTCACTATGTAAATGCATCATAATTAAAATGATGCCTTGTCAGTCCCATTCAGGTTTCTTCTGAGTATAATTTTCAGCTTTCATGTACTGGATGTAGCTCTGTCTTCTGTTACCCAAAACCTGAACAAGACATATTTATGGTGTACTGGTGTCAGTAAAAACCTGCAGTGTTAATTGTTGTGCCTGTTTAAACTCAAAGAGTGAAAAATCTTACTGATTCTGTTAAGGAAGTTCAGGTCAAATCTAAAACTTAAATTTTTTATATTTTTCAAATGATTCAACTCCAGTATATAAAAAAATACTGGAGCAGCCACTTAGAAAAGACAAGATGGCTCTGCAAATCATCCCATCGGCATATATGGACAGTTCTCACTCATATAATAGACAAGTGAAGTTGAAGTTTTCATGTAGTATATAAAAAAGGAGGTGCTGAGTATTTTGGATTTCCACACTTAACATATTAACAGATGTTCATACATGTCACAACAAATCTTGAAAAAATTCTTCATGTTCTAAGAGTCTTTCTATGACATTATAAACACTGATAAACCAAATTCTGTGCCAATGTTCACTAGAGTGGAGTAAGTGCTAGCTGTCACTTTATTAAAACTAATGGCATAATTACTCATGTTTGCTTGAAATTCATTGCAGCATGAAGTGATTAGGCATTGGTGCTTTGGTAAATTGTGGCATATTGCACATTTTCTGTAACCAATTAGTGAGTGTTGGTGTTGGGCACGTGCAGTGCACGCAGTTGTCACTCATTTCATTAACATCCAGATCTGTGCGGCTACCAGAAGACTTCTGTTGGATCTTCTAACATGTAACAAGGACAATGGGGAGATGATAGATAGATAGATAGATAGATAGATAGATAGATAGATAGATAGATAGATAGATAGATAGATAGATATGAAACTCAGAAAAGACAGCAAATAAGTTCAGGTCAAGATAAAAGTTCCAGTGCAGTTCTGAGCACATGACTACCTTGACTGAAAAGCTCCCCAAACCAGTACTAGAGTTGCCAGATACGGCTTTCTTATAATTCAGTCAAATCTTCTATTCTGAGTGAAAGGCAAATGTTGCCTTCATACATATTTGCAGCTCTCTTGCAGACATCCAGCAGTCTCAGCTGTCTCACAATTCTGGAGAAGTGGCTGCATGCTGAAAAAACTCCTTGTTTAGATGCTGCATCAAGGCAAATAGAACACACAGATACTCAGAACTCATGTAGTAAGTTGGCAGTAGAATGTACTGTACAGATGAAGAACTGTCTGTGGTGATTGATATATTGGGGTTTTTTGAAGTCTTCACTGTGTTCAAGGCTTCTGAAGTCCCATTTCTGATGCTGGTCAGAAGTTCCTTTACTGTTCTGATTTTTGTAGAGAGAGTATTTTTGTGATGTAGATGCATATATTGCTGAATTTCAGATTTCTTAGGCATGATTTCTGTTTATCACTTGTTATGGTTTAAGCCCAACTGGCAACTGAGTACCACAAAGCCACTCACTTCTCCCGCCACCAGTGGGATGGGGAAGAGGATTGGAAGAGTAAGTGAGAAAACTCGTGGGTTGCGATAAAGACATTTGACCAGGTAAAACAAAAGCTGTGTGTGCAAACAAGGCAACCCAAGGTGTCCCTTCACCTTGCCCCTCAGCAGGCAGGTGCTCAGCCATCCCCAGGGCAGCAGAGCTCATTAACGGAGATTAACGTTGGCTTGGGATGGCAAGGCCATCATTCCAAACATCCCCCATTCCTCCTTCTTCCTCCAGCTTCACATACTGGGCGTGACACCAGACAGACTGCAGTATCCCTTGGGTGAGCTGTCCTGGCTGTGTCCATCCCAATTCCTTGTGCACCTCCAGCCTCCTTACTGGCAGGGTAGTGAAAAGCACAAAAGGCCTTTGTTCTGCTCAGCAATAACAAAATCATCTCTGTGTTATCAACAATTTCCTTTTCAACACAAATCCAAAACATAGCCCCCTACCAGCCACTGTGAAGAAAATTGACTCATCCTCAGCTCAAACCAGCAAATGACTGCATCTATAAATGCATTTTCATTTTGTACCTTGTATATTGACTGAGAGAAACTGTATGAAATGGCATGATCTTAAATGGAGATCTCGAATCTCATAAATCTGCATTGTGAAATGTAATCATGTTAGAGGCAGAACACTTGTGGTTTTTCAATTACTTAGTGGTGCTTTTTCATATCACTGTGTGTGAAGCAGTGCTGCCAGAAACGAAGAGTTCAGAGCTCTCAGATGTACCATCTTTGAAGAAACAGCTAAAGGCAACAGGTTTCAAGCTCTTTGAAGCCCTTTCTCTTTGAGTCCTTGTTAAAGGATGGTCTCTCATAAGTACTGGTCACTTACTAAGTCTGTTTTTAAATTTCTGGGAAATCACATAAAGTACATTATTGCATATTCATGTAGCACAGAAAGGCATTATATCGTTTCTTATAGAGTGCACATTTGTATTTTATAACTTGCAGAAGTTAATTGCAGTGAGTGCTTTCAGTAGGAGGAGACCATCTCAACTAATATAAAAAAGAAAGGTAAGATTTGTGTGAGTTAGTTGAACATGGTAACAAACTTAATTCTATTAATATAATAATGTGATGTATGGAAGCAAGAGATTTTAATTTTAGCCTACATTCTGTAGAGCTTACATGTTCGAAACATTCTCTGACATAGTGCTTTATACTTTAAACAGTTTGGAAGAGTTACAAGCTTTAAATATTTGTACTGCAGTTACAAGATTCTTAATTTTCCTTTAGACATTTAAAAGCTTCATTTGTGTTGAGATGGTTTTAAAACTTTTTTGGTAGAAGAATCAATGCATACAGTGGGGGTTTATTAATAAGTGTTATTGAAGTTACACAGGTTCATTCCAATGAAGTTCTTCAGTGTCAGTGTGTAAACTGTTCTCCTCTTCTTGCTGTCACTCTGATCTAATTTTTTTTGCACTTAAACAAATGTGGGTGATTCGCTGTATGAAAAAAGATGTGTTTCAGCAGGTTTCAGGAACTGAAATATTGGTCTGTCCCCTCATTCAGATTGGTAATGGAAGTAATTCGCTTTCCAGGTAAAAATTCCATTGAAATGTAAGGGTTTTATGATTAAATACTTGACTTTTGAGATACACAGCTTTCATAGCAGTTCTTAATAAAGCCAAGGAGTCACATGTTTTGGTTTCTCTTTTAGTTGTATGGTTGCTTTTTTGCTGCTTTTTGGAGTTGGTTTCTTTTATGTCAATCTGGGTCTGTATAACAGGTTTAAGAAAATAAACAGAATCAGGTTGTTGACATGATCAAAACCACAGTCAGTTTTTTAAAACAGAAATTTTGTTTGAACCAGGAAAAGACAAGACATGAGACAGGATCTTCATATGTATAGTAAGGAAAAAAATGTAGTGCATTTTGACTAGTGTTGCTTCTCAAGTTGCATAGAGCAGTGTGACGGCTCCTCAAGTTAGTAAAGGACAGCCATAACCATCAATCTTCTACTGAATATGTGCGAGCTATTTAATAAAATTAGATCTTTTTTCCAAGTCTTAAATCTCTCTAGTTGTTTACAGAGGTGTTCCAGACAGAAACTGAACTGTGGGTTGCATTTGCTTGTACTTGCCTATTCCAGATGTACAGATCCCCTAATCTCGAGAAGGCAGTATTTATTCTGAACCCTGGCCTTTCCTTTACCTAGATCCAAAGGAAAGATATGTGTTCTCAGTAACACAAATATTTAGAGTTGTCCAGCTTTTAGGTATTTCACATTCCAGAAAAATGCAAGTAAGTAAATGAAAAGGATTTCCTGTAGCTGCCCTGATTTCAAAAATCTCTGATAGAATTCATGATATTTCATTATGTATCTTTTTTCTTCTGTAGAAACTTTTTCCTGTAAAACCAAGCATTCTATATTCCCAGAGCTTTCCTTTACCTCTGCCCTTTTTTATTTTGCCTGCCTTTGACTGAGTTTTTTTGGTGTTGTTTGTTAATTTATTTCTTTTGTAGCTAGCGCAGAGACTTTGGTTAGCAGAATGGATGTCCTGTGTGGGAGAAAGCAGAGATGCTGCATAAATGGCTTGTTCCATGCTGGAAGATGAAGATTCTTTCTTGAGTTCTTATCCATAAATTTCTGATGCCATCCACCTGGGCAGAGAATAGAACACATATCTCACAACTGCGAGGTACAGGGAAAAAAGTTCAAAAGGAGAACTAGCTAAAAGCCGTGGGCTCTTGCTGAGGGTTTTCTCCAAGCAGGTCTCTGGGGGCTGTGGAGGGCAGAGCTCTGCTCTGATCCTCAGGCCTTTGCAATTGTCTCTCTCACCGTGGAGCACCTCTGGTGCCAGGAAGTCTGACCTGTTTATCTAAATCAACCTGGAATCTTTGAGATTGCATGGAAGCCACTAGTTCCTGCGCGTCAAAGAAGGATTAGTATTGTTACACTTTAAAACAGCACATCCCAAACTATTTTAAAATGGTACCTACATAGCACAGAGCTGGATCCCTTCTTTTTAACACTTCCAGTTTATAGTGCTACAGGTTGAAGAGTTTCAGCACTATGGTGAGAATGGCAGAGGAATTCTTCATCATTTATCTTCTATAGTGTCTTGATCACTATTTGGCCATCTTGGATCCTATTTTCTCTTCATACATCATCTACAGAATTGTTTATTAAGTTCTGAACAATTAAACAATGCAAACTCATTCAAAGCAAAATAATTGGAGCAAGTGCTGGTGGAGCACTTGCACAATGTCAATACTGCATTGATATTGCAAATATCATTCGTTCATTCATTTTTTTGTATCTATTTGACAGCATGACATAATTTAAGAGAAGAAAAATAGATTTTAATTAGCATATTTCTGTATTACTGAACAGCTAATTAGGGAAATTAAAGTACTTTCTCAGCTATGAATAGTACGTTAAAAGAACTGTGCAACAAAAATACTCCTGTAACTGCTGCTGACTTCCTGGAAAGTACCCATTTAATTCTATTACAGATTATTAGTGGTGCATCATAAACTTGTGTGAGTGCTCTCAGTTGAAGTGAATTATAAAGACAGAAGAACCAAACCTTTGAATATGGTTTGATCAGAGTTTGATAGAGATTATATTATATTGACTACTTCATAGAGCAGTGCTAATAGTAGAAAAAAATCTGATACTTGGGGCCTTAGTTTTTTAAAATGACTGCCACAGTAATGGGGAAAACTGGCCTCATGATTCAAGGGAGTTTTACAATTCTTTTTTTCAGTGTTTTTAATTATTAATTGAAAGTTATTTTTAGTCAGTTTTCACATTTTGCAAACTTTTTCTGAGATTTTTTTCATGAGGACTCTTGTATAACAAATCATTTTCCTGATAGGTAGAATATATATTTAACTAGCACACAGTTTTCTCTGGCCTGCTATTCTAGGAAGAATTTCTTCACTGGAAGGGTGGTTAAACATTGGAAGGGGCTGCCCAGGGAGGTGCTGGAGTCACTGTCCCTGGGGGTGTTCCAGAAAAATGAAGGCACTTGGTGCCATGGTCTGGTGGTCAAGGTGGTGATCTGTCAGCAGTTGAACTCGATGATCTTGGAGGCCTTTTCCAACCTCACTGATTCTATGATGATTTTGGTAATTCAGTTTGCTAAATGATGTATTAGCAACAGAAGGAAAACAACAAAATTCATGAGGAATACATTGAAGTTCCTTTTGGTCCCTCAGCTTTGCAGAGAACCACATCTCTGGGAGGCAGACAAATATTATTCTGGCTTTACTGCTGCTCTGAGAGTTAATGACCATAATAATGATAAGCATACCTTGCTAATTGTCCACTAGTTTTGGTTTTAATAACGTTTTAATTTGCATATTGGTCATATGCTGAAAACACATGGTTTTCATTGTTCATCTTCAATTAGCATGGCTTTTCACACTTTTTGAATGGGCTTTAAAAGAGTTTAAAAAGTGCTGGTTTAAAAAGTTTGTCGAAATGAATTGAGACACAAATGTGAAAAAAATTGTGTCAAAAATACTGGATTTCAGTTAAAAAGTAGAGTTTTAAGTTCAGTCTTGCCCTACATGATTTTCAGCTTGGAATGTTTTGGGCCATTATATCCATTACCAAATTGACTCACTTCTGTGTTTTATCTTTGACAAAATGGATTATTGTTTAGAGCCTAGAATTACAGTTTGAAAGGATAAATTATTGATTGTTGGCATTTTCTACAATATCACATATTACTCTATCTGAGATCTTTCCTAGAGGATGAAATCTAATTTCTTTGATCTTGTAAAAGTGAAGTAGAAAAGCATACTTTAGGTTGATTTGGGAAAAAAAAAAGCTTTTACAAATAAAAAGATGTTTTCATATTTGCATTATTTAAAATGCGTTTTTTGTCTTATAAATATGCTAATCTTTATAAGCTGCTTCTGGTGTGACATATGGTTTGTAATTTTCAGTTCTTTGACATCAACCTAGTTTCTATTACATAAAAATGTACAATTGGCAGGGAAAATTAGTATGTTCAATGGCACCATACTTAGAAGACTTTGAGAAGTATCTGGGGTATTTATCTGTGTTATAAGGAGACAGATGTTTGAAGAGGTCTTGGAGGTTCTGTTAATTGTGTGTTTGTTCCCTTTCAGACAGCATTTCTATGGGGCTTGGTCTGATGGAAAAATTGCAGATAAATACTTGTGAATAAAAGAGCAAAGCTCAGTTTAACATATGTTTGTATTTTAAGTAGTTTTATATATCTAAAAGGATATTTAGCTTAGAAATAATTAGGATTATTTTCTCAGGGGGGATGGAGCAATGTCAGGAAAGAAAAAAAAATCGCAAAACAAGTTTAAAAGATTGACTGAAATGACCCCTTAATCTATCGACTGGGACTTAGTCACATATATTGTGTTAGGAAAAGAGGGAAAATTAAATGATAAATTCAAATTCTGTAGGTTTCTACCAGTATAGAGGCAATGACTGAAAAGCTTGAGCTAAATGAACTAAAAACTCCAGGAAACTAGAACTGCAGGAAAAAAAGAAAGTTACTTTTGCCATCATACTGCTGTTTACATGGAAGGAGACTTGTCTTTCTTTCTCCCCTGCTTGAAATTTAATCCATTACAACTGTCTGCTGATCTACCTCTGTTCCCCCTTCTACAGAGATAAATTCTGAATTGAGAAACTGTCTTGAGTACCTTGCAATAATCTGCAGTAATGGTGCAGAGTTCAAGGGGGAGGTTCAGTGATCTTGTCCCTGCCCTCTGGATCACGTGTGCAATTTGAAATATTCCAGCCAACCTTGTCCAAGGCTTTCCGCTCCTTGTTGGAAGCAGCTGCTGAGAATCTCAAGTGCTCAGCTCTTCTCAAGTGACACTGAAGCTGGGTTTGTGATTTGAACTGCCTGGAGCAGATGTCAAAGAATTGGGTAGAGCATAGACCCACTTGTGAGATCTTAAATGGTAGAATATGTTAAAAATAGTTGCTTTTACTGTTAAATGTTTTCTGTTCAGCTTAGCTGTAATTAAATGTTGTTACATGTACACTTCTGCCTTTTGTTACAAACCTTTTTCTCCATTGTAGCAACAGGAGAGGTACTTGCTAAGCCAGGGCAAGAGAGCAACAGGCAGTTTGACCTGACTCATGGTGTGAAAGGGTTCTTTGCTAGAAACTGATGCTGAAGAATATTTCCAAGAATTAATTTGTTATTTTTGGTTTAGGAAGGCTGGTTTGATTATGGTTTTCATTTAGCTAAGTCCCATCCTCAAATCACTGAGCAATGATTCCATACAATTTTATCAAAACTAATGAAATGAATACTCTTTCCCTAAGCCAAATTCACCATGGTACTTCAGCAAAAGCTTAATTTCAGCTACATGAGAAGTGATATTATTGATAAGTCAAGCATGCTTTACCCTACTCGATTATATCATCATTTGTATTAAAAAAACCCCTCTCAGTCATTTGAGGTCCTTCATAATGAATAATTTCTGTAAATTATTCTTAGTAAATGAAGAATTTCATATTGGTCTTGCTTGGCCTTGTTTGCTCTAGTTTTTTTTTTGGGGGGTTTTTTTGAGATTTTTAAGTGGTGTGCAGAATTTCTTGTACTTCTGGGCCAGTAGTCTAATATTTCTACAAAAACTGTCAGGAGCATCACTGAAGTTTTGTCACATGTTTTTGCTCTCTAGTCAGGGCATCTTCCTTTTTTATACTAACGTCTCTAGTCTTGTTTTGACTTGACACAGTGGTCTGCATTTAGTAAGGTCAAAGCTTCAGGTGGTCAGAATTAGCAGCTGTCTGGAATAATTCTGTTTGGACTGACAGACTGTGGACATGTGGCTGTGATCCACCTGCCATCTTTGCCTCTCCCAGTGTACTCCAAGGCCAGCTTTGAGCCCATCAGGGCCCTGGGGACATTAAGTCACAATTTCACTGAGCAGCCTCACCAGGACCCACATCCTTCACCCCTGAGCCCCCAGCTCCCTTTCAGCTCAGGGCTGGGAGTTTGGTCCCAGCCTGCTGGAGGGATCCCAGCCCTGTGTGAGAGGTGCCTGCTTTGGATGGGCCCCTCGGATGTGCCTTGTGCCTGCTGCGGCCCCTGTACCCCTTTCTGTCTCGGCTCTGCCCCAGTGTCCCTGTCTCCTGCCTGCTTTGGATGGGCCCCTCGGAGGTGCCTTGTGCCTGCTGCTGCCCCTGTACCCATTTCTGTCTCTGCTCTGCCCCAGTGTCCCTGTCTCCTGCCTGCTTTGGATGGGCCCCTCGGATGTGCCTTGTGCCTGCTGCTGCCCCTGTACCCATTTCTGTCTCTGCTCTGCCCCAGTGTCCCTGTCTCCTGTCCTGTCTGGGATTGTCAGTGGGTTCCACTCCCTGTTCCTCCTCTCCCTTCTATGCTCGGATGTTCTGGGGCTGCACCTGGCCTGGGATCACACTTGGCTCCTGCTTTGCTCTCCCTTTGGGAACAGCCAGCCCTGGGTGCTGCTGGACACTGCTTCAGTGTCCTGTGAAGAGACTCTCAGCACTGGCAGCCAGTCCTCCCGGTGTCCTTTTCCATCAGTGGCAGGAAGGGCAGACACAGCTCCGTGCCTTGGTACAATTTCCTGGCATCAGCACACCTTCCCAGCTCCTCACACCTGCCTCTGAGCCCCTTGCCTTGCTGGAATCTCCCTCTTCCAGTCTCACTCTTCCCCACCATGGCCATAAGGCTGTGAACTTTTTGTGATCATCTGCTGCTTTATGGCTGAATTAAATATGTTTAATTGTGAGTGTGATTTTAAAAGATAAATTAACTAAAACACATTGATGCAGATGCTGCAATCCAGTGACTCAAAGAGAGGAAGAAAGCAGGGGGGCTGGAAGAGGATTCAAAGGTTCAACAGTATATTCTCCTGGGCTATAGCTGGATCAATCATATCAACACAATTCCTGACAGATATTTATTTAATCTGTTTTCTAAGCACTTCAGTAAGGGAGATTCCAGAGATTCCATTGTCAATCTGTTCACTATTTAACTATCCGAGCTGTAAAAAACAAATTTTCTTGAGTTCAGAGTCTAATTGCTTTTGCTGCTACCAGTACTCCAGATTGCTAAAGTAGATGGTATTTTGGACACCTGCTATCCATAATCCTTTTCTGTTTCATGGGTTTGATGAGCCTATGCTGCTTGCATTGAAATTTGAAAAGAACAGAACTGAGCTGTCCTTTGTTAGTGAAGCAAACACATATCCAAACTGTGTCCTCAAGAGATTACTCAGCCAAGTTTTGGAAAACTGCTTGGAAAGTCATGAGTGCTGAGGAAGAGTTGGCAGTTAGGACCTTCATTTGAAAAAAACCCAAAACAGCACAACAAAAACAGCCACAAGAAAACAACCTTCTTTAGGCACTGGCACTTTTGCAGCCTTCAGTCAGGAGTGATGGTGGAGATTTCTGCTCATTCTAGACATGATTCTGTGCAGTCTTGTGGATTCTCAGTGTATTTCCATGTTGAGGTCACCTTTCAGGGGTGTCTGATGAGAATCCTTTAGATCTGAACATTTGCTAAGTCAGGCACCCCCAGCATTCCCCTTGGTATAAATTCCTCAGGACTGCTCAGCTGGGGAGGAAACACCATTAACTTAGTTCTTAAGATAAAACTGAGATACAGAATTTCGGTTATCAGAGACCAAAGTCCAGCATCCCTCTTGCTTCATGGTAGTTGCATTAAGTGCTGCTCTTGCAGGACTGAATGCTTGCAGGCCAGTTATAAAATAAGTATCTTGAAGTGTAGAAAATATGGGAGATTTCAGAGTTTAAGGAGATATTACCTGTGGCTCAAGTAAAATTCTATTGCTTTGTTAATTGGACTTGTAGGGTTTGAGTTTCTTTCCCCAAGGAAACGCCAAAGTTATTTAATTTGGAAGAAGACTGCTTGTATGTGCTTAGCTGCAGGGAGAAGGAGGAATTATTATTGGGGGAGGCAAAAAAAAAGATGTTGGAGTAGGGTTTAAAAAAAATTGAAATGTACTGAAAGAGAAGAGCAGGAGTGTAAGATTTTAGAATGGGATTTTTTGTTTAGATAGGAGCTCATACTTTTGCCAAAGAAAGCTCTTTGTAGGACCAGAGACCACATTCCCGGACAAGTCAGTAGATCAGAGACCCAAGGTGTGAGGTTTGCAATCCTGAATTCTCTCAAACACTCAAGAATAGAAGGAAAGCTCAAGGGAACTGACAATCGAAGATAATTTTTTTGCTTATCTTGTCATCATGCATCATGTGATTTCTTTTAAACTGTGAAGTTACTTTGTGCTTCTGTTCCCAAATCTCCTAGAGTTAATGATCTGTGTATCAGACTGGAACTGTGAAGGAGAGCGGTGTCAAAGGATCTGCAGCCCGTGGGTGTCGTGAGCCGCCCGAGGGGCCATGGGGCTGTGTCACACACGGAGGCGCTGCATGTACCGGGAAGCTTTGAAATCATCACAAGAAGATGAACAGCCAGTGCTGGGGCATATCCATTTGATGGCAGCCTGAAAGCCGCTTGAATGGAGCGCGGCCAGGCGGGGCCAGGCCGGGTGTCCCTCGGGCCGAGGTGGGACAAGGCCAGGTGTCCCTCGGGAGTCCCCCGGGACGAGCCCGGAGCGCGGGGCTGCAGGGGCGGTGCGAGGCCGCGGCGGTACCGCCAGAGGGCGGCAGAGGGCGGCGCAGGCAGCGCGGGCGGGGCGGCGGCGGCGCGGGGCGGGAGCGACCCCCGAGAGACCCCCTGAGAGCCCAGAGCCGACCCCGAACCCGCCCTCAGACAGCGCCCGGGACCCTCCCCACAGCCCTGGGTGTTAGTTGAAGTTGGCTCGTTTGATGCAGGGCGCAATCCCCGTTAGCGCACGCGGAGGGATGGAGAGCAGACGCTGCTCTGCTCCAGCCCCCGGTGGCCGCAGGAGCCGGGCATGGACGTACAGGAGGATGCGTGGAGTAGCGAGTGCTCAGTAAAAACACCTTCGGTGCGGGGTGCGAGGCTATGTGTGTTTCAAGTTGGGAAGATGAAGGATTTGACACGGTTTAATGTAGGTTTAAGAACTTAAAATGTGAACGAGATCGCTGAAGATGATGGTTTAATGTTTCTTTTCCAGCTGAGAAATAGATTTTTCTTCTCCTTTCACTCCAAGAGAAGTATAGGCTAATCCAGCAAATAATTCAATATTATCAAAATCCATTTGATTTTTTTGTCAGAAAAACACGTTTGATTCAGTTTTCGTGTTCAACCTGTTGAAGGATTTGATGAGCTAAGAATTACAGGAAGCTTTCTGGATAACTAATGACTTGTTGGCTATCCAGTTACCTTCTCAAGAGAAAATGATCCCAGAAAATGGCCTGCACATTTGAAGGAATAATTCATGCAAGATCTTCTACTACATTCAGTATACAGCTGAAGCCCCAGTGACTTTAACAGGGTCAGGATTTTATGGGAACTCGTCTTTTGTATTATCCTTCATAGATCTCTGGCTGTCTGGAAGAAGCAGGAAGGCGATACAGTGCAGTTTATCTACCTGTATGGGAGTGTCAAAGTGAGCAAAATGTTGTATTTGGGAGTTCAGTTCCATTAGTTTAAAAATAGTTTGTTATAGGTAAACTTCAAAGCTGTGATTTTAAGAGGTCCCAACCATGAGAAACAGCATTTAGCCAAAGTATGTCTGTTTCCTTGTGTTTCTTAAATAGTCACCAGGTATCCAATCTGATTACCTGCCTCCTGCCTTGAACTAAAACTTACTAAATGAAATGGTTGAATAGAAGTCTCAGTTTCAAAACAAATCAGGGGGGTTCTTCCTTTCTGGTAAATGGAATGTGAACTCAACTCCAGGTACCTCTAGCAGGTGATGGACTTCCACCTTTGCCTACTGGAGGATGAAGCAATTCTTCGTGTGTGGCTGGTTTGTTTTGTTAACAAGAATAGATTAGTCACATCACTTGGGTGGATAAGGAGGCTGAGTAATTCAGCCTGCTGGCAGGAACTTCCCTTGCAACAAGACTTGTCCCGTTTTATATATAATAGACAATTTAATTTGCCTTTAGCTTGGTAGGGGAAATTTCTTAAGGTCCTTGACATTTGGATTTTAAGCATTTTTTTAAATGATATCTTAATTATATCAGTATTTAACTGAATTAACGTATTGGTGTTTTATAATTCCAGTTCCCTGATTTTCAACACATAAAGCTTTTGCTTTCTTGAAAAATTCTTTTACTCAGTTGTCTTGGAATTCTTGATGTCTGTTTTATAACAGGTATTTGGGCACACAATGTTGTTTGTCTTGTGGCACTTCCCTCCCTTTGGTGAGCAGCTTCCAGAAGCATTGCTGGCTCTATAATTAATCCCCAGTATCCCCAGTAACTCCAATACTCCCAGTTTATGTGTGTGCAACACTTAACTTTCATCTGGAGAGTCAAATAACTTGTTGGGACACCCAGCCAGCATCAAATGACCTTTCTTTACTTGCACAGGAACATTTAAATTGAAATAACAGTAGTTTTTATAAGGTTTTCATTTTAATGGGAATATTTAGGAGTGTATATTTCAAACTGTAGTATATGGAATGCTTAAGTGAACTTCTCACCTTTAAGAAGAAAATTAAATTCAGAAGCCTCAAAAGCCTTCTGCAAAAGACAAAGTTTTTCTTAACCTTTTTAAGTAACAACATCACAGTGCTTATGAAAGCTCTTGTTTTCAATAGGAATTCTGTTGATATCTTAACCTGAGGATTTTTATTCTCTTCCAAGAGAAAAAAGAGGAAGAATGCCTGGGTTTGCCACTCAGTTTTTAATAATGTCTCTTTTTGCATTATACGTCCTTGATGTATCATAGCTAGAGATGTCCTGTGCTCCCCAGTCAGTCAGAATGTCTTTGAAAAGCAGCAGAAGGTGTTTTTTGGGTTTTTTTTTTGTGTTTTTAAATGTGATAGTGGCTGGAACCTTACATGAAACCTTGTGGTGGTGCAGTTCTACATTTCCCAGCCTCCATATTCTCATCTTTAACTTCTGAAGAAGAAAGCATGAACTAACTTTCTTGATGTTTTCAGGAAAGCAATTGAGGGCAGGAAGACTGGGATATTTTTGAAATGTTGCTGAATTCTTTACCTTCCCAAGTAAGGAGAGGATTATTAATAGCTGTCTGGTATTCATGGTGGAAAGATGATTCATGTATTGACATTCTGAATTTTTACTTTACAGTCCTGAAACTGCCTCTCACACCTGTGAAAGTTCTGGATATGGTTTTTATCTGCCTAACTCACCAAATATCTTGTTTCTGCTGGCAGTGTTCCACAGAATTCAGTGTCTCAGATTCACATCATGCTCTGCTTTTTTAAACACATCATTTTTGAGTATCACATGGGCGTGAGACCAAGGAATAACTTAGCAACACAATACTTTTTTTTTCTGTAAGTTTAATGCAGAGCACTGTACCAATGAAAAGGCTATAAAGTGGTGTGGGCTTGAACTGGGAGCTGTGGCAGACAGCAAAGCATTATTTTGTGAGGAATTAAGATTTAGCAATTCAACATCACACAGTTTTGGTTGGTTTTTAAAAAAATTTTGTTGAAAAAGTATATATTTTAAACCCAATACATTTTCTCTTTCATTTGTTTTTGAAAGAACCTAATGGGTTTCTTTGATGTGGTGGGGGCTTGGGGTTTCTTTGTTAGAGTGAAGCTGACAGTATTAATGAAGTGTAGAAGCTAATTTGCTGCATTTTGTCTGAATTTAACCTGGTATCTGCTCAAGTGAAGAATTAATCTTGGATATATGATGGATATATAATAGTGTTTCACTTGGGATCAGTGCAGCAACATTTCTCTTATTTAATTATCATGTCAAAGCGAGGAGAGTGGTCTCCCTTTTCATGTGGTGTGGTAAGGTTATATTGTGAATTTTTCCTGCATACAAATCTGAGCATATTGCTGCTGCAGGATTGAGAAACCAGAGGACAGAGCACAGTGCTGGAGCAGGAAAATTAAATGTTTCCGTGCTGAAATTTTCACTCACTATTTGAAGATGGAAAGGAGCAGATAAGCGTGTTGCAATAGGGAAGGATGCAGAAGGGAAGATGAGAAGAAATAGTCTAGAACAGCATAATAGCTTGTAATTAAAAGGGGAGGGAAAGATAAGGAAAGAGATTAGTTTCATAATGCTGGGATATTTTTATACTGTGTATTAAATTTGTGCTTACAGGAAGTATCCTCACAGACTGGGTGGGACACGCTGTTGGATCTAGACAGAACATTCAAGATGGAAAATTATGGGCTGAAAAAACATTTTCATAACTAATGGCTGTTTATTTTTCTGCAATTAGTAGTTATAAGGATGATGTTTCTGTATGTACAAGCTGTTTGCCATTTTTGGAAAAAGAAATTCTGCAATTTAAGCTTTGCAATCAGATCAACTTTCTTCCTTAAACTAATGCCTCCCAACACTTTGTCACAGGATTCAGATGGAGAATTACTACTTTGCATTGAGGCCTTGTAAAAACCAAATAATGTTCTGCAGTCTTTCTTTTTTTTAATTTATGTATTCTGATTCGTCCTGCTTGAAACACCCAATTTTGTGACAGCGAAGAAATAGAAGAGAGAAGTAGTTTCACTGCCATTTTTACATATGCAGTTTTGGTTGGTCTGGATAATCTACAGTTTTCTGAACTGGTGTACAAAAGGAATTGCCAATTTAGGGAAGTATTAATTCTGGATACTTAAACAGATGAACATTAATTATTATTGCCTTCTAAGCTTAATTTACCTGAGAATACATGAGATATCCTAAAGCAGTAATAGAGATTGTTTTAATGCTACACAGTTGCAAGTCCTTTTCTTAATTTCGTAACCTTTAAAGTCATGAGGTGTCTCTGGGTCATGCAGAGTGAGCAGAGGAGTTACTAATGCCCTGTTTAATGGTAATTGAGGCAGCAGAAAACACTGCCTCAACTACAGGCCTGTGTGAGCGGTAGTTTGAGAGAAAAAGCTGTGGATTTGTGTTTCATGAGTCTGGAAAGCAATGCTTGCTACTGAGTTTTAAAAAGAAAGGCTAAAAATTTCACTTTAGTTCAGTCTTAAACTCAGTGAAGTGTAAAAGCTGAGGATAGCTGGGCTTTGCACAACTGGTGCTTGAGATCTTCAGAAGATGAGGGAGTTGAATGGATCCACCTTGTCCAAATGTTCTCTGCTATGTGAGAAAACAATTT
The DNA here is from genome assembly GCA_013400495.1 of Nicator chloris. Classification (NCBI taxonomy): domain Eukaryota; kingdom Metazoa; phylum Chordata; class Aves; order Passeriformes; family Pycnonotidae; genus Nicator; species Nicator chloris. The sequence continues at coordinate 3,047 of WAAE01020377.1, read as the reverse complement.
TCCCCATCCCTTCTTCTAAAAGGCCCAAAATCTGAGCGGAAATATGAAAAATAAAAAAAAAAAGTCATTTTTTTACAGATGTTTAGGAGCATGTGGTAGTTTAGTATCCTCTACCCACTCTTGAATTAGTCTGAACAGTAATTGTAATGTCTGGGAAAAACCTAATGAGCCCAGTTTGAAGTTATTTACTCAAGAATAGAGTTTTCTGATAATCATTCCAAAACATGCTATTACTACCACTTTATAGGCTTTTTATTGAATTAATTTTTACACACCAGAATTGTTATTACAATATCATACTCGGATCACTTGTTCCTTGAGAGCATTCATAGTCATGCTGGTCATAATCACACAAACTAGAACTGGATTAATTGAGTTTTTTTAAGGTAATTGCTCTATTTCATGAGCCAGATTGCAAAATTAGCAACTCCTGAAAAATAGTATGTCATAGAAAAGTAAAGAGAAACATCAGAGCTCCAACCCAAAATTAAAGTTTCTGTGGTTTTTATGGCTTGCAAAGGTGTTGCTTGATATCCTGGTTGGGAGCTGTCGGAAAAGGGAATCGGTTTCCTGAGTGTTTGTGGGGTTTGTGAAATGTTTATTTTTCATCATGGGAATTATCAGACAGGGCTGGATTCCAGACAGCTGGGCAGATGGTTCTTTCTTTTCAAATTGGGTTGTGCCAACAAAGAGAGACAGCTCTACAAATGTTAACCCCTAAGGGATCGCGAAATCTCTGTCAATACCCCCCTCCATCCCCCCCTCAACTGTCTGTTTGAAAAGAAGAGCAAAATAGCAATTCTGATTTAATTACTGAAAGATATTCTGGGTTTGAAATGCAAGTTTTCAAACTTTGCCTTTCCGAAGACACCCATGTATAGAAATGTAGTGGAGTTGATTAGCTGGTGTTTGATGCGGTTGTGTAGATAATGAAGCATGAAAAACCCAAATTTGCCTCAGGTCATGTGTGTATCAATTGCAGCATCATAGAGATGCTAACAGATATTTAAGAGAAGTGGTTACAAACTTGCTGCTGAACTGATTTGTGCATGGGCTAACTGCAAAGAGATGTATTTTCTGATGTTGGAAGTAATTTGGTTTATGTACTTTACCAAGACTGACAGTTTGAAGTCTAAAATGTAATGTATTTAGAAAATAGACATAAAACCTCAGGATCTTAGAAAAATAATTTTAAGAAACACAGAAATCCCCTCTAAATGTCATGATTTAGTGTTTTCTGTAAGGTAGTAATTTAAAAGCAAAACTTTAATTCTTGGACCTTTAAATTTCAGATGCTATTCTGTGCACATTCAAATTAATGTTGCTTTTATTTTCTGGTTTTGAAAATAAGAAAGCAGTTTTCTTATCTGGATTTTTATGTGGGCTTGTATTTAGATAATAAAGGCTTGACTAACAGGTGTAGAGGGGAAATTTAATTTTCTGTCAAGAAAGGCGAGTTCTGAGATATTGCAGACAGAATGAACAGTTATTGTTTGCCTTTATTTACAAAACAGAATAAGAGAGGGAAATGATTCAGGCAGAGGTTGATGGAAACTTTAGTGGTTCAGAGCAGGGGGTGGTGTACAACAGTTGAGAAATAAATAGGAATAAATAAAACTCATTCCTCTTCTGGAGCATCCACTCACTGGGGTGTGAACAAGCTACTGCAGAGCCCTCAGAGTGTTCTGTGGGGCCGGAGTTCCCCTCCTTATGCAAGGAAAAGCGTCCTTTGTCCACTGGATTATTGTTATTTGGAAAATAATGTGAATGAAAGACTGCAGTTCACAAATGTGCAATTTAGTGCCCTTTTCAGGTATTTTTCCCTCTGGCTTCCATGATGTCCAGGTAATATTTTTGAGGTGCAATTGAGAAGCAAGAGACTGCAATTCTGGTGTCCAGCACATGGCTGGACTTCTTAAAAAGCAGAAAATAATAAAAAAATAACTTCCTGTGGCTGTCATAAGGTAATAGATCAATATCATGTCCGAATTTCTGATGTCTCTTTGTTGAGAGAGTAACCTTGAGTTGCATCGGTCTTGAAAACCTTTTGAGCCAAATAGCTTAGGAAAATTGTGACTGTTGTGAAGCTTAAAAAAAGAGTTGCAGCCAGCTCTTCAAGGTTATTTCACCGTAAAAAGCTAAATTTGAAATGCTGAAAACGATTAACATGGTGTGGAAACTGCAAAATAATCTCACATAAATGTTATTTACTGTTTGTATGAGAGAGGAGGGCTTATTGTCTAATTAAATAATGATATGGATGCAAGCTTAAATGACATTATGTATGTATACAGCAAAGTTTTTTTGAAGATTTAAAAAAATGTAGTTATTAAAGTGTTATTTACAGAAATTATGAGCAGTACAGAACATAGGAAATTTTCTACGTCTAGCATGTGTTTGTTATGTAAATGTGTAATTGTCATTCTCACTAGTACCTGAGTTTAATGTTTCATTTAAATTTTCTTTCAATGTGCTGGTTTTTCATTTCTGCATTCTGCTAGCCTCGCTAACAGGATGTTTATATCCATAATATATGAATTATAATGTGGTAGGAGCTGAAGACAGCAGGGGTAGCATGTCAAATCCAGCCAATTATTTAAATACTAAAACCGTTCTGAATTGATAAAGCTCATCTGCAATGCTCATACTCTCTTGGCTTTACAGCAGGGAAATTAGTCTTGTACCATTTGGGTGTTTCCAGGGTCCCAGCTGGATCAGGTGCTGAGGGTAGATTGGGCAGGCAGCTCTTGGATACTCTGGATTCCTGATTCCTGAAGGTAGTGAGCAGGCTCATACTACTGAGGCTTGATTTCACTTGGAACGTGCCCACCTTTCACCTCCCTGTTTACATCTCCTAAAATATTTTCCAGTATTGTTTTCATACCAGGGCTTCTCTTATCTGAGCAGCACCAACCCCACCAGAACTTCGTAACCACCAGTAAAACCTTGCTAAGATTTACCTGCTTTGTGAAGAACAAAGAGTTTGACCTGCAACAGCTGCATCCTCAATATCCAGTTGAGCATTTCACCTTGATAAATCAGCTTCT
>WAAE01020375.1:2955-19279 GCA_013400495.1 Nicator chloris | reverse complement strand
AAGGAAAGGAAAGGAAAGGGATCTTACATATAAATTTTATTTGAAATATCTTAAAAGGTTTTATAGAATTTTATAGGAAGTGTATAGCTCAATATGTTCCCAGTACCAGAGGGACAGACAGCTACTGAACAGTGTCCAGCAAAGGGTTATAAGCGAGACTAGAGCATTTTTTAAGAGAAGAACCTGGGAGAGCTGGGACTGAAGCCCTATTCAACCTGGAGAAGAGAGTATCTTATTGACCTATATAAATACCTGAAGGAAGGGTGCAAAGAGAATGGGCCCAGGCTTTTCTCATTTGTGCCCAGTGGCAAAAAGAAATGGCCACAAATTGAAACATGAGGTTTCCTCTGAAAATCAAGAAAATCTTTTCTACTCTGAGGATGATCACACACTAACACAGGTTGCCATAGAGGTGGTGGAGTCTGGAGATGGTCCAGGGCTCCTTGTGGCCCTGTTTAAGCAGCAGGCTTGGGCAAGGTAGCTTCCAGAGATTCCTTCCAGCATCCATCATTCTGTGAGATGCTGGAGAAAACAGAAAAGATTTGTTCACTAAAGTCAAATCATATTTGAAACAAAATCAAATGCAACCTTCAAAAGTCAGTGTAGAGGAACAAAGGAACTCCAAAGCAAACAGAAGCAAGATACGGCCATGACACTCTCCTCCTCTGCTCCTCTCTAGTGTGATACTGCCTGGAGTAATACATTCAGGTCCAGAAGAGAGCCACAGAAATGGTCAGAGGTCTGGAAATATTCTTCTCTGAAGAAAGGCTGGAAGAGCTGAAGTTCTTTAGCTTGGGGAGCTGAGATTGTTTAGCCTGGGGAGGGAAAGGTTCCAGGGTCATTGCTGCTTTTCAATATATAAAGGGGGCCTATAAAACAGGTGGAGAGGAACTTGTTTCCAATGCCTGTATTGACAATACAAGGGACAATGCTTTTAAACTGAAAGAGGGCAGGTTTAAGTTAGCTATTAGAAAGTAATTGTTTCTGATGAGGTCAGTGAGACACTGGACCAGGTTGCCTAGAGAAGCTGTGGGTGTCCCATCACTGACAGTGTTCAGGGTCAGGATGTACAGGGCTCTGAGCTATGTGGCAGGGAGATTGGACTAGATGACCATTGAAGGTCCCTTCCAACCCAAACCATTTTGTGATTCTCTGTTACCGTAGTGATTGTCAAATTTTGTGGATGCTAATGATATCTTAAGTAGATTTTCCTCAGAAGGAAATAATAACCCATCACCTTTTTAAGTAAAAGTAACTATGTAATTAAACCTTAGATATCTGAAGACATTGAACCTTACGTGAGGAACATTTATGACTTGTTGAAGCATTTGCAATACTCTGCAACACGACTCTGTGGGGTGACATGTAGCCTATACTGAAATGCAGCAAGGCAGATGTGAAGTTTACTTCACTGAGGAAGGACATCTGAGGTACAGTCTAGTAGGACTAACTGAAAGTCAGACCACTTTTCAACTGTTTTTCTTTGATTCCACTCTTATCATTATTAAGAATTGTCTATAAATACATATCTTTGCACAGCATTGTCAAAGAGGAAGAGAAGGGCAGAAGCTCCACCAAGACAGCTCCAGACTTTCATGAAAAGCATCTAATTTATTTATTCCCTAATGAGATTTCCCAGTGTTGTAAAAGAGATTATATCAGTAATATGTGTAGGATTAAGCTGTGGCTCCTAATCTCTATATCACCCAATTGTGAGACGATGATAAATAGATCCTTACATACCTTTTATCTGCTGAATTTGTGCATGTTTTACTAGTTAATATGCTAAGTATGTGAACTTGATCACGTCCTCTACTTTTAATCTTTATTCAACTCTGGAATGACGTAAATGAGGGGTCTAAGTGAAAACGTTTCCAATGTAATATAAACTACTTTTAATGACCCCTGTGGCATCTTTCTCTGTTTCAGTAATCGATGTACTACCACTTCATTAACAGATTAAAATAATGCTTTTAGAAACAAAACAAAAGTTACTTTGAAAAATGTAATATATTTAAAAGACAAAAAACTGAGTTATGACCAAAAGACTCTTAAGAATTCTTGCTCTGATGAAAGTAACATAGTCTAATGCATTCACAAAGCAAAGAGAAAAAGGAGTATTTTTTTCACATTTTAAAGTAATTGTTTTATCTTGCAATCCTTTAAGCTCTTAAAGTTGATTTATTATTTTTAATTACATAATAATTAAAAATTAATTTTAATATTTATTTCAAACTATTCTGGCCTGAACTTACACTCCTAAAGGTTTAGTGTTTGGGGTTTTGGGGAGGTTTTGTGGTTTTTTTAATGTTCTTCCCAATACTGAACAGTAACTATCTTCCTTCTGGTAAACAGAATAGTATTATTAAATTTCATCAGAAATCAATATTTCTTCTTTTATATATAATTGTTAGTGGTTGTTATTTTGAATTCTCATGTCTTTGTATCACTTTGCAGTGTTTGTATACTTTGAACCTCTATTTAGAAACCTTTTCTATAAGGAACAACCTAAAAATGTACCAAAATCTTCTGAGAATTCTGACCTATACTAAAAATCAAAATAATCATTATTAATAATATGAGAAGAATGAAAGGGAAAATTCCTATTGCTTTGAGAAAAAAATGAATGAGCTATCCTTTTTTTTTTCTAAGAAAAAAATCCTGCCCACCAAGGTAAGCCTACTTTATCACAGCTTTTCACCTCATGTAGTCATTTGTGCAACAATGTAACATCGATTTAAAAGACAAACAAAGCAGAATGATGCCACACGATCAGAAGCAACAGATAAGCACTGATCTTATCCAGCTACTGTGAATCTGACATAATGTTGGCTGAGCCTGAAAACTTAGAATTTAAAATCTGGAGATGGATGCCTGATGCTGATAATGCATTCCTTGACCTTGCTTTTCGGAATGTATACTGGTGTACATCTCAAATCTGTAAGGTTTAATATTAGACTGGTTTTCTTATCATAAAAGATGTTCAGCCAGCACCTCTGAGGAAGAAGATGTTCAGCCAATACAGGTACTCTGTGACTAGGATAGAATTTTCCCACCCTGTCTTGCCATTCTGTTCTTTTCCTAGCATTTAGAGACTGTTTCTTCAGCTAAGACAGTAGTTAAGCTCTTGAAGCACAGTCACTCTTTAAGCCACATCTGGGAAAATTGTCAGTGTGAGTGCAGATTAAAAACATTTGTGGTTCTGCCTTTTATGATATGGATGCTTTCCAGTGACAATCTGCTCTAAAACCCAAACCCATTTCATATGTCACTAACCAGCAATGACTTTCAGTTATAACTGAATGGGACCAAATTTAAGAGGTGATTAGGTGGTGAAAGCCTCCTGTTTCCACTATGATAAGCTTCCTGATGTACCTAATCCTCCTTAAGTACAGTTTCCTTTTTCTATATCACATCTTTGTATACAGCAAAGCTCCTTCTCAGAAGGCACATCTTAAGTGGCCATTTCTGTAGCACTTTTTAATCAGTCACGTTCAAATAATGTCTTAGTATCCATGATGGAAAAATTCAGTGTGATGTAGTTTGTGGTGATAGTGCTGTGTGGTTCAAAATTTGCTGCCAGCTGCTTAAGAGATTTCATTTACATCTGATATTGTAGAAGTTAAATTGTCAGCACAATGTGTGATAGGGCACTGTGCATTTTTCTTTACAAAATTATAATCATGTAATGTTCAAAAATGTAAAGGCTTTCTGTTAATTATGAAGCTCTTAAAATTTGGTCTAATACAAAACCAGTGACATGACATCTAACATTGTGTTAGATCAAAATGCTGTTTTCAGTGAAAAAAAATAGCGTTACTCTTAGAGCAGCCAATTTCCATTAGTAAGAGAAAGCTCAAAGCCTGTTTTAGATAAACTAGAAATAAGACAGAGTCCTGATGACTCCAAGCAATGAGGATAAATCCAGTCAAGGAGGATAGGAAGTTCTCTAGTGAAATACACAACCAACCTTTTGTTTAGCCTTTACCTCTGAAGTTTAATTTCACATATATATGGTATGGTTAGATTTTGCTCCTTGCTTAAGGTGGGTAGGGAAAACCATTATCAGTGGGATTAAGAACACAGCAAAGATTTAAGCCAAAATTGACGTAGAGGAACACAGGTCAATATAGACACAGGCCTGAGTTTATCTAAATACTCAGATAAATGTTGCAATAAGGAAACAAAATGGGGCTAACTTTTATTAAATTGTAGATAATCTCCAAACTACAGACTGGAAAAACAATTTTAAGGAAGCTGCTAAAGGTTTTGCTCATTAAGTGCTTTTGCATAGCAACCTTTTTAGCACAGATACTGTGAAGCTTTTAAGAAAAATTGCATTTGCACTGTGATGAAAAACTCCACAGGAATTTAGTAAGTCCATCATCCAGAGCAAGGGATCCAGATGACAGACATTACTCGCTTTGGCAGAAGTGTTACTGTTGTCAATCTTTGACCTTCAGCCCTGAATTAGGAACATGACTTTTGCCATTCTTTTTTTTTCAATAGTTGGACACTGAAAGCGTTTTTTGTGTGTAGGTATTAATAGAGCTTGTAATCATGGTTTTATAAAGAATGTAACTGTGCTAGTAGGAGAAGGATGTTGCTGGTAGTAGTTGCATGTCTATGAAAGAAGCCTAAACATGAAACTAAGGAACTGAAATGTCAAGGATTTTTAATCAGGGTGTTTAAACCTTCTCATCCATGCCTCTTGCTTATACCTGCAGATAGTTTTGTAGTGGATTACCCAGTACCATAACGTAGCTGATACAGCCCATAAATGCATACAAACATGCAGAAGGCACAAGTAAACATTGAAAGACTATGAAGTCAAGTACTAAAAGATAGGAAAAAAATAATTCTTCCTATGCTTGTGTCTTGTGCTACAGTTTTTTAACATATGCTTACATGCCATTTCTTTTCCCATTGGAATCCTATCTCCTTATCACAGAGTGCCTTCTTAATGAACAGCTTCTCAACAGTAGGTGTATTCCTCATTGTTAAATATGAATTCTCATGTTTTATTTAATACATGCTATTGAAGTTCTGTTTTGAAGACGGATTCTTTGACATCTCTCATCTTTTCTGTGTCAGTACTTTGCTACAGTGTATAACACATTTGCAAATAAGCATTTTCACAAAGCCTTTGTAAGATAGGGGAATCTCATTAATCTGTTTCCCAGAAGAAAAACTGAGACACAGAGATGATGTTCAGTTTTACCTACTGAGATATGACTTTGTTGCTAGTCATCCACTAATCCAAATGTGGGTCTATAGTAAAGCATAGGTACTTTAATTCAGCTGGCATGGGATTTGGGAAGGGGGAAAGATAAGTCATTTTTTTCATGGTCTTCATCCATGTTGGATGCTGGAAATGGTTAGAATGTGCATCTGGACTCAGGAACTAAGGTTTTCTTCTGGTTCTGGTGATTAAGTGCTATTTTTTAAGGATAATTAAATATCTTTTCCAATATATGAACTATAATGATATGAACAGTTTCTGTGATGACTCAGGAAATGTCTTCCAGCCTTTTTCCATTTTTTCATAGCTGGCTACATATCAATTAGCTGTAGAAAAAAACCTAAAACTGATCATTTGCATATCAGTTTCAGTGATGATACTGAGAATACTGGGGATTGTTTTAAAATAATCCATTATGTTTTTTGGAGAGAAACATGAAACTTTTTCATCCTTCTTTTGAACTGTATGTTAATTGTTTAGAGACTGCTGCTTAGAAAAGGTGAGCTAATTCTGAGTGAAAGCAGTAATCATACAACAAAGCTTATGACAATATTGATTCTGTATTGTTCATCAACAGGCTGGTTCCTATTAGTGAATTTCCATGCAGAATTTCATACTGCTGAATCACAAAGCTCAAATTACAGGTAGTAATAAGCTCTTATTGATGAGGTTTGTAGAACTGCCTTTTTATTGGTTCTGGCTGGCAATTTTTCAATGGTACATTCAACTACTAAAACAACCACACTGTATAATAGGCAGAGTGGTAATACTACTAAAGATCATTATTTTTCTAAAAAACAGTTATTTATATTGCATTAAAGAAAGCTTTTTATTGCTTTATAAAGAAATACAATAATGAGATAAAAAATGAATTTTTAGGGCTAGGGGAACCAGTAGGGTAATGATGCAGGGATTAGTCAAGGCAGGCTGGTAAAGTGGTAATTTTGCTCTGCAACTTTTTCCCTCACCACTTCAGTGTAAAAAAAGGCATTTCTTTTTCAATTTAGGATCCTATTTAAGTGTCTTGGTTTGAAAGACAGGTGCCTGCTAGGGAAGGGCATGGCCTCCCTTGGGATGGACAATTTAAACCCCCTCCCTCCAAATTATCACAATATTGGAAAAAAAGAAAAAAAATTAACGGGGGCTCTCAGGCAAAGATACTGGGGATAGGAATAGCAGTTCTTTACTAGTATGTGTAACAAAACAAAACAAACAGCAACAACTACTGCATTAACAACAAAAAAAACAGAACCAGGACCTCGAGGGGCTTTGCTTCACAAAGTCTGATCTCAGAGGGGCAGTCTGGTCTCAGTGCTCCAGCGGGACCTGTGAAAGCACAGAGCTGGGACAGTGGAAAGTGCCGGGCTGGTGGGTGAGACAAATCAGAAGCTGTGCGGTGGTTGCTGGGACAGAGGGATGTCCCGGCAGGGCAGGAGGGCTGTGGGCCTCCACCATAGCAAAAACAGCAGCACCGAAGAAGCCGGTGGGACAGGGCCAGCCCGGCTCCAGCAGGGCAGGAGGAGGCGAGCTCAGAGTTCCTGGGCACACGAGCAGACCATGGCAGCTTCCCAGGGCCGGAATTGGTGGTGGCAGTGAACTCCTCTCGCAACAAGCATACAGCCTTGCCATCCTCCTTCCGATGCCCAGAGCAAAAGACCCCCTTCCTCCCCCAGCCCCGTCCTTTTTTCTGCCCTCAAAACTTGCGTTAACTTTTCCCTCTGAGGGAAACTCACAGAGAACAAAAGAAGTGTAGCCTAGTGCTCACTCCTCTCCCTACTTTGGCCACCTCTTTTGTTCCGTTCAAGCACCCATTAAGTACCTGTAGTTATTAACTTATGGGAAAAATTTTATATGTAAAAAAGAGACAAATCTAACCCCCAACATTAAGAAAAACTGAAACTGAATCTTTGTTTCTTTTTCCTATCATTCTTTTTTAATACTGATGTTAGTGGGGCAGGGGTTATGTGTTTCACGGTGTACTCAGGTTATTTTTTACTAATTTGGATGCTTTTTTTTTTTGGTTTTGCTTTCTTTTGACTTGGTGTACACACTTCTTTTTTTAAATCATTCTCTCTTCCTACCCATGAAACTTTCTTTATAACATTTTGTTATGAAGAGCACATTTCAGTAACCCTGAGAACACTGAACTGATTTTGTATTACAGTAGTAAGCTCAATATCCAAAGGAACACCTGACCCCTAAGGGCTGAGTTGCTTACTTGGGATGAGCAAAAAAAGACTCCAAGATAATCAAATTCTTGCCTTAGACCAGCATGAAGTTGTATTCCATAGCTTTAGTGGATCTTGCAGCCTTATGATTCCACAAGAGGGGAGGCAGAGCATCCTTCTCTCCCTTACCTCCTTTTTTTCTAACCAGCTTCCAGATAAAATAGAAAGAAGGAGAAAGAGGAGAAGAAGAGGGGAATCTTATTTTTTCAGCAAGTGTCCTTTTAGCAAATTACTAGATGGAATCCTCTATAATGTCACACTTTGCCTATAGTTATGTGTGATTATTAGGTCCGTCAGTTTACATGGTTTTATAGTACTGTTGCTGTTTCATTGTTGTGAGGGTAAAGGATTTTGGCTCTTTAGGCTCGTGTCTCAGTGGTTGAGACAGTTGTGGCTTAGAAATCAAGCTTACTTTCATTTCTTATTTAGAATAGCATTTAAAAACAAATCAGGAAACAAGAAATAATACAAATGTAACTGTATTTTAATCTTAAAGGAAAGAATGACCTAGCCCAGAAAAGCAGCATACACTTTGTCTTCCTGTGACAAAGGATATAATCCAAAGATAACTGAACGCCAGATGTTTGAAAGAAATTAATAGTTCAGGATGACTCATTATTTCTTGTAAAGTCAAGGAAGATACTAGTTGTGCTAATGTGAAAAGTATAGCCAAGGTATAGTATTTTAATGTATAGTATATCACTGTGTTAAAGGTGGCAAAATGCTTCTAATCCAGAGTTCAGTTGATTTTGACATCACAAAATCATAGAGCATACATTAAGCAAGTAATAAATGTTTTTTTATTTCTTTGTTTATAATTCAAACACATATAATTTATCCTTTCCATTTGGCAGATGAAAAATTGGACATGAGCCAACAGTGTGAATTTGTAGCCCAGAAAGCCAAGCGTGTCCTATACTGCATCTAAAGCTGCATGGCCAGCAGGGTGAGGGTGGTGAATCTGCCCCACTGCTCTGCACTTGGTAGATCCCACCTGGAGTGCTGCATCCAGCTCTGGGGTCCTTAGCACAGGAAGGATGTGAGCCTCTCAGAGCTGGCCTAGAGGAGGTTGGTGAGGATGAGCAGAGGGCAGGAGCACTTCTCCTATGAAGACAGACTGAGAGCGCTGGACTGAGACAGAGTCTGGAGAACAGAAGGCTCTAGGGACAACGTATAAAGGAAAATAAATTATTATAAGTAAGACTGGAGAAAGACTTGATACCAGTACTTGTAGTGATAGGACAAGGGACAAAAGTTTTAAACAGCAAAAGGGTAGATTTTAGATTGGACATTGGGAAGAAATATTGGACAATGAGGGTGGTAAGACACTGGAACAGGTTGCCCGAAAAGTTGTGCATGCTGCGTCGTTGGAAGTGTTCAAAGCCAGATTTCGAGTAACCTGATCTAGCGACAGATGTCTCTTCCTAAGGCAGGGAGATTGGATTAGATGATCTTTGAAGGCCCCTTCCAAACCAACATCAGGACAGAATGAGATATAAAGTAATCAGCATATCCTACAGAACAAGTTTTAAACACCTTAGCAGGGTGTTATGAGCAAAGTGCTGCTAGGATGGCTTTTTTTATCAGCGTTTTTTTAATAAGGCACAAAATTGGCAGTTGTCCTTAAAAAAAAAAAAAAAAAAAAGCCTTAAACCTTTCTGCAGGACATATCCTAAATAGTCTTGCCTATTTAGAGGTGAGGTAGTCAAGCTCCATATCCCAAATTTTTCAGTCCAACTTTTGTGTGATTCTGCTGCAGTTTGCCAACCTTCTTGTGCAATAACCCCGAGGTGCTGCTCATAAAAAAAGAGATGGCCTAGTTAAAGAGAGCTTTGAGGACTTTCTTGGCAAAAAATACTAGACAATAATATTACATTTACCTCTCAGAATGTAAACTGATTTTTGATGAGACATTTAATTACTTCCCTTGTTATATATTAAATTTAGGAATTAATGGTAAAATAGTAGAAAATAATTGTTTTAAATAGGAGGAACTGGTATATTAAATATATTATCAGGAAATGTATGCAAATACTCTATCCTAAATATGTTACCATATTTACTTGTTGATTTTTGATAATGATAGAATCATTTCCTGTGTATAGCCAGCCATACTTTTGCAGTGCCTTCTAGAGCAGAAATCTATTTGCTGGATTGTACTTCTCCCTGTATGTGATACTGAAATACCAGTGTGTTACAGAGTTATTCATGTGAAATGTGAAGATTTCAAACATTTCCTGGACATCTCTTTATAAACAAATTCTTAATTTTGGTTTTATAGGTTCGAAAATTATTAGTTCATAAAAACATACATTAATAGGAAGGAACTAACTCTCTGCCTGTGTATCCATAGGAATAGTGCTATTCCCATAAGTAAGAAATGTGCTGCTTGGGGCCTTCAGGTGGTTATTTGCCATCTGTTCTCTGGAGAGCTTACCTTGGCAATAATTCCTCTCTTTCCCAAATAGTGTCTAATTACAGTTAGACTAATTTGTTCCCTGTATCTATGTAAATATTTCAGCTGATCTCTGGTGTTTCTGTGAGTGATCCTTCATCATCTCACATTTAGCCTTCAGATTTATCCTAAAAAACACATCTCACTGTGATCCTTATAAGCAAGGCAGAGGCCTTTCATGTATTCTGCCCTGCCTTCACACAGGAAAAGTATGTGTCCATTTTTGTAACTTATCATTACCAAAAAAATGACACATACAATTCATAGTGTTAAACCTTTGTAAACTCAGATTAATTAGTAATTTCACACATAACAAACTCATTTTATTATTTTATTATTATATGAGTGAAAATTAGAGAAAAGGCAAAAATTGAGCCTAATGATCTCAGGGCTCTCTCTGATCTCATGACTCTGCCATGTCTTAGGGGCATCAAACACATCTTGGCCTAAACAGAGTCCTCAAGTATTTCCAAACGAATTTAAAACAAGAAGGGCATATTTCTCTTTCCAGGTCTCAGATCAGAAAAAGGCAGATTTTCTTTTTCTTCCTCATAGGCATCTGCTGTGCTACTGAATACTACTGTGAAACTTCAAAAAAACTCTTTTTGAATAGACTGTGAATATTTTTTCAAGAGCACTTAGATTAATTAAGGAATCTTTGTGAGCTAGTAATCTATCATCAATGACGATGACCTGAAAAATGATTTGCCTTCCCTTCAGAAAGGATCCTCTGGAATTTAGGTCACCGTATATTTGTCATGTTTAACACACAAAGATATAGCAGGGGAGAAAAGCACCAAATCATAATTTGTGGCTCTCAATGTATTTGTTTTTATTTTTTTTTCCTAAATTCTGAATGTCATCTAGAGAAGACAGAGCAGAGTCTACATCATTAGTGGAAAAGTCCCTCGAGACAATTTTCATAGTCAGATTTGCTTTCTTATTGGTAGTAAAAGTGTCTATACAGAGATTGATTGTCAAGTAACATGTTTTGGAGATGATGATTTCACAGTAGGTTTTGCCTGTCTAGTAGCACTTGGACACAAAAGTTAGAGAAGTGGATGAATTAACAAGTGTGCACGGTGATTCTCATGTCAAGGAGAATAAAAGGTGTATTGAGGGTGAGTTAATGCACATCTACTTTCATGTTAGATTAGATTTGCACAGTTAAAACCAGAAAACCAGGAAATTAAATTTATTGAGATTTCATGACGAATATAATTCAATCTTGATAAAACTCCTTTTAACTATATGGCATGTAATTTATAGCAAATGTTTAAAACCTGCTTCCAAATTCAGGAAAGATTAAAAAATTTGGCTTCTGAAAGACAATAAATGCTTATGCTCTAATGTCAGCAAATTTTTCACAGTTTGAATTTTACTTAATAAAAGTTATAAAAATGAAATAAACAACTGGCAAATACTTTGAATTTTTTAGAAAAAGGCAGAGGATTAAAATGGAGGGGTAATTTTTTTTTCCCCTGCTTTAAATTCTTTATAATTCTTCATACATTAATCTTGCAAAATATTGTCATTATGCATTTGGTTATTGGACCATATACATATTCAGTTTAAAACTTAGTCTGACATTAATAAATGCTTAAACCTTTGAAGACATAGGAAAGAGTTTCTTTTATCACTCCTCATTAATGCAATCAATCAGAATCAGGATATGTTGGAATGATCAAATTTCTGAAACCTTAAATTCACCTGACAGTCTAATTCAAAATTGAGTAGTATCCCTCAGTTGTCACTACAATTTTCCAAGGTCACACCTAAAGAAATCCCTTTCATAATGTGGAATGAGAGACCTCAAAGTGGGAAATGAGACAATGACTTTTTCATCTTAGTTGTATGTGTGAAATGGCATCTTAGATATGTGCAGAAGGAAGACGCAAATTTACCCAAAAAGTTATCACAGCTGTCATGCAAAATGCAAATGCAATGGACCCTCCTAAAATTGTATGACTATCTCTCATATTTCAGCATTTTAAGCAGGCTAAAAATCAAGATTTACATTAGAAATACATAGACTTATGTTTAACAGATGTAAGGTCTAAAAGTAAATTTCAAGCAATGCATTTATTAGCTAATTTAAATACTAATAAGGAAATAGCCTCTGATTAGTTATACCTTTTGACCTGTAATAATCCATCATTAGTGCTGCAGTACGGGAAACTTTTCCATCCTGCTCTCTCTCTATTGATGCTTTACTTACAGGGCTTCAGATGTCTTAACTCTGTGCTTTATTATGCACGTCTTTATACATATCTAAAGTGTCATTCCAACTTCCATATTTGAAAAATAATTTGAACCTATATGAATAAGAAAAATAAGAGATGTGGTACTCATCTTCAGAGAAAACCTTATGCATAAGTCAAAATTTGGTTGATTTATTCAAAGCTGCTAAGCAGTGTGTGTACCTAATCTGCTGTTCACTATGCTGAAAATTTATCCTAAGGGTCTGAAAGACACATTATACTTATGAAACTGTATAAACAGTCACAAGTGAATTGCAAGTTTACAGCTACATGGCAATCCAAATCCAAATGAAAAGCAAGTTCACACTGATAGCTTAGCTGACTCCACACCTAAGTTGGCTTGTTTTCTGTTTAAAAGAATGCTCTTTTCTGAGAACTTCCACAGATTTACTTGTCCCACTCTGAGTCTAGGGGAATCTAGCAGAAAAGTGTTTGATGTTCTACAGACAATCAGGACCTAAGAACTTCTTATCTGATTTCTAGTGGTAGATAGTTACATCTGGGGCAATTGCCTTACTTCACATTGAAAAGAATTCAGAATTTTGGGGGCCAGATTCTTAAGATAGGGGAGCTGCATATGAAAATCCATACATTTTGCTTTGTGTACACTGTATGTAAATCCCACCATCAAGGTATCTACAGAATGCACAGCTGGAGCTGGATTGTGCCTGCACTAGACTCAGTGGAGGAGTCATCAATCCTACCAGGTTTAAAACTGCCAACAGTGACAGGTCTGAACTGTGTTCTGAGCTGGAAAAAGACTATCAGCACACTAGAAGAGACAAGAAACCCTCTTCAGACCAGCTCTACCATGGTCCCTGACTGAATGCCCATCAGTAGTGTGATGTAGAATGATAGTAGAATGCCTTAGTTGCATTCCCAGAACTCATCCTTGAATTTAGACTTTGAAAGAAATTCAGGTCACAAAATCCAAGAGGGCTTTGCTATGGAAACATAAATATGTTAACTGTCCATGATTGGATTTACTGTAAATATGCATTCCTGTTACAAATTAAAACATTAATATAGATGTGTTTTTTCAGAACCAGATGCTACTTTTTGGCAGAATTTCCTGTTGACATTGAACGTATCATAGCAGGAACTTAGCACATTTGAGGCTCCAGCTTTGTACTTTTGGAGAAGACTTCATTGTATGGATTTTTCCATGGTGTAACTTTAGAAATAGCAGTGCAGTAGTACTGATTCCAGGCTTTGTACTGAATGTACACTCTACTTTCTTTCTGCAGGAAGAACCTTATACCTTTTGTAATTACTTATGCATCTATTTTCTGTTCTAGTCAAAGAGTCGTACTACCTAGTATTCACTCTCACCTTTGAGGTTCATATGTTAATGTCCTCCTTATGAGAATCACTTGTCTTCTTAGATGGGTGTGTTCTGTTGACTGGCTAGATAATGTGCCATAGCATAGCCTAACGCTTTGTCCCAGCATTTCCACTCTACAGTGGTTGTGTTGTAGCTCTGAATGTTAAACAAGTTGCGTGCAGAGTTTATGTACTGTTCACCATATGTGCAGCCACTTCTTGTGTTGCTGTCAATGCTTTTATTATTTTCCATCTTTACCTCAGTGTTGCACTCAATGACTAGGTCTGAAAGTGATAATTACTTCCCCACTGCAGAGACAAACTGATTTACATATTTATCAAAGGGAAACTGGATGGCTCTGAGCATACCACAGGAACATTTGCATATTTATAACCTGAAATATCCAAAAGCTAAAATTAAGATAGGGATGTCTTGATCTTAGTTATGAGCTTGTTTTAATACAAAGATTTTAGTCAGTGGCTTTTGTAATCAGATCAGTGTATTAGAGTGAAGTCTCTTTTCTTCATCACAGAAAATCAACATAGAGATTAAAATGGTTGTTAGCTTGTGAATGATGGTATGCAGAAGCTGCAACATTAAGTTTTCATAAGGTAAAAATCTTAGCCTTTGAGTCCTGAAGAGATGATTAGCTGTGGAAAAACCTTTAACTGCTGTAGCAGAAAGGGGCTCCCAAGAGGTTTACTATGTAGTAAACCTATGGGTATATAGTTGAAAGGCATCAATATATTTTCTGGTAGAAATGTGAGTTTCCAAATACTTATGCATGTAGCATTAATTTGTAGAATTTTATGCATCTGTTCAAAGGCTTGCCTCTCACAGAGGTGAATGCCTGGAGCTGACTACAATTTGTGATTCTGGTTAATGATGCTATTCAAAACCAAACATGAGCAGCAGTAGCAAATTCTGAAGAGCAAATAAAAACAATAAAACCCCAGCAATAATCAAACTGCCTCTTCTAGTCAGTGATGTGATGTTTTATTTTCCCAATCTGATCTATTGGAATCTTTGTTCAATAACTGTCTCAAGCTTGCTGTAAGTTTCTGGATACAAGAGAGGCATGTGATATTTTACTGGAGTTGGAAAAGAGTGTTACATTAACAGGTATTTCCTTTACTGTCAGCTGTCTTTTCCTGAGAAAGATCCTTAATCGTCGTTCTGAAACAGGTTGTGTCTTTGAATCTGGCAAACTGCTTTAAAACTTTCCTCACAAGTAGAGAGACTATTTTTTTCCTAAAGCCTGGATTACACAGAGGTATTCTGTTTCCTCTAAATTTTTATTCACAATTTCAGCAATACTCTAAATTATTTTGAATTAATACAAATAATATTTCTTTCCCATTGACTTGAAATGACAGTTAAACTAATTTTTGAATAAAATGCATTTTTCATATGCTTGCTTGACTAAACTTTTGAACACTTTTCCAAATCGCTAACACGTTTGTAAACATGTTGTTCCTCAGTGTTTGTACCTTGTTTACAATAGAATAGTAATTTTTATAAGCCCTCTCTCTTCATGTAGATGCGTACAGTAGGAGCTTTACATGAGTCAAAACTCAGTAATTACAATCATCATTAGCAAGGCTGGTTCAGCTACCATTCAGGCTGTTCTGGAGAAGTTGAATAGCAGCATGGCGCTGTGTTTCCTTCCAAAGAACAGAGTCAATTTCTCTTCTCACTTTCACATGGCTATCACCTCACTGAAATTGGCATTTTCACATTTGGAATGAAACAATTCTTTATAATTATAATTTTACACAGCTTGAAGCAAGAATGGAGAGCAGAATATAGAGAGCATTCCTCAGTATATTTCACAAGAAGTTTAATTTAAATTTTGGAACACTGATACACTAATTAAAACAAGTAACATCTTAAGCAGTCCTCAATCTGTTTTGTATCTTAAATATATATATATATGAAAGAAAAATGTCCAGTGATCTAACGCCTTTCTCTGCTACAATGTTGGTCACCTACATTGCAGAATACATTCCTATAATGGCAGTGGTAGGAGTAGCTTGATCTGAAATTCTAGATGCTAAATAGCTGCAGAAATTATGGAACTCCATTAGCTAGATTGATTTTGATATTCAGAAATGTTGTCTTTCCAAATATGTTCTGTTCAAATCAGAAAAAATTTAATTGGTTTTTTGGTACCATCCACATAGATCAGGACAGCAGTTAATTTTTCAGAATGTGGCTTTCAAGCAAGGTGTTTTAATTTAAACTCTTTCCATTTTTATTGATAATTTCCTACTCTGGGGATAGTAAGCTGTAGTTGCTTGAACAAAGCCATCGTTTTCCCAATGTTTTGACCTATTCATCCTACAGTTTCATATTCTGTATAAACCTTGACATCCAAAAATTCTATTGAAATTTCTATTGCTTTCTGAAGCCTGCAATAGAACTCACAGGGGACACTAAGGCAGCTGAAGCTCCATTCTTCTAATTCAAAAGCACATGATGTACGACATGTTTCCAATCATATTTTATGGGTGAAGCAATACAATTTTACCATCATCCCTTACGCAGACATCATTTATCTGTTCACCACACTCATTAAAGTGTGTTGCTCATGGAGTTGCATGTCTAGCACTTTGGGTACAATTCATCTTACTGTCCTTGATGTCTAATGTGAAAGCATTTAATTTTCAGTTATTTGCCTATCTTCTCTTTTTTAGTCAACAGGTAAAAAAGGTCTTTTTGCAGCTGTGATTCACCTCTTCCAAGGCAGCTAAAATAACTGCCATTACCTGGGAATATTTATACATCAATTTTAACTTAATTCTAAAATCTCTG
>WAAE01020372.1:168580-201723 GCA_013400495.1 Nicator chloris | reverse complement strand
GTGTTCCCAGTTGTTCCCTGGGAGGGTTAANGCTTCCCAGTGTTCCCAGTTGTTCCCTGGGAGGGTTAAGGGGCCCTGGCTCAGGTGCCCAGAGCAGCTGTGGCTGCCCCAGGATCCCTGGCAGTGCCCAAGGCCAGGCTGGACATTGGGGCTGGGAGCAGCCTGGGACAGTGGGAGGTGTCCCTGCCATGGCAGAGGTGGGATGGGATGAGCTTTGAGGTCCCTCCCAACCCAAAGCAGCGTGGGATTCTCTGACACACCTGCCTCTCCTTGCTAACACGCAGGTCCATGGGATGCCACCCCAGCTCCCTGTGCCTCAGTTTCCCCAGAGGAAGAAGGCAAGATGCAGAGCCCAGGGAAGAGCCTCAGTCTGCAGCACAGAGACCCTTCCCTCAGCTCTGCCCAAAGGCTCGGGGCTGGCCAGGGGCTGCTGGAGAGGGGAGGCACCTCCCCAGCCCCTTCCAGCTGCAGGAGGGGCAGAGGGACGAGGAAGGGGAGGAACCCAGGGTACAGGGGAGAAAGTTTGGTGCTGTTGTGGTGTACAGTGGAATACTAATGAAGAGGCAAGTGAGCTCCAGCCTCATCTATCATATTATGTAATGGCTTACTTCTCTGCACTTCATTTATTTGGAGATTGCTCCCAGGCTGGCTCCTCGCCAGCAGCCACCAAATCCAAGTCTACAGAAATCAATCTCGCACTGACTGATTAAGCCGTGTTTAGAACTAATTGCTCCTTCGTGTGTGGGGAGAATAAATTACGGGCTTTAATTTCACATCTTTAAAATGCAACTGCAGGTACGGGCCAGCCATTAACCCCTTCCTGCACGGCTGGGGAGGGGGCCCAGAGGGTGGTTGGGACACAGCTGCCCAACCAATGCTCACCACCTTCAAGCAGAGCAAGTCAAGCCCTGGCCAGCCTTCCTGGCAGGGAGACTCCCCGTGACCCTTCCAGCACCTCTCCTTAAGGCACAGGATGATCCAAACTCCCATCCACAACCCAGCTGCCGTTCAAACAGCAGGGACAGAAGCACAGCACGTGGTTGTCACTGCCCTGGCAGGGCCAGGGCCACCAGCCAGCTCAGCCCCACGGTGCTGCCCTGCACCCACAGACAGTGGGGTGCTGGGGATGCCAAAGCTGGGCTTGCTGGAGTGATGCCCAGTCACTGCTGGGCCCCTGGCAGGAGTGGGGACCCCCCCATGGCCACAGTCCCTCCCTGCCAGCACTGCCAGGTCTGCTCAGCACAGGAGGCAGGAGACGCTGCAGCCTGTGCAGCAGGGATGGAGCTGCCATGCAGAGCACGGCGAGAGGGGATGGGCTTTGGGGATGTCACAGCTGGATGGAGGTGACATTCAGCATCCTCTGCTACGGCCCCCTCCCACCCCAGAGGGAGCACAGGGCACCCTGCAGCCCCCGAGGCAGCGGACAGGGCTGGCAGGGTCAGGCTGCCCGAGGGAGAGGAGGGAAGGAGAGGCTGCTGCTTCTCCTGCAGCCGAGCTTCATTAAAAGCCAGAAGACAGCAGCAATTAAGTGCAAGGTGCTGCACACCCGGCTCTCTCCTCATTAGCACCCAGACATGCTCGGCTGGCCGCGGCTCGGGGCGCTCGGAGCAGGGCGGGGGGCTGCGCTGGGGCGGGCCAGGAGCAGATTAACAGCGGGCAGGCAGGGACCTGCCTCACCCCCGGCCACCCCGGCAGCCCCCGGGCACCCAGAGGCCCGCGGCCCCCAGCCCCGCCGGCAGGGATACGCAGGGGGCAGCAGGGCTGGCCAGCCCCCGGGACAGCAGCTGCCTTGGCAGGGGGTGCCCTGCGGTCAGGAAAGGATGGTGCCAGCCCCGGGGCCCCCACGACGCCTCTGACACCCCTCCCTGCCCTGCACCACTTCTCACAGCAACTTGCACCACTGCAGGGCTGTCCTGTGCCTCCCTGCACGTCCCCTCTGTCCCCCCCTGCCTGTCCCCTCTGTCCCCGTGTCACCCATCACCCCTGCCTGTCCAGCCCGCTCCCATGGCTCAGCCCTTCACTGGTAACCCGGCCCCACACGGCCCCGCAGCCGCCGGCACCCAAACCCCAAACAGCACCGGGCAAGGGCATCGGTCCCCAGCTGACAGCCAGCCCGTGCCTGGGGTGACAGCCAGCCCGTGCCCGGGGTGACACCCGCACTGCGGGCCCCAGCACGGGAATGCTCCGGGGAGCAGGAGGGCAGGCTGGAGGTGGCATCAGGGCTGCAGGTGCACCGGACCCCCTGTTCAGCGCCGGCTGGCACCAGGGCAGGAGGAGGCTGAGCCCGTGCCAGCCCCCAGCCACCAGCTGCCGCAGGCTTTGCCAAGCTGGAAGACCCCAGTGCCATGCCGGTGCCCGTCTGCCGGGGGCTGGTCCTGCGGCGGGGCCTGAGGGGGGGCTGTGGGCACCCACAGAGCCCCTCACCCCCCCAGGAGCCCTCCTCCGGCGAGCCTCATTGTCGGGGGAACAGGCAGTGTGAAATCGGTCTGATTAGCAATTAGTCCCATTGTAAAAGGATTAGCCAGACCCATTGTTCGGGAGAGTGACTTGACTGTCAATGGGCATCTGGCAGCGATGATGATGATGACAATGATGATGCGGTGGGAGCCGGAAGCCGTTCCCCGAGGCCGGACCCCCGAAATGAGCATCGACCCCCCGGGATGAAGCTCGGACCCCGAAATGAGGCACCCAGACGGGCACCGACCCCCGAGACGGGCAGCGCTGCCCATGCCCACCGCAGCAGCAGGAACCAGGGTCCCACCCCCAGCCTTGGGGTGCCCACGAGTGTCGGGGTGCAGGGAGTGGGGCTGAACTCCCCTCTGTGTGCCCTGAGGAGAGCAGGGTGGGGAGAAACGAGTGCAATTTGAGCAAGAGCAGGCCCTGGCCAGAGCTGGGGAGGGCAAACAAGGCGCTCTGTGGACCTCCCCATCCCTGTCACATCCCCTGCACCCCTCTGCTGTCCCCACCACTGCCCCTGAGCTGTCACCCCTCCCTGCTGTGTGCCCAGCACCAGGGGTTTTCCAAGCAAACCCACCAACCCCAGCTGCTCCCCACGCATCCCACACCCGACAGCCCTGCTCTCAGAGACCCCCACGGCTGTCTGTCTGTCCTTCTGTCCAGGCTGCTGGGCCATCCAGCAAAGGAGCCCGTGGGTTGTTACCTGGTGGGGATTCTCACACCGCTGACAGGAGGAAGCAGGGACAGGGACAGGGCCGCTAACAAGAGCTCTGCCAGCAGCACAAGGACAGCTCCAGGGGTTAATTGATGCTTATTCACTTCTTGCACATAAAAATTGCCACTGCTGCAGGAAATATTCCAGAGGGCAGAGGCTGCGGACAGCCTCAATGGGGCTTCATCCCTGGGGATGATGTACAGGGAGGGTGGTGGCATGGGACAGTTAACGGTGACACCGCCAAAGACATCGTATCCACCCAAAAAATGGCTCTGCCTGTGGGCACCAGCCACCTCCTGGCACCATCCCCTGGGCGTGGGCAGCCCCACTGCCTGCATTGGTGTCAGCATCCTGCCCGGAGCAGCCGGTGGCTGAGCACAGCCCACCAGTCCTGGCACGGCCACCCCGAGCGGGGCCCAGGCTTGCCTGGAGAGCAGGTGGCAGCTGGCACATGTGGCAGTGCTGGCCACACACTGGGGATGGCAGGCACCCTGGATGCTCGTGACAGGGACGGATGGCCCGTGGTGACAGGAGTGGATCCCCATGCTGTGCCACAGGCAGGCAGCTGTGTGAGACCCCACCTCCTCCTACACCTGCAGGGGCATCAGCCCACCCCGACCCACATCAGCCCGACCCATATCAGTCCAACCCACACCATCCTGATCCATGTGAGCCCCATACAATCCTGATCCACGAGCCCCACACCATCCCGATCCACGTGAGCCCCACACCATCCTGATCCACGTGAGCCCCACACCATCCTGATCCATGCGAGCCCCATACAATCCTGATCCACATCAGCCCCATACAATCCTGATCCACGTGAGCCCCACACCATCCTGATCCACGTGAGCCCCACACCATCCTGATCCACATCAGCCCCACACCATCCCGATCCACGTGAGCCCCACACCATCCTGATCCACATCAGCCCTACACCATCCTGATCCACATCAGCCCCACACCATCCTGATCCACATCAGCCCCACACCATCCTGATCCATGTGAGCCCCACACCATCCTGATCCACATCAGCCCTACACCATCCTGATCCACATCAGCCCTACACCATCCTGATCCACGAGCCCCACACCATTCCCATCCACATCAGCCCCACACCATCCTGATCCATGAGCCCCACACCATCCTGATCCACAACAGCCCCACACCATTCCCATCCACATCAGCCCCACACCAGCCCTCCCTGCAGGGGTGGGTGAACCCAGCAAGGGAAAGCCCTTGGTGCCAGGCAGGGGGTGGCTGTAAATCCATCCCAACGTGTCCTGGGGTTCCTCCAGCCCCACACTGAATCCCCCTGGCCTCTCTGCTCTGAGCAGCCCCATGAGCTCCCCACGTCCCCGTGGCCCCAAGGCACACCGTGCCCTGCCGGGCAGGAGCAGCCCCCGGCACAGGGTCCTGTGCAGCCTGAGCACTGCCATGCCCCACAGCTTGTCCATGCCCCACAGTAGCTTGGGTGCTACTGCCCCATAGCAGCCCCCATGCTGCCCTCCACAGTGCCCTGCAGCCACAGTGCCACCCCCCAGCCAGCCCTTGGCACTGCCCCACACACAGCCCCCACACCAGCCCTCTGCACCACCCCACAGCAGCCACGCCGTGCCCCACAGCACCTCACAGCAACCCCCCTGCACTGCTTCATCAGCTCCTTGTGCCCTAGGGCAGCCCACAGCCAGACCTGCTCAACGCCCCACAAGCTCCCTAGGCCCTCACAATGCCCCATAAGCCCCCTGAAACCCTCCAGACCCCATAAACTACCCAGAACCCTCAATGCCCCGAAACGCCTCCAACCCCCCCAATGCCCCATAAGATCTCCAAACCCCTCAGTGCCCCATAACCCTGCAGCCCCTGCAATGCCCCATAACCCTGCAGCCCCTGCAATGCCCCATAACCCTGCAGCCTNCGGCACAGGGTCCTGTGCAGCCTGAGCACTGCCATGCCCCACAGCTTGTCCATGCCCCACAGTAGCTTGGGTGCTACTGCCCCATAGCAGCCCCCATGCTGCCCTCCACAGTGCCCTGCAGCCACACTGCCACCCCCCAGCCAGCCCTTGGCACTGCCCCACACACAGCCCCCACACCAGCCCTCTGCACCACCCCACAGCAGCCACGCCGTGCCCCACAGCACCTCACAGCAACCCCCCTGCACTGCTTCATCAGCTCCTTGTGCCCTAGGGCAGCCCACAGCCAGACCTGCTCAACGCCCCACAAGCTCCCTAGGCCCCCACAATGCCCCATAAGCCCCCTGAAACCCTCCATACCCTGTAAACTACCCAGAACCCTCAATGCCCCGAAAGGCCTCCAAACCCCTCAGTGCCCCATAACCCTGCAGCCCCTGCAGTGCCCCATAACCCTGCAGCCCCCCACAACCCTGCAGCCCCTGCAATGCCCCATAAGCCTCCCCAACCCCTCGCTCTGTCTCAGCCCCCCACCAGCAGCTGATGCCCAGGTCCCGTCTGCCGCATCCCCCTCGGGAGCCGGAGCTGTCCCCCCTCCCCGGCACGTCCTTGCCCGGGGCTGGAGCCGCCCGGTGCCTGCGGAAAGGGCACGGCAGGGGCAGGGGGAGGCACCCGCCCCCCGCCGCGGGGGTCTCGCCGGCGGCGGCGAGCGGAGGCAGCGCATTCGGGTCAGCGCTCCGGCTGAGCAGAGCGGGGCTGACGTGCTGCTAATTGAACCAAATGCCCATTAGAGGCGCGAGGGGCCGCGGCCGCCCGGCCCCGGCGCAGGTGGCTGACACGCGAGGAGCCCAGGGCGGCACGGCCGGAGCATCCCCGCCTCCCCCCCGCGCTCCGAGCGCCGCCGACAGCTCATTAGGGACCGCTAATCACCCCCGAGGTGTGCGCAGAGCCGAGGGACAGCTGGGGCTGGCGGGGTCCCCGTGCTGCAGCCCGAACCCTCCCTGAACATCCCCCCGGCCCCTCTCTGTGCCACCCCCCCTAGGGGCCGGGCAGGGGTCCAGCCTGGCCTCTGTGGGGCACACAGACCCACGATGCCGTGTGGATCCACAGCCTGGAACGCGGGAGCGGGGCTGGGGTCCCACATCGTGGGGCCAGGCTGTGCCACCACATCACGGGGCCAGGCTGTGCCACCACATCACGGGGCCACGCTGTGCCACCACATCACGGGGCCAGGCTGTGCCACCGCATCACGGGGCCACGCTGTGCCACCGCATCGTGGGGCCAGGCTGTGCCACCCCCGCCCACGTCCTTCTGCCATTCCCGGGGCTGGGGGATGGCGAGTCCCAGACCAGCCTGTCCTGGAAGAGAAGGTCCAGGTAGGAAACCACCACCCTGACCCTCTGCCAGGACTCGCCAGCCCCATCCCGACCCCCAAATCCAGACAGCTCCCAGCTGTGGCTGCCTGGGCTCCGGGCTGGTTTCAGAACCAGTATGGGTGCTGTGGAACTGGATGGGTCCCTGGGGTGTTGCCCATTCCGTGCCTGGCCCCGTGCTGGTCCTGGCCCATCTCCACCACACATCTTGGTGGTTCTCAGTGGGTCCAACCCCACGGAAGCCCTGGTGCAGCCCCCCTGCACCCCCCAGTACAGCCCCCTGGCACCCCCTGCCCCTCACCCCCACTGTGCACCTGGCAGCTGAGGTTGTCCCACAGTTGCCCCGGTGCTTCCCTTCCCCTGCTGACCACAAGCCATTCCCAAACTCACCAGAGACATGACTGACACCCATCAAACCACCCGTGGCTCCCCACATCCCCCAGCAGCCCCCCCTGCCCAGCACTCGCTCCACAGCCCTTGCCCAGGGACTCCCACTCTGCAGCCTCCCTGCCCTGGCCTGGCACAGAGTTGAGGGTGCTCTGTGGACCTCCCCACCCCATGGGGGGTGCTTGGATCAGCACCCAGGGGTGAGACCCCCTGCACCCCCCACCCAGGAGGGAGCTGGCAGAGGGCACATTGGCCTCATGGGGACCCTCCTCATGGCCAGGCTGGAACCAGAGTGCCAGTGTGTGTGGTAGAGGTGGCACACACAGCCCAGCATCCCTCTCACAGCCCTGGGACTGTTGCCGTTGCCATGGCAGCCGCTTTATTTTAGCCAGCTGCCATCACTCCGTGTCCCCTTCAAAACCAGGAGCATCCTCCCTGCCCTGGGGAGAGCCCAGGGAGCAGCTGCAGAGCCCACCCCTGTGGAATGGCTTTTCCCTGCGGCCCAGAGGGGACAGACACAGCATCAGCATCTTCTCTGTGGTCAGTGGGGCTCGCACCAGCTTGGCCACCAGGTCCCAGTGAGGTGGCTGAGGGGATGGGTCAGAGCACCACAGAATCTCCCAAGCTGGGAGGGACTCACCAAGATCATGGAGTCCAGCTCCTGGCCCTGCACAGACACCCCAACAGTCCCAGCCTGTGCCTGAGAGCGTTGTGCAAACACTCACAGAGCTCTGGGCCACCACAGCCCAGGGGGAAGAGGATGGATGGATGGATGGATGGATGGATGGATGGATGGATGGATGGATGGATGGATGGATGGATGGATGGATGGATGGATGGATGGATGGATGGATGGATGGATGGATGGTTGCACAAAGAATTAGGACTGGTATTGAGTGATTTCAGTGCTGGAGGAACACCTGCGTGGTCAATCCAGCTACCACAGCCTGCACAAAGGGAGCTGATCCCTTGCCTTGGGCTTCTCCTGAAGGGGCCAGAACAGCCCCAAACCCACCTTGGCTGTGCTGGGGCTCTGAGTGACACCCTCTCCTCCAGCCACAGCAGTTCCCAAGCTGGCTCAGGACAGCAGGGGCCAGAAGAGCTGGTGCCAGCACAGCTGGGAGAGGTCCCATCACCCCACCGTGTCTGCCCCAAGCCCTGTCCTGCCCCACCACCCCGAGGGTCTGTGCTGCCCACCCTTGAAGGGGTGACCTGAAGGGGCAGAAGAGGAGCCGGGGGGTGATGAGGAAGGCAGTGATCCCTGTGCACCCCGTGTGCAGAACCACACCTCTGTGACTCCCCCAGCACCCCCTCCTGCCCCACACGCTCCCCAGAGGGCTCATTAGATCAGAGCAGGGCTGTGGATAACGAGCAGGCACACGCTCCCCTCTGGGGACACGGGCAGGGCTGGGGAGCTGGGGACCCCGCTGTGGGACTGGGGGATGTTTCAGGAGAGTCCAGCCTTTCCCCACTCCCTGCAAGGGGGCAGGAGCCCCCCAGAGCTGTGGGCACACAGGACCCAGCTGCAGGAACCAGGAACCTCCCGGTGCCACAGCGATGGGCTGGCCCCACGCCCTCCCTGGCTGTGGGGCCCCTGCCTGCAGGGACAGCCAGGACCCCTGCCCACCTCCTGCCTGCCCCCCTGGTGTCCTGTATCCCTGCCCTGGGAACGGGGTTAGGGACCAGCTGAGCTGCTGTGCTGCCCATCTCAGCTCCGTGGCCCTGGCATGGGCACCCCCCCACCTTCAGGGCTGGGAGCAGCTGAGCCACCTGCCCTGGGCAGCTGGCCAGGGGCCCTTGGAGTGCCACGGGGCACAGCACTGCCCTGGGGACCTGTGCCAGCTCCCACTGCCCGCCCAGCTCTCAGCCAGCCCCACGGGGATGCTCAGGGTGGCCTGTGGGGCAGGGAGGTGCTGAGCCAGGGGGGATCACAGGGTCAGACTCTGCCCCTCCCTTCACAGCAGGAGCTCCTGCCCTAGCAGCCCAGCTCGCCTGAGGCGCCACCACAGCCAGGGATGCTCTGCAAGGTGCCCACATCCAGCTAAGGGACAGCAGCCCCCTGCCTTTGGGGACAAAAGCCACCCCCAGCACTCCCTGCCCGCCCAGACCCCCCTCCAACAGGTGAGGCCGGGTCAGATGCCTTGGGAAGACCCTCTCCAGCAGCAGCCGCTTACCCCGTAACGCTCTAATGACACCCCCGAGCTGGCCACCAAAATAGCTGCAGTAAATCACCCGGAGCTGCCATGTAATTTTTGCATGAAATTACAGGATTTTTTCCCCTGGGTTCAATTTCCTCCACACCAAGTTCTCACCGCAGCCAAATCATTAAAGCAGCCGCACTCCCTTTTCCTCGGGTACCACTTTATCTCCCTGCTGGCTGTCCCCCCGCTGCTGGCACTGGGGACAGCGGGTGCCCCAGTGCTCCCAGGCACTCCTGTCTGTACCCACACCCAGAGGACCCAGAGCTGCTCCCAGTCCCAGGCAAGGCACATCAAATCCTGCCGAGAGACCCCGGGGAGACGCAGCACCCACCAGGGATGCAGGAGGCGGCCCAAGCAGGATGCTGAGCCCCCGTGGGGGGTTCCAACGCCAGCAGGCGGAGGAGCTGGCTGTTCCCAGGAGGGAAAACCGCCCACCTGCTCCTCACCGCCTGCGGGACGAAGGGGGAAGCAGCAGGACCCAGCCGGCACCATCCCCTGACCCACAGCCGTGCTCAGACACCCCTGGGGGGCTGCCCTTCTGCGTGGTGCCGTGAAACACCTCCTGTGGGTCACTCAGCTGCCTGGGAGGGACATAGCCACGTGCCACCCTTGTGCCACCGTCCTGTCCGGGCGCCCTGAGCGCCGCAGCCCCCCGAGCTGAGCAGCAAGCCCAGAGGCAGGGCAGTGAGTCCAGCCCCATCCTCCCCTGTTCCACGCAGGCTGTCCTGATTTCCCGGCAGCTGCCTCAGAGCTGGGCTGTTCCCAGGCAGGCGGGGAGGGCTGGGCAGGGAGCCATGCACCGTGTTCCCCCCGTGTCCCCAGGGCCTCGCTCTGCTCCCGGGGTTCCCTGCCTGCCCCACATCCTCACCTCACCATGGGGAGCAGCCCCACAGGGGTGCCCCGAGTCCCTCTGTGCTGTGGCCTCCAGCCACGGGGCTTTGGAGCAAAGCCAAGCCCTCTCCAACACGCTGTGTCCCTGTGTCCCACCAGGACTCCCACAGGACTGTGCTGGCTGCTGGAGCAGTGACAGGCTCCCCGTGCCCTCAGGGCAGCTCCTGGAGATGAGGAGCTGCTTTGGCCGTGCATGGAAAGGTGCCTTTTGTTTCTCAAATAGAGTCAGAGAATCTCAGAATGGTTTGGGGTTGGAAGGGACCTTAAAGCCCATTCCTTTCCACCCCCAGCTATGGCAGGGACACCTCCCACTGTCCCAGGTCACTCCAAGCCCCATCCAACGTGGCCTTGGGCACTTCCAGGGATCCAGGGGCAGCCACAGCTGCTCTGGGCACCCTGTGCCAGGGCCTGCCCACCCTCCCAGGGAGGAATTTCCTCCTGCAAGAGATTTCATCCCACCACCAGCAAGCACAGATGGCCAAGGCTTGGGATAACTCAGGGCTCTCAGCCCTGAGGGGGATGGGGACAAGAGGGGTGGCCAGGACAGCAGGGACATCCCCACCAACCAAATGCCTTTGGCTGAGAGATTCTTCATGGAACAGTTTTATTTCAGACAAAAAAAAAAATCCCAATTGCTCAAGCAAACAAATGTTTGCACCAGTCTGCAGGTTTCAGGCCCAGAGGATGGAGCAGGGGAAGGGTTCAGTGATGCCTCTAAGGGAGAAAATCCTCACCACGGGGACCTGCTGTGCAGAAACCTGGCAAGAAGCACTACTTAAAAAACATCTCTGAAAATAAGGAGCAGTTTCCAGGCAATGGTGGGGCCGAGTCCATCTGACCAAGCCCACGGCAGCCCGGCAGGCTCTGGGCTGTCCCTGCTGTCCCCAAGCTGCTGTTCAGTGCTGCCAGCCCAGCCCAGTGCAGCACACACCTCCTCACTCAGCCTTGTGGCACTGCAATCCCTCAGCCCCCGACCAGGGCCAGCTGTCCCCAGCCAGCCCTGCAGCCAGAGCCTCCCATGTCAGCACACACTGAAACCTCCAAAAGCCTCCAAATCACCCCTGGCAGTGTCCCAGGCCAGCCTGGACAGGGCTTGGAGCACCCTGGTGTAGTGGAAGGAGTCCCTGCCCATGGCAGGGGGTAGGACTGGATGGGCTTTGAGTTCCCTTCCAACCCAAACCATGATTCTGTGAAAACCCCACATAACTCCCTTTTTTCCACTTTCACATTAATTTTCTGCACTTGTGCACGGGAGGAGGAGGGCGGGAGCCCCACGTCCCCAGCACAGCCCACCTGGGACAGGCAGGATCCTGCAGGGAGTGGAGACCCCCAGGGTCCCCCCCTTGGCAGAGGGGCAAACGCTCCCCACCTGGAGCTGGCAAGGGACGGAGACAAGGAGGCAGTGGCACGAGCTGTCACCGGTGTCACCATGTCCCTGCACGGCCAGAAATGCAGCGGGAAGTGGCCTCCTGCTGATGCCCCTCCTGGCCTGGGCCAGCCCAAGGGTCCCGACCCACAAGGGGATGTCAGCCAGAGATGCTGTCACAGCTGAGATGTCCCCGAGTGCAGCACGGGATCTGAGGGACATCAGACAGCCCAGAGCAGCCCCTGGAAAGCAGTGCTGTCCCCCGGGTCCCTCTGCCTGCCAGGCCCTCACAGACAGGGGGGCTCAGCTGCCTCACACCCACACAGACCCTGGGCACTCCCAGCAGTGCCGAGCCTTTCGTGTCACTCAGTGTGTGCCTGGGGCTGCTCTGTGCGTGCCCAGCCTCACACAGCCCCTGCTGGGAGGGACAGTGACACACGGGGGGTGCAGAGACCCCCCACGCCACCAGCCCACGTCACACACCCCTCACATCCCAGAGCCCCCCGGCACGCGTGCCAGCCAAGGTGACACAAGTGGGGCAAGGTCACCACGGGGCCCCGGGGATGTTCCTGAAGCTGCAGCCCCGTGGGAGGGAGGGATGCTGAGTCCCCCAGCCCAGGACTGCTGCAGACACGGGAAGCTGAGACAGGGAGGGGGTGGTGGCAGAGAGGGACAGGCCCTGCCGTGGCCACCTGCTGTTCCCCCCAGGCCAGCCCAGGCCACTGCAGACACCCACCCTTCCCACTCACGGTGGGGGTGGCACCCCGGGGGTCTCCCCAAGGGGGATGCTCTTAGGGGTCACTGGCACGGCAGGCGGGGTGAGGGGCTCACAGCCGGGGTGGCTCCTGTGTAGGGTCCAGGGGGTGAAGAGGGATGGGGACTCCATCCCTGCTGTGCCCCAGGAGCCCCCATTGCAGTGCCCCGGGGTGGCAGCCACAGCTCGGGGGGGTTCTCAGCCCCGCTGGGTGCTGGGCAGGAGCCAAAGGCAAAGGTGTGGTAGGGGACATGTAAAAACCATCCCAGGGCGCTGAAAGAACAGCCCCCAGCCCTGCACCAGCCCGGGTGGGTCACAGCCCTGCCCGGGATGTCCCCAGCCTGCGGTGGCGTGTCACACACTGCTCCAGTCACACCCTCACGGCACAACGTGCACCGCCCTGCACTCGGGCACCTACAGACACGGCCCCCCACAGACACGGCCCCCCTGAACCCCCTGCCGTGACCCCCATCCCCTGCCCCC
Organism: Nicator chloris; assembly: GCA_013400495.1. Lineage (NCBI taxonomy): Eukaryota > Metazoa > Chordata > Aves > Passeriformes > Pycnonotidae > Nicator > Nicator chloris. The sequence goes on along the minus strand of WAAE01020372.1, from coordinate 189,184 downwards.
CTCCCGCGTCCCCTGCCACCCCTGCTGACTCAGCTGACCCCTTTTGTTTCGTTTGCTGTGCACCTGCTGATGGCAGACACCCCCTGCCACCCCCGCAGCTCCGGGCTGGGTCCCACCAGCCTGTGCTTACTCACAGCACACGCAGCCANCCCCTGCCCCCCTCCCGCGTCCCCTGCCACCCCTGCTGACTCAGCTGACCCCTTTTGTTTCGTTTGCTGTGCACCTGCTGATGGCAGACACCCCCTGCCACCCCCGCAGCTCCGGGCTGGGTCCCACCAGCCTGTGCTTACTCACAGCACACGCAGCCAGCAGGAGCAGGAGGGGAGGAGGAGGAGGAGGAGGAGGAGGAGGGGAGGCTTCCCCCATGCTCAGCAGCTGCTCAAGAGTAGGATTGAAGCCCCCCCTGTGCCCCAGAATGTGCAGGGCTTTGTGCCAGGGATAAAGCCCTCCAGGGCAGGAGATTCACGCACCCGGTGCCCCCCAGGCACTGCCAGCACCCAGCAGCCTCCAAGCACCCACTGAGCCCGTGACTCCTGTGGCCGAGCCCACGGACCCCTGGTGTCACCTCAGGGATCTTTGGTGTCACCCCACAGATCCCTGTGGTCGCCGGGACTCCTGGTATCACCCCACAGACCCCCGATATCACCGACAAACTCATTCGTGCTCGTGGGGTTGAGCCCTGTGAGCACAGCCCCACTGATGGGTGGGACAAGGGGGATCCCCGGGACACCCCCTGCCCCGGGGGCTCGGCAGGATGGGGTGGCTGGATCCTCTCGGTGCTCCCAAGGGGGTCTGTGCAGGAGAGGGGCTGGCTGCCAGCAGGGCTGTGGCTCCCCAAAAACACCCCAGAGGAGCCTGCGCTCAGCTCGCAGCCCAGCACACGGGGCACAGCACGGGATCCACGGGGAATCCTGGCCAGCGCCGCGCTGCAGGCTCCGATTTCATCCAAACACATTCCCCGGGCAGGGCTGAGCGCTGCCGCCTCAGCAAGGGAATTTCCTGGCTCTGCATCATCCACTGCTGGAGCGAGCACTTGGAACTGCCCACCCTGGGAGGCTCCCAACCTCCCCTGCCCTGGGATCTGAGCCCTGATGCCGTGGGGCTTAGGGGGTGTCTGGTGCCCCCGAAAGTGCACTGGGAGCGGGGCACATGCCACTTGGAGCGGGACGGGGCAAAGCTGTTCACAGAGCACAGGGGACATTGCTGCCCAGTGCACTCACCCCTGGATGGGCTCATGGCATGAAGGGCATCATCAGCTGCAGGCAAACACCCCAGCTCCAGCCTGTACTGGGATGCTTAACCCACCTCACCAGTGCCCTCCTGCCAAGACCAGTTACCCCAAGGTGACCAGGAAAGTCCAGGAACAACCAGCTGTCCTGGACACCTGCCAGCACCCCTTGGCTACTCTTTCCTTGGGAACACCGACTGCCCACAAGCCCAGACACAGTCCCCAGCCCTGTGTGCAGGCACAGGGTCCCCAAGCCTTGCTTTTCCTCCCACCCCCGAGCTGCCCATGGCTCCCCACACTCGGCAGACCCACGAGGCACCTGCAGTGAGCAGAGTGTGGGCTGAGCTCTGCCGTGACAGGCAGGGCTGCTCCCCCAAATCTGCCAGGCTCGTGCCTCACCCTTCCATCCCTGCCTCAGAAAGAGCAGCTCTGGGACTTGTCAGCCTGTCCCCACCACACAAGGCCACCACGGGCCCCCACACCAGCACGGCCCTTCCACCAGTGCTGTCAGCTGGGGAGTGGCTGGGCACAGCAGAAAGCAGCTGGGGACCCCCACTACCTGCCTGCCAGAGCTCCCGGATGCTGGGTTACCCGGGAAACAGGGATGACATCGCAGGGGATGCAGGGAAACTCTGCCCGAGGTGTGCGGGATGCCATCGCCGTTGCCAGGGAAACAGCAGGCGACATCCTGCAGGTAAGGTGGGTGCTGGGGTGGGGGCCTGGCAGTGCAGCCCAGCTCCACCTGCCTGGAACCTACCAACAGGGGTTCCTGCCAACTCAGTGGCAACTCAGGTTGGCTCTCCCATTGCCATCCCCCTGGGGCACTGGTGAGGCGATGAGGAGGGGACTTCCCCTTGGGGACATTGCCACCCCACCTGAGGCTGCCCTGCTGGGCTGGTGGAGCAGGGACAGAGAAGCCACTGCGCCCCAGCTCCGGCTGGGCACCCTGCTCCCTGCCCCACCACTCCTGGGTCTCCACAAAACAACACCCAGGGACACATTCCCCTGCCTGCAGCTCCCCCCATCAGCCCATGGGCAGGGGCTGGCAGCGAGCCCATCCCATGGAGGGGGACCTTTGTGTCCCTGTGCCACTCTCAGCTCAATCACAGCCTCTGCTTTTCCCTCCGATGGCTCAGAAGCACCAGGAGCGCCTCAAGATTTTTCCCAGTGTCCCAAACTCTACCACCAGGGATGCACCATTACCCCAGGCAGGGTGTCCCCCTGCTCTGAGCACTGTTTGATCACACAGGGTGGCAGGAAAGCCACAGCCACATCCCCTGCAGTGGTCCCTGGCTGCACCTGCACCGGCTGTGGCAGGATACAGGGATGCTTCCCACGGATGCAGGAATGCTGCCAGACCAGGCACAAACCCAGCAGGAACAGGGGTAGCAACAAGCCAGGGGGCTGCTGGGGCAGCGTGGTGCAGCCTCTGCCCCCCAAGCACGGCTCTGGGAAGGACTCAGCAAGCACAGCCAGCCCGAGGAGGAGGAGGGGAAGCAGGCAGCCACCCTGAGGAGGCAGCGGGATCCCTGTGGGCTGCTGCAAAGCAACAGGAACACAACAACCCCCTCCCGCCTGCCTTGGGGGAGTTTGCCGCCCGAGGCGGAGCAGTTTTACCTGTAATGGCAAAAATTACATCAGCCAGAGCTGCCGAGGCAGCTGGTCCCAGTGCTGCTCAAGGGAGGATCCGGATCCACCCTGAACTGCCACGGCCCCTCGGGGCCACTCAGCCCTGAGCAGTGGGACAGCTGCCCTCCTGCAGCGAGGAGGAAGTGGAGATGCTCTGGGCCAGGCCCTGCAGCCCCCTCGGGTCTGTTTTTTATTGCTGATGGCTCTCTGGAGCAAGAGCCCCCAGTCACCTGTCCCCTACAAACCGGCAGCAGTGCTTTGGGATCAGCTATCACCGTGGCAGGAGCTCATGGACCTTCCCCAGGTCCACACTGCCAGTGGGGGTTTGTGTGTCAGTCAGGGGAATCAGACACTTAGAAATAAAACTACCAAAAAAAGGTGTCTGGGCGGGAGGGTGTGACAAAATGCCCAAAAACGGGCAGAAGGAACCAGTGCTCAGAGCACCAGAGCAAACCAGCTCTGGACTGCAGTGACAGTGCCCTCAACCTGGACCCAGGGGCTTGAACCCCTCCGCAGCTCCCCTGGATGTTAATTTTGGGTGTTCCTGGGAGGTGGGGGTTGCAGCAGGGCTGGGGCGGATGCCAGGGCGGGGGACAGAGGATGACAAGGCACAGGGAGGAGGTGTGGGAGCAACGGGAAGTCACACATCCCTGCAGGAAAGCAGCTTCTTCCGACTCTTTCCCTCTGGAAGCCCATCCTGAGGGGTCCGAGCACCCGGGGTCACACCTCAGCATCCCCCGTGTGGGGGTCCCCAGGCTGTGGGCACCTGCCTGTGGTGCCAGCCTGGGTCCAACACCCTGCCTGAGGGTCTCCCCGCAGAGATGGGGGCGACAGGACACCCCCGTCCCGCCGATGCCCGGGGGACCTGGCAGCCCTTCAGAGCCCACCCCTGCCCGCGGGGCCCCCAGCCGCCCCGGCTTCGTGACACGGAGCTGTAATTGAATTAGCCTGAATTAGCCGCTGCTGCCCGGGCAGCGCCGCCTGCAAACCATCCTCGAATTCCTGGGCACGGCGCCCGCTGGCTGTCTGCATGCCGGCCCCCGCCCGGCGCCGCCCCAGCAGCGGCAGCCCCGGGGGTCCGGCCGGGCCCGGGGGGCTCGGCACCGCAGCCAGCCCCGAGCGCTGGGGCCGGGGGCAGCGCTGCCGGCCAGCCCCCCGTGCGTGTCCCCGCGGGTCAGCTGTGCCGCGGCAGCCCGGGCCAGCCCGTCCCTGCGCCAGCTTCCTCCGCTACAGAATGTACCGAGGCCCCGGCGGCCGCAGCCAGGGACACGATGTGCTCCCCGCTCCAGGCCCTGTTTTTCCTGGCCGGGCTCCTGCTCCGCTGGCGGCCGGGCTCTGTCACTCAATGCAGCTTTTGTTCGCTCCTCGCTCGCCTCCCTTCACACCTCCATCCCACCCCTGCAGCCCTCCCAGAGCCCTCTGGACCCCGCCGTGACCGTCCCCAGCCCTGGCTGTCCCCGGCTGTGACCGTCCCCTGGCCTCTCCTGCGGCTCCACCAGCGCCTCCGTGGGATTTTCCCCTCCCCACGAGCGCGGTCACGGCTGCTGGCAGCGCCTTNTGGGGGTTGCAGCAGGGCTGGGGCGGATGCCAGGGCGGGGGACAGAGGATGACAAGGCACAGGGAGGAGGTGTGGGAGCAACGGGAAGTCACACATCCCTGCAGGAAAGCAGCTTCTTCCGACTCTTTCCCTCTGGAAGCCCATCCTGAGGGGTCCGAGCACCCGGGGTCACACCTCAGCATCCCCCGTGTGGGGGTCCCCAGGCTGTGGGCACCTGCCTGTGGTGCCAGCCTGGGTCCAACACCCTGCCTGAGGGTCTCCCCGCAGAGATGGGGGCGACAGGACACCCCCGTCCCGCCGATGCCCGGGGGACCTGGCAGCCCTTCAGAGCCCACCCCTGCCCGCGGGGCCCCCAGCCGCCCCGGCTTCGTGACACGGAGCTGTAATTGAATTAGCCTGAATTAGCCGCTGCTGCCCGGGCAGCGCCGCCTGCAAACCATCCTCGAATTCCTGGGCACGGCGCCCGCTGGCTGTCTGCATGCCGGCCCCCGCCCGGCGCCGCCCCAGCAGCGGCAGCCCCGGGGGTCCGGCCGGGCCCGGGGGGCTCGGCACCGCAGCCAGCCCCGAGCGCTGGGGCCGGGGGCAGCGCTGCCGGCCAGCCCCCCGTGCGTGTCCCCGCGGGTCAGCTGTGCCGCGGCAGCCCGGGCCAGCCCGTCCCTGCGCCAGCTTCCTCCGCTACAGAATGTACCGAGGCCCCGGCGGCCGCAGCCAGGGACACGATGTGCTCCCCGCTCCAGGCCCTGTTTTTCCTGGCCGGGCTCCTGCTCCGCTGGCGGCCGGGCTCTGTCACTCAATGCAGCTTTTGTTCGCTCCTCGCTCGCCTCCCTTCACACCTCCATCCCACCCCTGCAGCCCTCCCAGAGCCCTCTGGACCCCGCCGTGACCGTCCCCAGCCCTGGCTGTCCCCGGCTGTGACCGTCCCCTGGCCTCTCCTGCGGCTCCACCAGCGCCTCCGTGGGATTTTCCCCTCCCCACGAGCGCGGTCACGGCTGCTGGCAGCGCCTTCCTAACCCCCCCTGAGCACCGGCTCCCAAATGCCAACCCCCGGGAGGGAGGAGGTCACTGTCCCCCCCCAGCCTGCCCACAGGGTCACTGTTCCCCTCATCCTGCCCACCCTGCTCTGGGCACAGACCGGCAGCCTGTGCTGATGGCCCATCCATAACCCACCCAGGGGTGTTATGAGGGTGCAGGGGGCTGTCCCCCCCCCGGAGCCGGGCTCAGCACCGTGCCAGCCCCATCAGTGAAGCTGTCCCAGCTGCACAGCACTTGTCCCCTGCCAGGACCTGCGGGGACCCACAGCCAGAGGGTGACACTCATCCACAGTGGGGATCTGGGGAGGGCGGGAGATGGAGCTGCCCACGTGGGAGAGCTGAGCACAACCTTCAGTCCTGACACCCATTGGAAAATGGGAATTTTCCACTTCGCTGCCAGAGGGCAGGGATAGATGAGATACTGGGAAGAAATTCTTGCCTGTGAGGGTGGGGAGGCCCTGGCACAGGGTGCCCAGAGCAGCTGTGGCTGCCCCTGTGTCCCTGGCAGTGCCCAAGGCCAGGTTGGACATTGGGGCTTGGAGCAGCCTGGGACAGGGGGAGGTGTCCCTGCCATGGCAGGGGGGGGGACAGGATGAGCTTTAAGGTTCCTTCCAACCTAAACCAGTCTGGGATTCTGTGGTTTGAGGTCCAGTACAGAAGCTGATTTCAGCTTCCCAATTTTTAAACATTTCCTATGGTAAAAGCAAAAGAGTCCCTATGATCCCAAACTGCCAGTATCACATTTAACCCACAGGATTTGCCTCCTGCCTGCCCTTCTCCTGCCTTCCCCTTTCAGCCGCTTGACCACCTGAGTCCCCTGACCCAGCAGGTGTGGCTGCCCGGTAGGATCTGCCCACTGAGCACTGGGGCAGTCAGCCTTGGGGCTGGGAGCCCCCAGGTCAGCACTCCTGGGGAGACACCAACAATGCAAACCTTCCCCACAACACCACCACCATCCCCCCAAGCCCTGGCATCTTGGGAACCACCTGGCAATGCTCCCTCCATCCCTGCCCACAGCCTGAGAACAGCCAAACCTCCTCCATCCCTCCATCCCTGAATCCCTTCGCTCTCCAAGCCCTCATCCCTCTATCCTCAGCCCAGGAACAGCCAAACCCTCTCCCACTCCCTGTACCCCATGGATTAAGCCTGGTGGCATCATTCCTGTATCCCCAAGCCCCTCTATTTTGCCCCCCCCTCATTTCTTTGCAGCTGCTCTCTTCCCTGGCAGCAGGAGGGGGGTCTCCCCTGCATCCGTCTGGCAGCTCAGCCCCTGTCGCCACGGGGGCATTAGCACCAGAGCTGCAGGGAGCTCCCCGGGGAGAAGTAAGTGGATCAAAGGGTTTTAGCAGCAGACGGCTCCCAGACAAATCTGGATCGTCTTCAAGGCAGCCACTTGCGGCTACAAATGCACTTTCTGCCTGCAGCTCCCCAGCCAAAAGTTTCACGCCGGCTTTAGTGCGTTTAACCCCTCGCTGCTCCCAACCCCGCAGCCAGATCCCGGCTGGATGGGGAGCCTTGACCCTCCCTGGAGCCAATCCAGCCCTGCACGAAGAGCTGCATTTGTGCAGAGACCCGATAAAAGATGGGGTGTCCTGGGCCGGGCAGCGGAACCAGCTCAGTCCCCCATCCCTGCCACAGTGACAAGGGGGAGGCACAGGGCTGGGCCAGCAGCAGGGCAATGGTCCTGGGGGTACCTGCCCCTCTATCCCCTGCCCGTGCCACCCCCAACCCCTGGCAGCAGACTGCAGGTGACAAACCCCCCCTTTGTCCCACCCCACTGCCCGGCCAGCCTATGCCCCCACCCACAGCACCCCCAAAGGCAGGCGATGCTGGGGGGCAGCTGGGGGCAGCAGGGCAGGGAGAGCCTCTGCTGGAGTCTGCTGCCATGAATTATTCAGGGCATGAGGATAATTGCTGGAGCCCCGGTTCTGCTCACTCTCCACACGCAGGCGCAGGATTTGGGCTATGGGGAGGGCTGGGGACAAGGAGCAGGGTCCCAGGGACCACTGCTGGCCCTGTCTCCCCAGGGTTGTGTCACCATGGGGTGCCTCAGTGAGGCAGGTGGGATCTGTCCCCTGCTGAGGAGCCACCTCACCATCTTGGCTGGGGGGCTCCTTTCCCAGACCCCTGCAGCTGGGTCCTTGTTGGTTAAACTGGGAGCTTTAGGGAGCCAGACTGGCCCCCCTGCAAGCAGCCACCTCCCAGCCCTGCAGCCCACTCTGCACAGTCCCTACCCCAAACCTCCCAGCCCTGCAGCCCAGCCTTCCCACAGCACTGCACCCCACATCTCCCCACCCCACTGCCCAATCCTCAGCCGTGGGGTCATCCCCTGAGACCCACACGGGCAGACAGAGGTGTCCCCGACCTCGGGGACAGGCACCGGGGTACCTGCCCAGACCCCACCGTGCAGCCTGGTGGTCACCCCATGTCCCCCCAGACTGGGTCCCCAGCTCAAAGCCCCCCAGTCAGTGACAGTCTCACCACGGGCACAGGGGCCTGGCAGGAGCCTCCCGTTCCTTGGCTGGTGCACTCAGGCTCCAGAACGGAGGGAAAACAAGAGAGGGTCAGCCAAAAACTGCACAGGGGGTGAGCGGATCCTGCCAGGATCCCAGAACCGCCTGGCCTGGAATGGGCAGCAGGAAACCTCAGCCAGGAAGTCCTGGCACGTGGGAGGACACCTGAGAACATGTTGCTGGGAATCTGGGAATCCAGGAATCCTCGCCCCATCGCAGCAAGGAACAGCACTGCACCCCTAGAGCCATCTGGGGTCCATCCCAACTACTGCTGCTGCTGTGCCATGGGGCCAGGGGGTCAGGGGTCCCCCCCAGTGACACCCCATAACCCAGAGGGGCTGGGGGGCAGAGCCAAGCACATCAGGACTTGTGGGCATTGGCACAGAGTCCCAGGAAAAGAGAGTGTCCCAGTGCTCAGAGTGCACTGGGCCGACTGGGAAACCCCCGAGGGACAGGTAGCAGTGCCCCAGTCTTGACTCCAAGGTGTGGAGGCACATCTTGTCTCCCTTGTCTCCCAGGACCAGACGTGTGGGGCAGAGGCAGTGGGTGTGGGTTTGGGGTTTCCAGCAAGCACAGGGGGGTTTCCCTGTGTGTGGGTAGGGGGTGCACAGGCTGAGAGGGGGCAGGAGGGCAGGAAGTGCATGTGGGAGGGAGTCCAGGCAGGTGGGGTGCAGGCTGCAGGGTTTGGGGGGCAGGGTGCAGGGTAAAGTGTGAAGGTTTTGGGGAGCATCGAGCAGAGCCTGGGGAGCACAATGCATGCTGAAGGGAGGAGAGTGCAGTTCTGGGGTGCAGGGTCTGGGGAACAGAGAGTGGGGAGCAGAGCGAGGAGTGAAAGGTGCAGGATTAGGGGTGAAGGCTTGGGGAGCAGAGTGAAGGGTGCGTGGCATGGGGAGCAGGTGCAGCATAGTGGGTGCAGATTTTGGGGAGCAGAGTGAAGGGTGCCAGGTGCAGTTTTTGGAGTGCAGGGTGCTGGCCTGGCACGGCACAGCCCTGCAGGGAAGTTCATGCCAACGACGGTGCCCCTGCGTGCCTGGGGCCGACATTCCTGCTGCTCCCAGCTATGCCCCCCACACCCCACACCCCACCCTCCCTCTCCCCCGGTGCTGCAGGGCCGTGGGTGCCCAGGCCTGCCCCGCCGTGCCCGGGCAATCTGTGCTGCCCTGCCAACCCTGCTGCTGCCTGCCAAGCCTGGCACAGCTCCCCACTGCCGCTGTGCCCGCCCCAGGCACATCTCCACCTGCCTGGCACCGTGTGCCCAGCCCCTGCCTGGCACCGTGTGCCCCGCCCCTGCCTGGCACCGTGTGCCCCGCCCCTGCCTGGCACCGTGTGCCCCGCCCCTGCCTGGCACCGTGTGCCCCGCCCCTGCCTGGCACCGTGTGCCCCGCCCCTGCCTGGCACCGTGTGCCCCGCCCCTGCCTGGCACCGTGTGCCCCGCCCCTGCCTGGCACCGTGTGCCCCGCCCCTGCCTGGCACCGTGTGCCCCGCCCCTGCCTGGCACCGTGTGCCCCGCCCCTGCCTGGCACCGTGTGCCCCGCCCCTGCCTGGCACCGTGTGCCCAGCCCCTGCCCCGTCCCACCTGCCTGGCCCTGCTCCCCAGGGCTGCCCGTGGGCTCTGCCCAGCGCTGCTGCAGGCGGCTGCCGGAACATGAGGCACAATGGGCACAACCACGAGGACGTGGTGGGTCCCAGGGCTTGGGTGGGCACTGGGTGGTCCCCACACATGGGCAGAGGATTGAGCATCCCCAGGCAAAGGGAGGAACTCAGCATCCTCCATCCCTCTGCCTGGTACCGGCAGTGCTGGGGACGTGCTGCCACAGGCGTCAGCTGCCGTCCTGCTTCTCCTGTTTTCCTTAAAAACATGAAATCCAGCAGGAAGTGGAGCTACCCCCCAGTCCCACAGTCAGCTCCTGCCTTTCACCTGTGAACTCCACTGCCACACACACCTTCACCACCCGGCACCAATCCAACAGGACCTGAAATGAATCCCTGAGACAGAACAGAGCTGAATTTAACAACCAGCACCGTCATTGCGTTACACTTCAGCAAGGGTGTGAGCAGAAACCCTGAAAAAGAGACTCCTTGTCTTGGCTTTTTTGTTTTCCCTCCAGCTTACAGGTAATAGCCAGGAATGGGCAAACCCTCTTTTAATGGACTCTTAATAATGCTGTAATTTCCCTTTGCACGGAAAGTTTTCCAAACAGTCAAAGATTCAAAACAAAGCAATGATTGTTCCTATTAGCATTAAATTCTACTCTGGGAGAGAGAATAAATCAAGCAAGGGGATTCAATTCAAAACAGAACTATAAAAAATCCAATAATGATTTTTTAATATTAATAAGAAAAATATATTGTTATGCACCCTTAGCATTTAAACTTCTAATCCAATCAGCGCAAAGTGCAGAGATAAATCACAGCCACGGAGGAGAAGGGAACAACCATCAAGCAGGCAGCAATAAAATGCTGTCTTACATCCCTGGGACAGGCATAGGTTTGACAGTCTCGAAAAAAAGCCAAAATTTATAAGTCTGTCGCTCCACGAGCTTGTGAGTCCCTCCCCTGCATCCCTCACACACATTGCACCTGGGGCAGGGAGGCGACGGTGGCTCTGGCCAGGATGCAGGGAGGAGATGATGGCCGGTGTCCTGGCTGCCCAAACCTGGTGGTGTGGCTGGGCAGAGACGGGCACTTGCCCATCTTCATCCTGCTGGAACCCACTCCCAGCAGCCAGCAGAGCTCCAGCCGGCGGTGCCGTGGGATGGGATGGCTCCCAGTGCCCTGCAAGCACCGCAGGAAGCAGCCAGTGCTAAAGGAGGTCACAGTATGGTCCTCAGCAGGGTCCTCTGCAGCGTCGCAGTCCCGGTGTCCCTGCCTCTCCCACCCTTCCAGCTCGCACTGGCTGTTTCCAACCCTGCACTATCAAATACATCCGGGCAGGCTCCGGGGATGCTCCAAACCTCATCGTGCTGTGGTGCCCGCTCCCCCAGCATTCACAGGTGCCAGTATGGAGCCAGCGGTGTCCCCACACCCCCCATTCCCCATCCCTGTGCGGGGATGCCGGGCAGCCCTTCCCATCTCCTGTGGCCACGTCCCTCCCACAGCGCCCGCCGGGCTGGGAGGTGCCCGCGGCTTCGCCAGGGTCACGGTCCGGGAATGACCTGGCCAGGCTTCCCAGGGCTCAGTCTGTGCCAGGCTCCCCGCGGCTCCTGCCGTGCCATCCCCGCTGAACTCATTATGGATAATGGCACCACCATTCACCCCGGCGCAGCCGGGCTCTGCTCCCTGATTTATCGGCTCCGGCGGCCGCTGCGCTGCCACAGGGGCCAGCAGCGAGCGGGGACGAGCAGCGAAATGCCACGAAACGCGTTCAGAAAGCCTCGGCTCCCTCTGGATTCCCCCAGACCCCGAAGCTCCGTGCTCCTGCCGAAAGCAGCGACACGCCAGGCGAGGGAAATGCCGAGCCGGCAGCGGGAAGCAGCGCAGCACCTGCAGCTGGCGGCCCCAGCCATGCGACAGCCGAGGACAAAAGCCATCTCAGCCATGCAGGGAGTTCCCGGTCGTCTGGCAAACTGCTGACGCCACCAACCAGGGCGAGAGGGCGTTTGGGGACAGGGGCCGGACACGCTGCTCCTGCTCGGGAGCACCCCGGGGCCTCATTCCCGGCGGCTCCAGCTGCTGAGCTCCTGCGAGAGCATGGGGAGGGGGAAAGGATTAATCACAGCTATAACAGGTCCAAACCTGACACATTTTGGGGCGTTTCTGCTCCGCTTTCCCTTCAGATGGTTTGGGCAGAGGGCTGGGGAGCTGGTGCCAGGCTCATCTCCAGGCTCCCCAGCCTGGCACTGCATGGGTCGCAGTGACACCCTGTCCCAGTGGAGGACAGCTGCCCCCAGTGCCCTCCTGGCACTGTGCAATGTATTTTAAGGAAAAAAACAGGGCTGAGGTGGCCACACATCCTCAGCCTAGCCAGATGAATGGCACTGTGAGCATCAGGCTACGGGCTGCTCCAGCCAGACAGGTGGCCCACAGGCTCGACCCTCCTGTGGGGCACCCAGTGAGGCTGAGGAGGGGGGAACCCATGTCCTACCACCCCCACACTGCCCTGTCACTCCTGCGAGTCTGGCTGCTGGAGGAGATGCCAGCAATCCCTGGGGCACCACAGTCACCAGTGCATGTGGCCAGGACTGGAAAGTGCTTGGCACCTGGAGAGTGGGCAGTGCCACCACTGAGAGCAGTGCAAGGCTTCCCCATCGGCCTCCCAGCAGGGCCTGGCACCTTGGCACTCAGCACCCATCTCCTGCACATTCCTTGGGGACCTCAGCAGCGCCAGGGCTGGGCATGGAGCTGGCACAGCCAGCCAGAATGCCCGTCTCCTCCACACCCCAGGGCTGGCCTGGCTGCAGCCTCCTCCCAGTCCCGCAGGAGATGAGCCAGACTCCCCGGGAGACACCTTGGCTGCCCTGAGGAGGGCGAGGGTGTGGGCAGTGCCAGGCTGCCCGGGTGCAGGGCTATGGGGACAGGATGTGCTTCCCAGGGGTCACTCACAGCCTGACCAGAGGTACCCCCACGGGGTGGGGGAGCAAAGGGGGTTTTGGGGAGAGGGGGGGTGAACTTTTGAACCCACAGGCAGGAGATCAGTGCATTACCTTAACGCGAGTTAAAAATAACCGTCTCGTCTCTCGAAATGAGCCTGTCTGCAATTACAGCTTGGCATGTCTGCTCCGGAGCGTCCCCGCGCTGGCACGGCGCCAGGCGCCTGCGAACAACCCTTGCCTTTCTTCTCCTCCGTGCCATTGCCTCTTTCATTTTGGGGGGGGGTGTGTTTTGTGTGTTTTTCAATCGGTTGGGCCTTTTTTTCCCCCGTCCCAAGGAAATCAAAGGCGGCTGCTCAGTGCCCCAGCTTGGGCTACCCCCACTCACGCAGCCACAGCCTTCAAAAGACGCCGGTGCCTGCACCCCGGAGCACAGTCATGTTGTGTCCCCAAGGACATGCTGTCCCCTCAAGGTCCCCGAGGACAGGGGGACACTGTCACTGGCCCATGCTCCCAGGAGGGAGGTGCAGCGGTCAGTAGGAGCCAGCCCGAGGTGTTTGAGTGTCCTTGCCATGCTGCCCTGGCACACCTGACATGCATCCTCCCACAAGGCTCGGGCTGAGCACATGTGGGGAGCCCGGCACACCCCGGGCACAGGAGCACAGGAGGGAACACACGAGGGAACACACGAGGGAACACACGAGGGAACACACGAGGGAACACACGCCCGCAGACACTGCAGGTGCCCGGCAGCATCGCTGCCTGCACCCCCTGGGATCTGCCCAGCCCCACAGGCAGGTGTCTGTCAGCACCAGGGGATCCGGGTGGAGCCATCCCATTGCCAGCATCCTGGGCTGTTTGGGAAACCTCCTCGGCCCTACGGGCCCCAGGGAGAAGGAGCTGGGCTGCATCACTGCTGCATCACTGCTGCATCCCTGACTCAGCGCGTACAAAGTGCCACCAACCCGAGTGGAAAAGCCCAAGAGCCACCCTGCTCCAAGCCCTGCTGGGCATGGAGGGATGCACGGAGTGGCACGGGGGTCCTGGGGAGAGGAAGAATGAGTCCCTTGTTGACAAAGTGGACACCAGCCACACAGACCCCAATATCACCCCATCCTGCTGCTGACCCCCACCCCACAGGACAGCAGGAGACCCAGGGGTGGACATCTCCTAGTGGAAGTTGTTCCTGCCCATGGCAGTGGGTTGGAACAAGATGACTTTCAAGCCCAAACCGGTCTGATTATAATTCTGACACCTCACAGCAGGCAGCAGCTCGGGATGCCCTGGGATGCTGGAGCATCCCTGCTGAGAAGGAAGGAACCAGCCTGCCTTGGGGGTCCCCGGGCTCCCCGCCCAGCGCCGGGTGCCTCCTCCTCCTCCTCCTCCTCCTCCTCCCCGCAGCGGGTGAAAGCGAGCTTTGTGCCGGGGCTTTCAGTTCCCCTGGCTGGCACCCGGCCAAGGCACCACATAATAATGAACAGATGCTGTCCAAAATGAGCCTCAGCGGCAGACAGGCGAGCCTCCGCGTGTCCTTCCGTAACCCAAAGTGCCTTTCACCTCGGCACTAATCAGGCACCTTCGCTGGGAGCCGGCGGGAAGTGTCGGGTTAATTAACAGTAATGTGAGCCGGGGGCAGCGAGCCCACCGTGGTGGGTGCAGGGGACAGGGTGGGGGCAGCTGCCTCCCCACAGGCAGGGTCGGGGTGCAGTGGGGTGTCAGGGCAAGGGGAGACCCAGACCCAGCTCCGTGGGAGACCCAAGGACACAGTGGCTGTGAGGCCTGGGATGAACCCCAGGGGTGGAGGGGGCAGCCTGGGGATGGGGGTCCAACCATGCCCCGACCTTGCTGATGCATGGGGAGGGGACATTCATCCCCTTCCTGTAAATTCCATGCAAGGACCTGGAGGTGACAGGTGTCCAACCTCACTCCTTAAGCCCCAAGGGCCTCCCACTGCCAGCAGCATCCCAGTGAGGTTCCCACTGGGCTGGGAAGCCTGGCCAAGGAGCCCCAGCTCACTCCCAGCCCAAAACACCCCTGGCCTGACCCACAGCCTCCCTAAACAACATTAACAAGGCTTTTTAATTACAAAATCCATTTCCTAGCCCAGGATGCTGGTCCTCCTCCCATCCCAGCACCAGGAAACAGAGGGAAGGAAGCACACAGGGATCCACGGGGGGAAGGATGGTAAGAATGCCAGGCTGCGAGCGCTCTTCTAGTCCACAGGATCTTAACTGTAGTTTATATTCCAGTGGTTATTAAAAATAAAGGGGGAAGTAGGGGGAGGAAGCTAAGAGCAGAGCAAGCTGTTCATTTGGAGCCTTTCCCTGGGGTTTAATAAAGCCCCACTCGCTTCTGTAGTATCATTTTTATGCTATCATAAAGCCGGACCATTTAGCAGGTTTGTGTTACTTCAGCAGTTAGCGCTGCATGAGAAGCGATTCCAGAAGAAGGGAGAGAGGCAAAAAAAAAAAAAAAAAAATAGAAGATGAAAATCTCCAAAAGGAGAGAGCAAAACGAGGTGGGAAGGAGGAAAGGGGATTCCTCACAGCCACAGCAGCACCGCAGCATATCAGGGGAATGTGAGTGGGCTCCCCCATCCCTGGGCAAAGCTGGGGACAGGTGGGGAGATCCCTGCTCCAGCCTGGTACTGAAGGGTCAGAGACCCCAGCCCAGCGTGCAGGGGGACCCTGCCCGTGCTGTGGGAAAGGTTGGGGGGTCCCCTCACACAAGGGGATCCCGGGGATGTTGCACCTGTGGGGACAGGAGAGCCAGGCTGGCTTATCCAGGAGCTGCGTGGCGCTGAAGCAGAGCGGTGCCCCGAGGTGAAGGAGCCGGCAGCTCCCCCTGGCCCTGCATGCTCCAGGGACTGAGCGGGCTCTCCCAACCCCTCTGCTCCCAGCCCGGGGCAGCTCTCCGGGGAGCATCGGGCTCTCCCTGCTGCTGGAAAAATCTCCATATATGGAGAGGATGGGATACGTGACCGAGCTGAGCCCAGCCAAACCGGCCCGAGGGGAGCCCTGACCGGCCAGCCCGCACTCAGCCGGGGTCCCGGGGCCGTGCCCCCACTGAGCCGGTGCTACCCGCACTGCTAATCCCAGCTCAGACGGGAGCGAGCCTGATGTGCACCCCCAGAGCCAGGTCACCCCAGAGCCAGGTCACCCCATCCTCCCTGTAACTGCCCCCTTCACTGCTGTGCCACCCCCGGTGGCAGCACCCCCGCCCTCGTGGCACTCGGGCTGCCCTCCATGAGGGGAGAGTCATCCCCATCGGTCCCAGGCGCTGGGCTGGAGCCTCTCCAGCCACACTGGGCAAGGCTCCAGAGGCGCTGTCCCCATCCAAGAGGGGAAGGGCAGGGGCTGGCACCAGTGAGAGAGCCACAGAGCCAGGAGCTGCTCCCTGGAAGGATCCTCCGGGATGCCCAGCGGGACCCTCCCCCTCGGCCACAGCTCAGGGGTGCACAGAGCAGCAGGGAGGGCAAGCAGCCTGGTACCCCAAACCCCCAAATCCTCGAGCAGCAATGAGAACTCTGGCCCCGCTCCCACTCACACACCATTTCCACACCTTTTTCTCCCCAATTCGTTTCCGTTCTGCCCTGCAGGAGGACGGTGGAGCTTGGCAGGAGGGTGTCTCTGCATGGCAGCCCCCGGCAGCCCCGGCCCCCATGCCAGGCACAGCCGCCACGCTACCAACCCGGCAACAGAAAGGAGGAGGAGGTGGAGGGAGGGCTGGGAAATTAAGGTTTTCAGCGCTGTCAGAGCCGCATCAGACAGGCATCCACCAGCTGATGGCTTGATTGTTATATTTTGGATGTCAAACCGGAGCAAGCAGAACCCTTTAAAATGCATCAGTGCCGCTGCCTTTCTGACGGAGGGTGTTGGTTTCCCATTAACAAGAGGAAAGCGTGAGCTGGAGCAGAAAACTTCAAGCGCTTTGGAATTGATAAAATAACAACTCCCTAATTAAGCAGAACTGTCAGTCAGCGGGCGCCCGCTGCCCTGCATCGGGAAGCAGCAGCAGCTCCTGGTGCACAAGCCCGACAAGCTGGCTCAGCCTGTGGGGGGATGCACTTCCCGAGGATCAGCAGCCAGAGCATCCCCACTGTGCTCTCCTTCAGACCCAGACAGGTCCTGGTGCTGGTCCTGAGCTGGGCATGGCTGAGGGGTTTGGGTTCTGTCCCTCAGTTTACCTCACCATGAATGATGTGGCTGTCCTGTCCCTTGGAAGGGACTAAGGGCAGGTTGGACGGGGTTTGGAGCAACCTGGGATGGTGGAAGGTGTCCCTGGCTGTGGCAGGGGGTGGAATGAGATGAGCTTTAGGGTCCTTTCCCATCCAAACCATTCCAAGATCCTATGATTTTATGAAACCATGTCATGCAATGCGCAGCCTGGTGGGGAAGGAGAGGCCTGACCCCAAAATGCAAGCCCAGCCAACAGCCTTGCCTTTCACCAGCCTGGGGCACACATTCCTGACAGACACATCAGACACCACAGCCAGGTGCACATTCAGCATCCCCACTGCCAGCTGGATGCAGGAAGGGGTCCGGCTGTGAAGGTCCCTCCAGTGCCGGAGCAAGGCAGAGAGGGTTTGGAGAAGAGCGGGATTTGAAGTGTTCAAGGCCAGATTGAACCTAGCTCTGGGCAACCTGGTCTAGTGGAAGGTGTCCCTGCCCATGGCAGGGGTGGGATGAGATGGTCTTCAAGGTCCCTTCCAACCCAAAGCATTCCATGACCCCACAAAGTCCTGCCAGAGCAGCAGCACCAATGCCCATGGGGACGCTGGGCCCGCAGCCAGGCCCCCAGACCCCACCATCCTGCTCTGTCCAGCACAAAGAGACTGTGAAGGAACCAGCCAAAGAGACCTCACTCTGACTCTGCCGGGCAATGAAAAGCTGTAGCCCTGCGCTCATCCCTGGCCTGGGGCTGAGGGAAAACGAGTGCCCAGTGCCCTGGGGGCTCCTCCAGCATCCAGGGGAGGGGACACCGAGAGGGCTGGGGCAGGCGACAGCCAGGAGGGACCACGGGCTGTGGGGAAGGTGTTTAACCCCTGACATGCTGGTGTCTGATGAAACCACCACACAAAGGGGGGTCTCTGCTTCTCACTCTGGGCTGTTGCCAGCCCTCGCAGCACCAGCCCCAGCTGGGCACTGGGCACTTGCAGCATCAGGAGAGGCTCCAGGGCACCGCGCTCTGCCCAGCCCGCAGTGCAGGCAGGGTGGGCAGGGCACTTCACGGGCCAGTCCTCAGCCCAGCTGGGGGGTTCAAATCCCAGTGCAAACCAGGAGGCAAGGGGGGTTCCAGGAGGGAGGCAGCCCCAGCAGTGCAGCCCAGGCAGCAGAGCCACCTGCCCACAGCCCAGGCAGAGCCACGGCAGAGGCGCTTCAAGACAGAGATGGGCCAGGAGAGGGGAGAGCATCCCATGACAGGGTGCGCACAGGGGAGCCCACCTGAGCATGCAGGCCCTGAAAATGACTCTGCTGCCTCAGCACCAAGCAGCTGGACTCTGAGCCTGTCCTCCCCCCTTGCACACCACGCAACGAGAAGCCCCCAATGACACATGTGACTGCCTGGGAATCCCTTCACTCTTCATCCCAGCCCTCCCAGCCCTGGGTCCGGAGCCCTGACACATCACCAGACCCCATCAGTGCATGTCCCCTGGTATCCCCATGGTGTGCAAACATTGGGAGAACCTTTTTCCCCAGCACATGCCCAGGGCTGTGCAGATCTCACCCCAGGAGGAGGTTTGAGAGGCCCCACACAGGCACCACCTCCTGGCACCTCCACAGCCCTGATGCCCTTCCCACAGTGGGGTGACACCAGCTGCCCTCAGCCCACTCACCAGGAGTGGGTGCCCAGCCTCCACACAACAGCAGCTCCCACAGCCTGGATACAGGTGCCATATAGTCCAGCCTTCCTGCCCCAAAAGAGCCCCATTTGCACCCAAGAAGGACCCTCCGAAGTGGGCTGGATCTGGTTGCCCCCAAGGGAGCCAGGACACACATGCCAGGGCCATTAGGCTGGTGTGGGAGCCCCCAGAGCCTGGTAGCACACTAATCACACTGGAGGTGACAGGGCTTAGGGGAGGACTTAAGAGAAACTGGCTCCTTTTTACTGACACCATCTGGACACAGCCGATCTCTTCGCCCTTTCCAGTGCAGAGCCCAGCCAGAGGGGCAGGGGCCGGGGTGACCCCAGACCAAGCACCCTCTGTGCCCTCGCCGGTGCTGCGATGGTCGGTGCCATGGATCCCCAGCTCGCAGGACAGAGAGGGGAATACTGCCTGCGCCAGGGAATCCTAACGAGCCCACAGTGCCAGCCGAGCACAGAGCCGGGGAATGCCAGCTTGGAGCCGCGGGGACCGTGTGCTGCCTGCCTGGTCCCCCGGGAAGGGGACGCGGCTCCGGAGAAGGCGGGGGCTGAGGCAGCGGGGACGCACTGGGTAGAAGCCAGTCTGGAGACAGCTGTTTGGGAACAGCCCTCCCTCCGGCTGTCCTGCCGGCCACGCCACCGGCACGCGGGGACCTGGCACGGCCGGGGTCCCCAGAGGCAGGGCCAGGAGAGCTGTGGCGGTGGGGTTATCATTCACTGTTCCCCGGTACTTGCGGTTGGCACTTACTGCACCCCAGGGCTGGCTCACCGGGGAGAGCTGCCCACGACCCCGCTGCCTGTCGCCATCCGTCGCCCTGACCTCCCGGGGGGACGGCGGCACCGCTCCGACCCTCAGCCCGAGGCCGGCGGGTGACACAGGGACAAGCTCACCCCGGTTCCAAAACACAACACTGCGAGGCACCGGCTCTCCCCAAAACTTGACCGAGCCCTTATCTCCCCAACTGTGAGAACGCCGGGGATCCCCCAAACCTCCCCGCCAGGATCAAGCTCTGGCTGCCCCGGGAGAAACCTCCAAGCTCCGGCACACCTTCGGGAGAGAGGACAAAGTTGCGCTGGGGTTGGGGTCAGGGGGTCAGGTACCTTCCAGCCGGCGGAGCTGTTGCTGTCTCCTTTATCCTTAAAGTAGGGGACGTATCGCACCATCCAGTCGTAGATCTGGGAGAGGGTGAGGCGCTTCTCCGGCGAGCTCTCGATGGCTTTGGTGATGAGGTCGGCGTAAGAGAGGTTGCCCCAGGCGTTGCGCCGGGAGGTCTTGGCCTTGCGGAGCTGCCCCACATCCGCGCCGGGGGGCGGCGGCGGAGCGGCGGCGACTCTGCGCTCCACCGGGGCCGCCGCGTTCTCGGCTCCGTCCCCGCCGGCCGCCAGCGCCGGGGTTCCCCCCGCGCCCCCATCTTCCTCCTCCGCCGCCAAGTCGGGGTGGGGGAGAGGCCAAGTGCAGGAGCGGGGACGGCTCTGCGGCTCGAAATCCGGGTCGATCTCCACCTGATGCGCCTGGAGCTTTTCTTCCATGGTCGCCTCCCCGCTGCCACCCCACAGCCCCCCCCCGGAGTTACGGGCGGTTTCCACCCAAAAAAAAAAAAAAAAAGAAACAACACAAACCCAAACACACAACAAAAAACCCAAAATCTCGAGAGGGAGAGGAGTGCGAAGGCGGGCTCCCTGCCCGGCTGGAGGGGAGAAGGGAAGGAGGAGCCGCTCGGTGTGCGGGTCCTGGCTGGGGGAGCCCCGAGTCCGGCGGCTCTAGGAGGCGGCTGTGCTCGGTGCCGCGCCGGGAGCGCCGAGCCGGGGGACACGCTGCATGGTCCTCGGCCGCCTCTCCAGTCCGGGCCGAAGCGAGGGGGTGTTTTTTGGTTCGGATTTGGTTTTGGTTTGGTTTTTACCAGCCGCGGAGCTCCGGAGCGGTTCCCGGCTCGGTAGCCAGCGGGGCGGCTGCGGGCGGGCAGGGCGCGGGGGTGGCAGCATCCATCGGGCTGGCGGCGCGGTCAGGCAGCAACAGATGAACCGGAGCGAGGGGCGGCAGGCGGCATCCTCGGCCGGGGACCGGCGGGCTCCGGGGCCGGGCGGCGGGGCACCTAAGCGGGGAGAAGCGGGACGGAGATACTGGGGAGCCCTCGGCGCGGCGGGCGCAGTCTCCCGCGGGCGGCCCGGCGCTAGGTCCGGCGGCGCGGCGGAGCCATGCTGGCGGGCGGCACGCACCTGACAGCGCCGGCGAGGGCGGCGGCGGGCGGCT
>WAAE01020372.1:68958-164913 GCA_013400495.1 Nicator chloris | reverse complement strand
CCCAGCACCTCCATGGTGGGAGGATGAGGCTGAAAGGGAAAACAGGAGCTCAGAGGGGATGAAGTGGGCAGATCCAACACATCCTGCCACGTGCTTGTGAACTGTTCCTTGCCAGTGAGCGTGGCAGCAAGAGGGGCCAGACCTGCCCCATCTCTACCCACAGACAGCACTGGAGCTGTGTCCACCAGCAGTGAATGCATGCACTGGTGGATGCTCCAACGCTCCAACGCCTGTGGGCTGGTGGATGCTTCAGTACCGTGGCTGCTGCAAAACTGGTCTGAATGGTCTCAGAATGGTGTGAAGAGGAGGACTTCCAGCTCCTCAGCATCTGCACCCAGTGTTGGGGTTAGGGTTAGGGTTAGGTTTTAGGGGGAGCTGGAAGAGCAGGATCTGGGCAGAGCTGGGGGATCACAGCTCCCTACTCGAAGGGAGAGGTTTGTGCAATGAGGAGTCAGAGGAGCAGCAGGAGGAGAGGTGGAGAGCTGCTGCTCCAGGCATCTCCTCACAGACCAGATCCCAGGAGGGCAGTGCAGACTGAGCCCCCATCCCCCAGCACCTCTGGGCAGAGCCAAAGCTTGGTGTCCTCACGTGGTGTTGGTGTCACCTCCCATCCCACCCCAGCAGGATCTCCATCTGACTGATCCCTACAACACCCCGTGCAGACACCCTCTACCCTTCCCAGCCCCCTCGACTGACACCCGAGGGCTGTCCTGAAGCCCCCATCCCCTTCACCATCCCAGCAGCTCCAGGCTCCAGGGCAGAACGCCAACGGGAAGCAGCAGAGCAGTTGTTGGGTGCCTGCAAAGGGCTGGGAGGGGAGGAAGCACCAAGACAGCCCCAGAGGTGCCTGCTCTGCTTTGGGAGGCAGAGCCACACGTGCAGCACGCCCTGTGAAATGAAAATTCCCCCAAATGCTAATTCGGGCCTCGGAAACGCCACGTGTGACGCTCCCTCCCCGGGATGTCGTGGCGCGAGGAGATCTCAAGCGGCGCCTATTAAAAAGTACTTTCACGGAACATAAAGTGGAAGTTAAGTGAAGGAAATGATAAAGTCAAAATGAAATATTTTTACTTTCCTGAAATGAACTTCGTGTTTTGACATGATCGGAATAAACATTTTGACACTGCTGAAACAAGAAAGTCAAAGTGATTCTGCGAGGCTTCTTCCCGGGAAAATGGCAGCGAGATCGACAAGTTCCCAGAGAAAGATTTGATTCCAATAAACCCCTGTTTTCTGTTGGAAAAAAACCATTCCAGGGAGTCCTTCAGGCCTGTGCAGAGAACGGGTTTCCAGGTGAGACCAGCACCTGCCTCGCCCCCCAGGACAGTAGCAGGGAAGGCAATCAGCCTTTATCCTGCTGGGAAAGGGAGGGATGGGGTGGGATGGATGCACCTCGGGGCTGGGTTCTCCACCATCACATAAGGACTGATGCTGAACCCTCAGTCCACGCACGAGGCACAGATGTCCGACAGCAGCAGGGTTTGTCTCCTCTTCATGGACATGCTCAAGGTCACGTCGTGTCTAACCACGGGCCTCAGAGTGGGATTAACTTTTCATACTTTTATTTGGGAAAATTTCAAGAGGTTTGTTTTTTTTTTTAGTTGAAAGCCCAAATCATCCCATTTCAGAGGGCTGGAGTTTTGCTGGAAAACAGACAGATACTTCAGGAATAGTGTCATGTAGCTGATGGCTTCATTTTTCATGTGATACTGGTTGGGTGGGAAATTGCTGACCAACCTTTGGCACAAAATTTCCGATGAACCTTTTGGTGCACACTCCAGGTATTGGATTTTGCTCCAGAACAACATTTAGGGGGAAATCTGTTCTTTAATAATAGCAATGCCTAATAATAGCTTTCAATGCTAATTCTTGGCAGCAATTCCACGTGATTAAACATACCTTTGCTGCACAGAAAATGGTGCATGTCGTGCAACAAGTACATTCGCCCTCTAATCTCCCCTCCTGGCACAGCCACCACGGCCAAGCACAGGGACAGGGAAATCTGCAGCCCAGCACAGGATTCCCTGTCTCCACACCACGAGGCTGCAGCAGCTCCTCTGGGCTCAGCATCACCCTGGCAGCTCTCAGGCACTTGTCACAGTCCCCGTCCCCCCAGGCAGAGCCCCTCAGTAGCCAAGGGAGGATCTCCTGGGCAAGAGACCTTAGGGGATATGTTTGATTCCTCGCACTGGTGTCCCACAGGTGAGGGCATGAAACCCTTGCCAGAGGCTCAGGTCACCAGCAAGGCCATGCCAATCCCGTTGGGAAGCATTTATCAGCAGCTGAGCTCCTTCAGGACCCCCCTCCACTTCCCAGGTCTGTATGGAAGAGCTGCCCCGTGTTCCTGGTGCTGCTGACCTGGAGGCAATCACCAGCACCATCCACCTCCCCAGTGCCCCTTGTTGGTGGCCAAGGACAGACAGGGGAGGTGCCTGGAGAGAGGCCAGGAGTGACTGGGGGAGGTGGTGCTGTTGGTCACCAGTGTGGGGGTGTGACAAAGGGCCCTCAACCCCTCCAGGCACTGCACCAGTGTCTCCAACACCCCTGCAGGATGGCATTCATCCCAGATGCTTGGTCAGCCCCAAATTTGGGAGATGGAACCCTCAGTCACAGCTTCTGCAGTAGCTTCAGCCTCCCTTTGCATGTAGAGGCAGAGCACTCCTCTCCAGATTGCATGCTAATGAAGCATCCTGGAATCCCTGCGTGGTCGCTTCCTAGTTAGGCTCATCTGCCTGAGTGAACTGAAAACTGTTAAACACATTGAGTGTGTCAGACCAGATATTATCAGAAATAAGACTACCTTTCGCTGGCACCCACAGCTCCCAGACACACAGCAAATAGATATTAAATCTTTTCCAGCTGTCTCCCATGTTTCCAGAGAGGCTCAGCTCTGACAGGTCTTTTAACCCTTCCCTTCCCTTCCCTTCCCTTCCCTGACTGTATTTTGGTTTTCTCTTCCCTCTCCTGGGCTTCCAGAGTCCTTTCCTGGCCTGGCCCCATTCCCTGCCATCCCACCACTCCCACGGGCTCATCTCCACCAGCACCAGAGGTGTCTTCCAGCACCCTCCACCTCCAGAGCCATCCCAGTCGGACACAGCACTGGCAGCCCCAGGTGCCCACACCCAACCCTCTCCCCTCCAGTTTGGGATCCCCCCCACTTAACTCTGGGCTTCACAATTCAATTACCACCCCGAAGCCTCTGTGCTGCCAGCGCTGTCCCTCCCCAGGCCGGCTTGGCGCTGGCCCAGCGCCTCCTCCTCGGCACGGGGCGGCGTGGCTGCCTTCCCAGAGCACAGACTGACTGCGCCGTTCCACCAGGCTGCCTTGGAGCAGCAGCAGCATCCAGGAGGAGAACCCCGTTCGCACGGCCAGCGTGTTTGAGGAGGGCCATCTGGCCGGGCTCGGCGTCCAAGCCCAATTTGCTGGATGGTTTTGAAGGTCACTGAGCAGGGACTGAAGGAGCTTCCGTATTTTCTCATATAAATAACGGCATTTCCAAGGGAGAGAGCAGGAGCACGTGCTGGTAGGAAGGAGCTGGAGGTTAATCTCGCTCTCCCTGCCCAAAAGGGAGGAGAGCAGGACACGGGAGCACGGGCAGAGGCACAGACATAAGTGTCACACACACACACAGACACTTGCTGGCCCCACATCCGTGGGTTCATGCGTGCCCACGCTCATGAACCTGTCCATGCACACACACACGGTGCCCCATGCAAACACTCACACACACCTGAGGACAGAGCTCAGTGTCTCCCAGCTGGGACAGGCTCCATACCCCAGCCAGGACATCCTGCTTGTCAACCCCAGGCATCCCTGCTCAGACAGCAGAGCTGGGTTCCCTCTGGAAGCAGAATCAGGCTCCCTCTGGAAGCAGAGCCCTCCTGTCCCTGGGCTCCAAAAGAGCACCTTGTACCCCACAGCAGCCAGGAGCAGGACAGGAACATCCCAAATCCTCCAAGACCCTCAAAGAACCCTCATTCCAAACCTCGCCATGCCTTTCCACACCTGTCCACCCTTGTCCTACTCTGCACAAGCTGGGATCCAGCACCCAGGTGCAGTGCTCAGGACCTTCTCCCAGCCACACTGACCACCTCATGGGGACAGCCAGCCCTGTGGCCACTCAGACAGGACCCAGGCTCCCTGTTGCTCCCTGCTGCCCTGGAGGAGAGCACTGGGCTGCCTCTGCTCCCCGGCACTGGCCAGGTGCCACGTGGTGCCAGCCACAGCCCAGCCCTGTCCCTGTGCCCCTTGCAGAGAAAGGCTCTGGGCAGGGATGAAGCATCTGCAGAAGGCAGCGCTGCCACTTTCCATGGTGGGGGAACGTGGTGTCCCTCAGTGTGTGGGGTGAGGGAAGACGTGGGGACAATGTGAGCATGGTCAGTATCCGGCCATTTTGGGGCACTTCCCGGTGTGACCAGGTGACACTTTGCTGCACAGAGCAGGTCACTGCCACCAGAGGCTCAAACCTGGCTCCTGCAGTGACCAAGGGAGTCTCACCCAACCACAGCACCAGACTCAGGTGGGTCTGACACCCCCAAGGTAACAGAGCTGACAGCTCCCCTGTACCAGCACTGCACAGAGCCCAGGAAAGCAGAGGGGAGGTTGGCCAGGGCCCCTGCACTCCTGGGATCCTGCAATGAGTTTATGCCCATGCCCACACCCCCCAGCAGGTGCCGAGCATTCCACTTTGCCTTGGCAGTCCTGCTGGGAGAGCAGGAGCTCCTGGCAGGGCAGGGTGTGGATGGGACAGTCCTTCCAGAGGCAAACATGCAGTTAGAGAGGCCGTGGCCCCAGGAAAGCCCACAGTGGGGACAGGCAGAGCTGGGGGCACAGAGAGCTGGGTGTGGGAGGGCTGGGGGCTTCCCAGTGCCTCAGGACCCTTCTGTGAAGCAGAGAGCTGAGTTCCATGGCAGGGACACACTCCATGGCAATGGACAGGCTCCATGGCAGGGACAGGCTCCATGGCAGGGACAGGCTCGATGGCAGGGACACACTCCATGGCAGGGACACGCTCCATGGCAAGGGACATGCTCAATGGCAGGGACAGGCTTCACGGCAGGGACACGCTCCACGGCAGGGACAGGCTCCAAGGCAGGGACAGGCTCCATGGCAGGGACAGGCTCCACGGCAGGGACAGGCTCCAAGGCAGGGATAGGCTCCATGGCAGGGACAGGCTCCATGGCAGGGACACAATCCATGGCAGGGACATGCTCCACGGCAGGGACAGGCTCCATGGCAGGGACACGCTCCATGGCAGGGACGTGCTCCATGGCAGGGACAGGCTCCACGGCAGGGACACGCTCCATGGCAGGGACAGGCTCCACGGCAGGGACAGGCTCCATGGCAGGGACAGGCTCCACGGCAGGGACACGCTCCATGGCAGGGACAGGCTCCACGGCAGGGACAGGCTCCATGGCAAGGGACAGGCTCCATGGCAGGGACACGCTCCATGGCAGGGACAGGCTCCATGATAAGGGACAGCCCTGTAGCCCTGCCCGTTGAGCTCAGCCCAGGCCTGCCTGCTCCATGTTCAAAGAGAGGGGATTCTCCCCACTGGGGCTGCCTCCAGCCCAGCCAACATCGCTGAGTCCTGTGCCCAGTGCCCAGCCTTGTCCCAGCCCACCTGCACCCCGTGCCGGGTCCCCAGCTGGGCTGCACTGTCCCCCTGAATGAGTCACTCCTTCCCCTCCTTTTCCCCGTTGGATGCGCAGCCCATCCAAGTGGGTGCTTTGGGAATTTCTCCTCAGTAGCCCTCAGTGCTGTGAAACCCAGCCAGAGCTTTAGCAGGCAGCGGTGGTGCTGGGAGGAATTTCTTGCTCCCACACCACACACCTGGGCTTGCGGCTCCAGCCGGGGAGCATCCCCTACCTGCCAAAGCCCCAGCTCGGGGTCAGGGACGCCCCTGCTGCCGGGAGCCCACCTTTCCCAGGGGAGCCAGGTGTTCCCTGCACCCAGTGGGAGGGAGGAGAGGTGCCCGGCATTGCCGGCCCGGCTGGAGCGGGGAGCAGCCCCGAGCGGGGTGAGGCTGAGCTCAGCGCAGCCGGGTGCCAGAGCCTGCCGGGAAGCCTTAGGCGGCTGCTCCCATCTCCGGAGCCTCACCCCGCTGGGCAGGACACGCTCCCGCTCCAGCCTCCAGCAAAGGCACCGGCACAGGGGGCTGCGACCCCCACGGTGCTGGGCAAGGGACTGGGTGGCCAAAGACTATGGCTTAGTGCTGTGGAAAATTACAGGTCCTTTTCTGTTGTTTGTTTTAAATAAGGGTGAGGTGGGTTGGGTTTGTTTTTGGGTTTTTTTCCCCTTGTTTGTGCAGGTATTTGTCAGAGGATATTTTTAAACGAGCTGAAGTCAAGCAGCGCGGGATCCGGACGGCCTGTGCTCCAGCATTCCTGCGGCTCGGGCCAGCGGGGACCTGCTGACCCGGCCGGAGAGGTCGGCCAGCGAGGACGTGCCGTTCCCGGCCTCTGCCCACGGGGAGGAGGAAACTCCGCGCTGTCCAAGAGCGCCGGAGGAGAGCGCAGCTCCCCGGACGCCCCCGGCAGCATCCCCCGCTGCAGCTCGCAGCCGCGCACAAGGCACCGCTCCCAAAACATCCCGCAAGGCCGACCCCGAGCGAGCCCGGCCCCCGCCCCGGCCGACACTTGGCTCAAAGCCGGAGCCTTGCTCACCACCAGCTCCTCTCCACAGCCTTGCAAACAGCCCGGCCCTCGGGTCCGGGGCGGGACGTCCCACCCTGCCCAGAGGGACAGGGTGGATGTGGTCACCTGCTCCCTGACAGCCTTGTGGGGAGGGGACAGCCGGGTCACTTCCTGCTACTTGCTTTTTGCTTCCAGCCTGGAGCAGTTCAGACTTTCTGCCATCCCCAGTCCCTCCTTTCCTGCTGCCTCAGTTTCCCCTAAACCTCGTGTAGTTTGCCAGAGAGTGCAGGGGGCCATGGTAAGGTGGGCTCTGCTGGAGCACAGAGGGGTGACACGAGAGCCCCTTGTGCAGGACCCCTGGAGCTTCTCCTCACTCCACACCTGCAGCAGCCCCGTGCAATCCCCTCCCGAGCCCTGGTGGGTCACTGAGGCACATGGAGATGTACCCAGGGCATCTCAGAGCCCAGGGAAGGGTCAGGAGGACCAAACTGACCCAAACTCGGCCCCAGCCAGACTTGGATGGAATCCTTCTCGTTGGATTTGAGCCCGTGTTCCTCTCTCCACCCGCCCTTCTCCCACGCAGAGGGCTGCTGGCCAGGTATTTCTGGGGTTATGGGCTCCAGCCAAGGGCCAGGAAATGTGGGTGCCATGGTCACCATGGCCTGCCCTGTCTGCCTCTTTCCAGTGGTGTAGCTGTGGGGAAACCCTCCCTGGTTTGGAAGGGTGGTGGAGTCACTGCCCTGCTGAGGTGGTCATGATCATCCTGGAGTGACAGGACAAAGGGGAACGGCTTCCAACTGACAGAGAGTAGGTTTAAATGGGATATTGGGAAGAAATTATTGTGAGGGTGGGGAGGCCCTGGCAGAGGCTGCCCAGAGAAGCTGTGGCTGTCCCATCCCTGGTAGTGTCCAAGGCCAGGTTGGACAGGGCTTGGAGCACCCTGATTTATTGGAAGGTGTCCCTGCCCATGGCAGGAGGCTGGAGGTCCCTTTCAACCCTAACAAGTCTGAGATTCTGTGATTCTATGAACTCCTTAAGCATCAGCAAGTGTGGGATGAACTGTTTCTACGCCAGGTAAATCTGGATCTAAATACTGCACACCAGCCCATGGCAATAAAGAGGGGGGGACTGGACTGCTGTGGACACACTGGTTCAGCAGTTGAGATGGGAAGCTGGAAGGGAGGGCACATGCCAGAAACCCCTGCCCCAGCATCTCCCTCAGCCTTTCCTGCCCTCTCCAGCACTGTAACAGCACCTGGGCCAGCAGCACTGAGCCCCTGCCCCGAAGGTGATCTTGCCCTGGACCAAGCAGGGCAATATCCCCAGTGCTGCTTTCAACAGCAAACGGGCTGAACCACTCCTCCACCTCCTGTGCCTCCACCCCAACACCCACACGCTCCCTCATCTGTGTCAGACGACTTCAGGATGGGAATCCACAGGAAAATCCCTCTCTGTGAACAGGGTTGCTGTGAACTGTGTCCTCACTCAGGGGAAGCAGTCAGGGCTCAGGCATGGGCAGCCCCCAGCTGGTGGCACATGCCAAGAGGTCACTCAACCAGTCAGGGGAGAACCACAGAATCATTAAGGTTGGAAAAGACCTCCAAGACCCCCAAGTCCATCCTTCAACCAAATCCCTCCGTGCCCACTGAACCATGTATCAAAGTGCCACATCTGCTGGTTTTTTAAACTCTTCCAGGGACAGTGACTCCACCCTGCTCAGCCTGTGCCAGTTCCTGACCACTTGTTCAGTGGAGAAACTTTTCCTAATATCCAACCTGGACGTCCTCTGGCACAACCTGAGAATTGCCACGTTTCTCTCACAAAAGGCAAGGCAAAAGTCCACCCATTTCCCTATTTCTCACAATAGGATGGGTCTGGCAGAGCCAGTGCAGCCTTATTTAGGGTTACTGGCACAGCTGAGGAGAAACCCCACCCCACAGGTCCTGTCCTCTTCCCTTGCAATCCATTTCACACCTGTGTGATGTCCCTGCACAGCAGGACCTGCCCCACCCCAGCAGATCCCAGCACGTGGCCAGAACCAGTTGATGGGTCCAAATGGGGAGCACTGGGAACAAGAGGTGCTGCAGATCACCTGCTTCATGCTGTGAAGGTCACAGGGAGCACAGAGACACACAGGGCTCTGGAGGACAGCAGTGGGACTCTCTGCAGGTATCTGCAGGCCCTGGGCAGGTGTAGAGGCCAGAGGAAGACCCCAGGGGGTTGTACCTGCTGCGGGCGGCATCCAGAGCCACAGACAGGGATAGTAACAGGGCTGTGCTGTGCTCCACCCTGCAGAGCTCTGCACAGACCCCCCAGCCCCCTGTGTGCAGCACAGCCGCCCTCAGACTCACAGGGGTTTGCTCACAGACCCAGCAGAGTCACAGGAGCCCGGTTTGTGCTGGCTCAGGGGGACATTGTCACTGGGGCTCCCACAACACCGATGGGTGTGGTGCAGTGAGGAGGGGGGCAAGCACTTCACCGCCTACAGCCGCTGCTGAAATCTCAGCATTAGCCCTAAATTAACTCTAAATTGATGACAAAAGCTGTTCACTGACCCCCGGACCGTCCCTTCCAGCTGCTGCAAGTGGAGTCGTGGCAGTACCTGCGGGACCGCGCAGCAAACACTGCCCAAAGCACTTTTACCGGAGTCCCCGGCCACCACGGTGGGCACGGTCCCTTGGGTGCAATGTCAGTGGTGGCAGACACCTCTAAGGAGGCACGAAAGGGTTGGGAAGCTCTTTGCAGTGCTTTCAGCCGTGTCCCCCAGGGAACACCCCCGGCCCTGTGCGCGGGAGGTGCCCGTTCGTGCCGGGACGCGCTGGCCCCGGGGACGGGAGGGTGGTGCTGCACTTTCTCTGCCACAGAGCAGCTGCAGCCAAGCTGATTTCCCCACACTGAGCATCTCCACCCTGGATGGTGTTGCCTCCTCCCACTTCTCCAGGGCGTTTTTCAGGGGGGTGGCAGGTGCTGAGGTTTTGGTGCTGTCCCAGAGAGGACAAATGATCTCCCTGGGCTGTCAGAGCATCACGGAACACCCTGAGCTGGAAGGGACCTACAGAGATCCTGGATTCCAACCCCAGGCCCTGCCCAGACCCCCACCAAGCCCACCCTGGGCATCCCTGGAGCGCTGGCCAAAGGCTCCTGGAGCTCTGGCAGCCTCGGGGCCGTGCCCATTCCCTGGGGAGCCTGGGCAGTGCCAGCACCTCTGGGGGAAGAACCTTTCCCTGCTCTGCAGCCTGAGCCTGCCCTGGCCCAGCTCCAGCCCGGCCCTGGCTGCTGTCCCTGCCCCTCCAGTGCCCCTCAGGAGGAGCTCTAAGAAAGCTCTCACCTCTTTTGGAAGTGGCACTGATACCTTTGGTTGCTGCTCTGTCCATCCAGCCTCCAGGACAGTGCTTTTAGCTCTCTCCTACTGGGACTTTCATCAGTTGTCCTCAGGTTCTCCCATTTGGCTCTCTGTGGCCATGTCCTCACCTGCACAGAGTGAGAGGGCATTCCTGGAGACCCAGAACACGGGGCTGGAGGTGCTTAGGAGAGATCAAACCTCCCTCCACTCACACTCATTGACTACAGCTGGATACCTCGTCTGGGTCTGGGTCTGGGTCTGGGTCTTTCAGCAGAGCAGAGGGAACCCAGAGGTGGCCACTGAGGTGGTCCATGAGCTGGAGTGTGATCCACAGTGTGCAGAGGCTGAGGCAATGAGGTTTGTTCAGACTGGGGATGAGAAAGCATCAAGGGGGAATCTCCACAGCCATCTAAAAGCAGACCATGGAGCATGCAGCCCCATGACCCCCACAATTGTCCACGAAGC
This sequence comes from Nicator chloris, assembly GCA_013400495.1. Classification (NCBI taxonomy): domain Eukaryota; kingdom Metazoa; phylum Chordata; class Aves; order Passeriformes; family Pycnonotidae; genus Nicator; species Nicator chloris. The sequence continues at coordinate 154,470 of WAAE01020372.1, read as the reverse complement.
AGTAGGACGACGAAGGCAGCAGACAGGAATCAGAACAACTTTGGACTGGATGTGGGGGGAATATTGCACCATGGGGAAGGTCAAACCTGGCAGCAAGTTGCCCAGAGAGGCTGTGCAGCCTCTGTCCTTGGAGGCCTTCAGGACCTGACTGATGATGGAAAAAAGTCTAGAGCAGCCTAGTCTGATCCTGCTTGGAGCAGAAGGTTGAACGAGAGACCTTCAGAGTCCTTCCACCCTCAATTTTCCTGTCGTACTGTGCTGCTGCAGGTAGGGTGGTTTTCTTTCTCTGTATAGTTTTTCCCTTATTATATCTTCTGTCTGAATTCCTTAAAAAGCCATTTCACCGTTGAAGGAATGTCTTGGGAATGGCTTTGCACTTTCACTTCAGGAGCATTCGAGATTGTTTCCATTTTCTGGTGGCTTGGGGGATTTTTCACACCCATGATTGATAGTGTGCCACATGCAGCAGCTACACGAGCACTTAAGTTGCAAAGCAAAGCAACTCCAACCCACAGAAATGCCACAAGTGACACAGTCCACAAAACCATAACTGTGCCTTCTTATCCATATTCAGGCTGCAGGGTATTTAATTATGAGATCCCAGATTATCAGCACACACTCCTGCCTGGCTCGGTGGAGGAGGAATGATGTGTCTGGAATGACAAAGCTGTTCAACACTTTCTTTTCCTTGGTGTTCGTTCAGTGAATCACAGGATCCTACATGTCCAAACCTTGATAGGACCCAAGCTGGAGCTGGGCCAGGGCAGGCTCAGGCTGCAGAGCAGGGAAAGGTTCTTCCCCCAGAGGTGCTGGCACTGCCCAGGCTCCCCAGGGAATGGGCACGGCCCCGAGGCTGCCAGAGCTCCAGGAGCCTTTGGCCAGCGCTCCAGGGATGCCCAGGGTGGGCTTGGTGGGGGGTCTGGGCAGGGACAGGGGCTGGACTGGATGGTCCTGGGGGGTCCCCTCCAGCTCAGGATGTTTCATTCCTTCTGTCCAATTCTATTCCATCCTTGTGCTGAGCCAGGCAGAAGGATCCTGTGTCATTCTTGACGTGAGCAAGACAGGAACCCCCAGCTCTGTGCTGACAAGGGAAACCATCAAACTTGTCAGTTATTTCTGCTTTCCTCCATGCAGCCTCTGCTCATCTCACCTCTGCTCCACTCACCCATCTTCCTCTAGGAAATGAGCCTTTAACCCCAGGGATAGGTCCTGGGAAGCTCCTTTGCAGAGAGGGACAGGGCTGTGGGGCAGTGCTGGGCTGTGCCCGTGCGGGCAGAGGGATGCAGACCCCCAGTGCTGGGTCAGCACTGCAGAGCAGCGAGGGCACCAGCACCTGCACAGCCTGCCACTGCTATCCCCTTGGCCTCTGGTCTCACAGAGGGCACCCAGGGCAGCTGCAGCCGAGGGTCCGGGCCAGAGCCTGCTGCTCCCTGGGCGGAGCAGTGCCTGTCCCGGGGCTGGAGCTGGCGGCTGTGCCAGGGCCGTGCAGCTGCCTGGCACCCGCTCTGCATACGGGCATGCGGGGGAGCGTGGGACACACGTCCTGCCTGCCTGGCACGGCGCCTGGCAGGCCAGCTCAGGGCAGGAGCCAGCTGTCTGCTGCGAGCGAGGAGCGGGCAGGGAGCTGGCTGCGCTCCACTCAGCGGAGAGCCATTGAAAAATCGCTGGAAGGCTTCCACTGAAGGGGAAAAAATTCTAAAAGAAAAAAAAAAAAGGTGTCAGCGAAAACTTGTTTAGCCAAACGGGCTTCCCTGGCACGAGGCTGGGGCTGGGCACCTCCCCGCTTTGCCGTGGTCCTCGGCCCGTGCCAGGCTGGCAGGGATGGGCAGGGAGCAGAGGGAGCTGGCACGGGCAGAGCTGTGGGATCCGCACTCGAGGCCAGGCAGCTCCCTACAGCAGGGACAGGGACAGGGGACCACAGCACAGCCTGCTCGGCCACTTACTGATTTTTATTTATCTTTTTTATTAACTGCAAGCGTTTCCTAGTGCTCAGCATCACGCTGGGAGCAAAGGTGGAGGAAGGGGAAGGCCCCCTCCAGGAGCTTCTCCCTCTCTGCACACACGCTGCCTGTCCTGCCTGCAGTGCCCTGTGTGCCCACCCTGCCCTACCCTGCCCACCTGCCCAGCTCGGTGAGGGGCTCCCAGCACCACCAGGAACCAGAGCACTCGCTGCTGGGCCCCCAGAATCACACACCCACCAAAACCTGGTCGGGTGACAGGTCCTTTCCAGGGGCTCTGAATCTGGGGGTCATCCAGCATGGGGTCAACATGAGGAGGGCTCCACCTCCTTTTCTGTTCCGTGGGGCTCAGAGCCAGCCCAGCCCTTCAGGCTGCTCAGGATTGAGAATCTTCTCTTGATGGTCACTGGGTTGTACCCACAGCAATTTGGAGTGTGTTCCTCCACGCAGGACTCCTGGGGTTTTTCTGTGTGCATGGGGGTTCTCCGACCCATTTCCACAGTCCCTCATGCTGGACACCATGTCCTGGGGATGATCCCACACAAGGTGCTCAGGTGTCTTCTGAGGCCTGGAAAAACACCAGTGTAGTTTTGGTAGCCCAATTTTGCAGCCCAATTTTATATAGCAATTTTTTTATGTAGCCCAATTGTGTAGCCCAGTCCATCACTGCTGCCCTGGGATTCATCCTGGTATCTTCCTGCTTCATCCCCCACCCCAAACCTGCAGGGCTTTCACCAGGGAGAGCCTCCCTGCTAAAAAAAGGCCACCTGCTTGACCAGAACCAGCACTGGCTGCTTGGAGAGCCCTCACCTCCCTACACCCCCTGCTCCAAGGAGGTTTCCCTCTCTGCTCCATGAGCCCCATCAGCATCCACACCATCAGCAAGGACAAACTCCCTGCAGGCAGCAGCTTGGAGCACCCCTGCCCCAGCCTGGTACCCCTGCCCGGGGCCACGGGCCAAGCCAGCTGGGCAGAGCCCGGAGCAGCCAAGCAGATGGACTCAGATGCCAGCAGCCAAGAGGCCATGGAAATACACGTCCCATGTGCAGCACAGGATTCCCATCAGCGTCTGGCTGGGCATGTTCTGTAGGCAGGGGAACGCTCAGCTGCTAATCCACGTAATCCTGCTCTAGGCTGGATTCATTTTAACAAATAAATAAGTGGCTGAGAGCAGTTTTTGGACCATCTGACTCAAGTGCTGGGCTCTGATGGCGAGAGGCAGAACCACAGGAGTCTTATTTACATTGATTTTCATGGAATGTGCTGCTTGGATCAAGGAATTAAAGGACTACGAGGCGAGGGTAACCTGCAAATCAGGCGAGGGCATCCCAGTGGGCACATGGGATGTAAGATCTGATCACCACTTGCCTGGGCTTTAACCTCTGTTTGCTGCACCATTTTCATATTCACATCCAAAGCCCAGGCACGCATACAAATGAAACAGGCTGCTGGGCCCAATCCTGGAAATTTTGGTCAAAGAACAGAGTGACACTGGAGTAAAACAGCCAAACCATATCCTCCACAGGGGCCTCCATCAGGGTGTGTGCCCCGTGGTGCAGCACTGGGGACTCAGCAAATCTGCTGGGTGCTGGAGCATCTCCCTAGGATGGCAGGATCCTCTGGAGCATGGGGAAAGCAGCCATCTGTAGGTGTCAGGGAAAGATTTCTCACCCTGGCAGCATTGGACAAGCGATGGGGTGACCCAGGCAGCCACCTCAGAGGTGTCAGCTCCGTTCTCCTGGGGCAGGACCTGCTCTTGGCAGGACCTCTGGGGCGTGGACCGTGGTCTGCTTGGTGTCAACCTCTTCCCCACCCCAGGGTGACCTCGGGAAGGGCAGCACCCAGTCTGGCTGATCCATGTTAAAGAAAATAATGTGTCATCTCCACAGCAACTTTGCTTTGCTCCCAGGAGAAAGGCGGCCGTGGTGGCCAGGAGGAGCCGGGGCCTGAAGGGACTTGTCCCCATCAGACACCTTCAGCTGCAAGCCAAGTTTCTGTGATGATCTCAGGGCCAGATTCACAGCGGCAGCAGAGACACACACCCCAGCCTGCTGCAACTGGCAGGAGGCAGAAGCCAAGAGGCTCCTTGCAGAAATTCACCCGTGGCTGTGGCAGCCGGGGACGATGCGGGTGCTCTGCCCGTGTCTCCGGGTGCTGCCGGTGCCCGCGTCCACCCGCCCCCAGTGTGGGAAACGCCTGACCCAGATTCAGGCCTCATTAGCAAGTCAAGTTCCTCGTGAAAAGCAGGTTCTTGGTGCTGGATCTGACCATGAGTAACTCGGCATGGTTGCACAACCCCTGCCTGTGCCATCTCGCTTCCCTTTGCACCCTGACGAAACCCGAAGCCCGGGCATCACCCCCGGCTGCTGCTGGCAGGTCCCCGTGGCATGTGGGTAATGCCAGACTGAAGACACCTGCAGGACTGGGGCCACTGGTTCTGCCAGGTCAGGAAAACCTGTTTTCCAGGTGAAATACCCTCACTTTGTAAGGAAAGAGGACCTGTCTCTGAACACTCCTCAGCAGAGCCCACAGATGAGCCCTAGAGCTGTTTGGCTGCAGGCTGGTTATGGGGAAGGGGAGGAGAGCCTGGAGGAGGACAAGGCAGTGTCAGGATGCACATTGGTGTCTGGCACATGGAAAAAGTGTGGGGGCTGTAGGAGGATGGAGAACCTGCCCCATTGGGAGTTTCCCCTGAACCCTGGCCAAATACAGTCTTATAGGAATTAGCCTCATTGGTGCCAGAGGTGAGAACATCTCTGCTTGCTTTGGACACTTCTGCCTGGCCTGCAAAGCAGAGACCAGGCAGGAGCAAGGTGTCCTGGCCAGATGGGCCGTGGGGAGAGGCAGCCCCAAGGACAGGCTGGGGGCCACAGCACTGCCAGCCCCCTGTCTGTGTGCAGGGACATCTGCCACCCCAGGCTGCTGAGCTGACACCTCCTGCTTGGAAGACTGGCACAGACTGACAGGTCCTCGTCCCTCATTAATGAAGAAGTCACTGTATTGCCACCAGGATCAGCAAATTGAATTAATTACCCACAGGAAACCAGTGCACAGGGCCAGCCACACAGGCACAGGACTCACAGCCCCAGTGTGGGTCTGGCTGCCCCGAGCATGGCCGTGCCCCTTGGAGCACTGAATTGCAGAATCACTGGGTGGGTTGGGAGAGAAGGGGCCTTAAAGGCCATCCTGCTCCAGCAGCCCACTTATCTCTTTGCACTGCCATGGCCTAGGTCTTCTGCTGGCCACGGAAGATGCTGCACTTGCCCACGGGGCCCTGGGTCACCACTGAGTGTGTAAGGGACATCCAGAGGGACTGCAGTGTCGCACAGCAGGGATGGAGGGTGGTGTCCCTGTGCTTGCTGCAGGGTGTGGGAACTACCATGAGCGCCCTTCTGAGGCCACCCAAGTCCTTCCCAAACAGTGGCACGTGAGAGAAGCTTGCAAGACACTCAAGGACAAGGATTTTTGCTGGTCCATCTTGTAGATGGAGCTTGACAGAAGTTTCTTGTGGCAGGTGAGTGGCCAAGCACATCTTCCATCACCTTGTCTTTGCTGGACTGAGGCCTCATCATCCCTGGGAGGGATTAGAGGCCACAGCCATGGGAGCACAGAGCAGTGCTCGTGTCTCATGCAGAACTCTGCCGAGATTGATTCGCATCCCAGGACAAACAGGATGGGAACTGATCCAGTTTGCAGTCTTAGGATTTATTATTTGTGGTGTATTTTTCTTGTATCCTAATTTCTCAGCTTTCTCTAGGAGAGTTTTAAAGTTCTCAGCCTTTTTCTCAGCTCTCTACTTCCTGAAGCCTTCTTTACACTTCCTAAAAACCCTTTTACCTTTTAAATTCCCACAAGAACCACCTCACCGCACACAGAGAAAACACTCAAAACTGAGCCACAGGCACTCAGCAGCTGCACCCCCAAGACCAGCACGTGCCCTGGAAAATGCACTTTGTCTGATGTGGGAATGCTGGAGCTGATCCTCAGAGCAAGGTCTCACTCCAGGGACCCCAAAGACTGCAGGAAGCTCCCCACGAGGAGCAGAGGAAGGCAGCCCCCCTCTCATTGCCTGCTGCCCAGTGGGACACCTTGCAAGAGAAACCTATTTCCTCTCACAGCAGCACCTGTCAACTGCAAACCTTTCACTGCCTGGTGATTTAGCTTCCCTTCTGCTCCGAATTAGGGAATAAAAAGCAAAAGTTTTAATGTAATGGAAGCCAGCGCAGTGGCCTAGCAAGTTGTTAAAATTTAAAAAGGCAACAATAAATCTGCTGAGCTAAGAAGAGCTCTCAATGAAAAAGGGTAGATTTCTTTTCTCTTTATTATCTTGCAGGTGATTTTCAGGGCTCGCTGGTATTTTATTTCTTGTTAATTGCTCTCCTTTCTGAACCGAGGGCTCTGTCACCCCCAGACCCCAAGCAGGCAGGAACACCTGGCAGCAAGGTGAGAGTTAATTCCACACCTGCCTTCCCACGGGAGGCTCACCCTGCTGCTGGCTCAGGGGCTGTTTCTTACCTTCCTCCTTCCCCAGATCAAACTGAAATGTTCAAGGTCGTGTGTTCTTTCCCAGGGAGATCTCAGCTGCAGATCTTGGAGCTGTTCTCAGTGATGGGGCTGAACCCCGACCTTTGCTGCTGCTGCTGGGCAGTGGGGGCTGCACAGCTCCCCTGCTCCTTCCTTGGAGGGCTCATGGAGCTGGGGAAGACCTGGGCAGCTCCAGCCCTGCAGGTCATGGCTCTCCCTCTGCCTGGGCCGAGCAGGGCTCAGCCTGGATGAAACCAAGGTGGGGTCCTGCTGTGGTTGGGGTCCCCCAGCTGGACTGTGCTGTCCTGTCTCAAATCCCCCCATCCCACCCCCTCCTCTCCCAGCCCTGCACGTGCTGGTTCCCCTGAGCCAGGGAGGGGACAGCTGGTGGGAAGGGATTTGAGCTCTGGGATCTCACCCAAAGCTGTTGAGCAGCAGGAGGTGGGGAAGGAAGCTGGGAAAAGACAGGCAATGCTGAAGGCTCATCCCCTTCTCCTCCTGGGAATATCCTGCTCATCCATTCATTACTGCTCCCTGAGAGCTGCCAGCCAAAGCTGGAGCAGAAAGTTCAGTATCAAAGAGCACAGACCACCAGACCCCAGAGAGCAGCTCCAGTGTGGTCACCTCAACCCTGGAAGCTCTGGAGACCTGCAGGGCAGAGGAGGATACAAGGGAGGAAACAGGTTGGAGGGGTAATTGGACAAAGTGGGTGTGTGGGGACTCACCGCCTTCTTCAGGACCAAGGACACAGTTAAAGTTCACCAGAGATTACAAAGCAGGTGGCTTTAGAGTCTGCACCAGTCAGCAGATAAAATTTGGTGTTTTCTGGAGGAAATTGGTCTAAAAAATCCCAAGAAGGAAAAATTACCTGTGTGTGTGATTGCTCACTTACCCTCACATGGATCAGGAGCTCTGGCATTTAGCATCCCTTATTTCAATTGTTCAGATGTGGAATGCTCACAGCACTGCCCAAAATCCACAGCTGAGCCTGGAGAGCACTGAGGTAAAATGAGGTCCTCATCTTCCTGGATATGTCCCTGTGAACCCCTGACATGCATCTAAATACCACCATGGAGGTTTAACCACAACCCCAGGGATTTATGAGCACGGAATTCACCACCAGCACTGGGAGAAGCTGCCAGCAGTGCTGGGTTTCCAACCCCAGGGAGCCCCAAGCACCAGCCCAGCACAGGAGGCTGTCATTGGAGATGGCACAACTGGTCAGGAGCAGGTGGCTCTGAGCATGGGGCACGTTTCCGTTCCAAAATTGATGCCTTAGGATTTTGGCTTTTATATTTTTCACATATTTGTAACCCTACAATTCTTTAGTGCAGAACTCCAAACTCCACAGACAGTGTGAGCTGCTGCTTCCCCATTTGGGGCAGACACAACAATTCCTCTCCAGGCCTGGCAATCAAGGACCCCTCACTGCCTCAGGCCTGAGAGATGGAAACAAAAGTGAGTTGGGGGCAGAAAACTCGGGGTAAATGACTTCATTACCTGGAGCTGTAATTGGGAGATGAACCCCCAATGTGCAAATGGCCCAAACTGATCAAAGTGTGCAAACCCGTGACCATTGTCCATTTTGGGTGTAGCCCCTGTGGGGCTTTGTCTGCTTGAAATGAACCTGAAGGCCCTTCAATAAATAGAACTGCTTTTAATTGCCTTAATTTTGTCTGGCCTCTGTTTTTAGGTAGCCCAGATAAGGCATCAAAACTCCCCTATAAAAACACCCTCCATGCAGGAATCACCCCGGAGAAGGGTGAGGTTTGCACACATCGTGGGAGGGAAGAGTTGAGCACATCAGAGCTGCTGGGCAGGGGAGAGAGGGCTCTGCACAAGCTGCTTCAAAGGATGCTCCTACAATCACCCACATCCCGGGCTCTGGACCCAGCCTGCTGCAGACACAACCCTCCCCTGACAAGGACCTGATGGCCAAGGCCAAGGGCAGGATTGGCATGGAGAGGAGAAGGTGCCACTCGACTGGCAAGTGGCTGTGGGCTGTGGCCTCCCCATCAGCCTAAAGAGGGGCAGAAACGGGCAGGCAAGGCAAGGGGGAGCAGGACTTAAAGCAGAGCTGGAGGTGGAGGCGTTGTGGAAGCAGACCTTCAGCAATGGAGTCCATCCTGGGTGGGTGGGTGGGAGCTCCCAGGTTGCCTGTGGGGGATCTGAAGAGCCAACAAATCTCTGTGCTCCTGCTGCAGCAGGTGCTGGGGTCTAGGAGGCAGTTTTGGGGGTGTGCTTGAGCCATCAGGATGCAGTGCACAGCATAAGGCAGACCAGAAACAAGTCTGGGGTGCCCCAAATGATGGAAGGCAGGGTTTGGGATGAAGAGGGGGAGATGAGAAAGGCACAGTAAGGATGCAAAGTGGCAAAGGGGACAGAGCAAAGGCAAGGATTGGGTGGAGGAGGTCAGTTTGAGATGCGTTTTAAGGCTCCCACCTGCTCTCTCTGCACTTGCCCTGTGTCTGTGAGCAAACCAGGGCTGTCCCAGCTCTGGACAGGTTGAGAGAAAACAATCCCACAGCACCATCCCATGCCACCAGCTCAGCCAGCACCCCCAGGCTCTCCCCTGCTCCGTGGGGTTTGTGTGCTCCATGGGGTAGCAGGAGGCTTCTGGGGGAAGCTGCCAGAAGCTTCCACCATGTCCAATGGATCCAATGCCAGCTGTCTCTGAGACATCTCCTGTGCTGCCAGCCCAAGGCTGAATGTTACATAAAGGCCCTGGCAGGCCCCAGCGTTCAGCCACATCCCAGCACAAGCCAGTCCAGATTTTTACATTTGTGTGAAAAATTGATCGGTGCCTTGCTAATGCTGGAAAGTTCAATCCTAAGACTGGAAAAGGCAGCAAATTTGGGGTTGAAGGGATTATTTTCATTCACAAGCTGTGTCGTTAGAATCTTCAGACACCACCAGTGATACCTGGGAGCGGCTCAGCAGATAACACAGGGCTGTGCTGCTGGGAGCCTTGTCACCTGCTTGTCCCCCTGCTGTTATCTGCACTTCCCCCAGCCACCCAGCTCTCTCATCAGAGGGTCCTGAACTCCCAAAACTGCTGCAGTTGACTTCTTCAATAATATCCAGAGCTGCTTATTGACTGCAATGTGCCCCCCCAGCGCCCCGGAGGACTCAGGTAACCAGTGGCTCTGTGCAGTGTCACACAAGTGCTGCCAAACGCCGGTGGCAGCTCCTGGCAGCGCCTGCCTCCAGCATCTTGTCATCAGCCATCTGCATCCCACAGCCATCCAGACAAAACCCTGCACCCGGCCCCCTCCCTCCCCAGCCTTCCTGCTCCCTCCGCAGGGGTTGTGGCGGAGGATGCAGAGCAGGGGGGATGTCACTGGCACACTGAACCAGGAGAGGTTCCCAGCGCTGTAGGGGACATCAAGTGGTCCCTCCCTGCTGATTGTGGAGCTGTGGCCACTTGCTCAGCCCTCAGGGCTGAAATGTTGTAAGGCTTCACCCAGCGGTGCTGTCTGGGGCTGGGGTCTCCTCTGAGGTGGGCTGAGGGGCTCAAGGCCAGGGTGAGGTGCTGCAGGCAGCCCAGGCACGGTGGGACATGGGACACAGGCACCCCGTGCTCGTCACCCACGGCCAGGAAGGGAAATGTGCTCTGGAAACCACCACCATGAGCTGCTTCTCAAAGCTGTCTGCAGGGCCACAGCTACCAGGACTCTGCCCTGGGCCAGTGAACAGGTCTGCATCAAGGAAAGCTGCACGAAATCGGGGATTTATCATGAAAAATCATTCAGCCACACACAGAGCAGGGCTCACCAGCCTGGAGAGAAGAGGGGATCCCACAGCAGCTGGATTTTGCCCACTACTGTGAAGGTGCAATTGGTCCCACAGCACCTGACACCCCATACCACATCCCAGCTCCCCCGGTGGGGACCTCCACTGCTGAATCCTGCTGATCTCTGATCCCCAGCCCGGGACACAGGAGCATCCCTGTCTCCCCTGCTCCCAGTCACCAGGTCCCCACACCAGCTTCCAGGCAGCTCCTGTTACACTCACCTTTCAGCTCTCCTTGTTTCCTTGTCTCTGGGCTGGGAAAAAGTGACAACGAAAGCTGAATTTTCCAGGGAGTTACCTGATTCCAGAAATGGAATCTTTGAGAAAGGCACCAAATGTGGCAACAGGATAAAAAGGTTTCATCCACGTTTTTTACTCCAGGACCACCAGTGGTTGGGGGATGTGGGGAGAAAGCAGGCCCAGGAGGCAGCTTGGCTGGGACCAGCCCCCACTCCATGTGCACGTCATGGGATGGCACGAAGGCAAGTGAGCTAAAAATTAAAGCCTGGCAGATCCTGCCAGGAACGACTTGGAGGAGCAGCTTGCTAATGGTGTAAAAGCTGGTAATAAAAGCTTTTTCAAATACATCAGAAGCAAAGAGCCTGCCAAAAAGTCTGCAGGGCCAAGAGATGGTGAAGATGTAAGAGAAACACTCGGTGAGGAAAAGGTCACGCAGATGAATTATCTGCATCATCGTTCGCAGGGAGAGCTGCACCAGGTCCCATTGCCAGAGCAGTTCTTTGGGGATGGGGATCTGGGAAGCGTTTCAAACTGAAACATCCATCAGAAGCAGGAGCGAATCACCACAACCAGGTGGATTTAGCTCTGGAGGTCTGAGGAACGCAGTGGTGAAACCGCTGAGCTCCTGAGCCGCGACTGCCCGTGGTGCCACAGGAGTGGGGAGGGCAGAGGTGGCACCTCCTGAGAAGGGCCGGGGAGGAGAGCCAGGCAGGCAGAGCAAGGCTTGACCTGCGCTGCTGGGGAATGCAAGGTTTGGGGGATTTGCACTATCAGTTTATCAGAGTGAGTCTTCAGCACACAAAGCTGGAATTCTGCTCTCAGCACTGCAGCACTTGTGCTCCCATCACACCCACCCCCAGCCTCATGCCTTCCTCACGGAGGAGGAGGAGGAGGAGGTGCTGCCAGCCCCCTTCCCAGTTCCTCAGCCAGAGCAGCTCCTGCCTGAGCTGGTCATGACCTTTCAGCCCCTGGGGTGGCACAGCTGCCCTGCCTGAGGTGCTTCCCCCTGGACGAGGTGAGCTGTGCCTTGGATGTGCTGCTCTCCCACTCCTCGTGGGCAAACCTGGATGGCCAGAGATCACAGAGCTGCTGGGGTTTGTAGGAAGAGCCCAGCCATGAGCTGCTGGGAAATAAAACTGCAGGTTAAGTTCAGCACTGATGAATACAAGGAATGCACATGGGAAGGAACAAGGATACAAATGCATGCAAGGATGGAGAAGCTGTGGCTGCCCCTGGATCCCTGGCAGTGGCCCAGGCCAGGCTGGATGGGGCTTGGAGTAACATGGGATGGTGGAAGCTGTCCCTGCCCATGGCAGGGAATTGGAACAACAGGAGCTTTAAGGTCCCTTCCAACCCAAATCATGCCACGATTCTGTGACGACTCTAAATTGCCTCCTATTTCTAAGGGAAGCAGGCAGAGAGTACAACAAAACCATCAGTGCAAAACCCAGCCATGGCCCAGAAGGCAAAGAGAAGGAAAGGACCAGAGAACAGAACCCAACACATCTTCCTGCAACTGATCCACACAGCGAGCCCTGGCCTCAGAAAAGGAAACAAAAACGGGGAGGGCACCAAAAGGCAGAGCTGGGGATTAGGGGATGGATGGCCTCCACCCAGCTGGAAAGAAATTAAGTTCCCCCTGGCTGGGGAAGGTGTGAAGGAGAGCTTTGCCAGCAGCCTGTAAGGCCAGCAGCAGCCCCAGGAGGGGAGCACTGGTGTTTCCCACACTGGAGGAGCTGAGATTGCCCCATGGACAGATGGGGTCCAGCCAAGCCACCTGTAATTCTGTGTGATTCATGGCCACAATTCAGGGAATTAAGAATGGTCTTTGGGCTCAGACTGGCGTAAGGAACCAGAGAAACACAGGATGACAGGCAGATTTTGGCTGGAAGGGGTATTTGGAGGTCTCTGGTCCAGCTCCAATCTCCCGTGGCAGCTGCAAAACTACACAAGGTCAGTTGGGGCCTGGCCCACTCAGTTTTTAAAAATCTCTGTAATGGAGACACCATCTCCCTGGGGCACCTGCTGCAGCTCTGTGCTGCCCTTGTGCTGAGGAACACCTTGCTCACCTCCACATGGGATTTCCCTTTCTGTGTCCCCTGCCCTTGGCTCTGTCCTGCACACCTCTGATGGGAGCCTGGCTCCACCTTCTCCAAACCGACCCTGGAGTGGAAGGGGGGTCACTCCTTTCAAGTTCTGTCTTCTGCCAGCTGGCCCAGCCTGGCTCCTCCATCCTGGCCTATGTTCTGAAGCCCCCTGAGCATCCTGATCGCTCTCTCCACCTCTCCTGTACTGAGGGTGCAGAAGAAGGCTCCAGAAATGTCACCCCCAGGGCCAGACAGGGGAACAGGACCTCACCCAACATTCTGGCTTTGCTCCTGCTGGTGCAGCCCAACAGAACCTCAGCCCCCACCACTGCAGAGACACACTGGGGATGACAGGTCCATGCCACAGGGCGGCCCAGATGTGACCACAGTCTCAGACAGCCCAGAAGCTGCTGCTCCAAGAGCACAACAGCAAAGGTTCCTGTCTGCACAGCCCAATTCCTTTGCCAGGCACCCACCCATGGCTGCGTTTTTGCAGGTCACAGCTCCTGCCAAGCATAGAGAGGTCAAACATCTGCCCTCAGTGAGGCTGTGCAGCTGTGGGGGGATGTCCAGAATCTCCTGTCACGCTGGTCACTCTGGAGACAGAGAGACTGATGAGTGAATTAACAAACCACTTGAGTTCTTTGTTCTTTAGCCTTTTCAAAAGGCACTGAGACATTCAAGCCCTGCCCCAAGAGCTTGGGTGCAGCCTGGAGCAGAGCCCTGTGCTCTCAGAGTGCTGGGGGTGGATTTGTGCTGTCCCAACAGCAGCCACACAGCTCCTTAGGTGGGGAATTCCCCAGGCATGGTCTGAGCTCTGGAAACACCCGGTGGGTTTGGAGCCAGCACGGGGCTGTGCTTGTCCTCACCCCTGCAAGCCTGGCAGTGCAATCCCTGCCCTTCCCACAGTCCTCTGACTCCAATACCTCTGGCCACGAGAAGAGAAAAGCCTGGAGAAGAGGAGGCTCAGGGGAACCTTCTTGTTCTCTACAATAAAAGGAGGGTCTAGCAGGGGGATGTCGGGCTCTGCTCCCAGGGAACAGGGACAGGACAAGGGGAAATGGCCTCAAGCTGGGCCAGGGGAGGTTTAGGTTCAATATTAGGAGAAAATGTCTTCACTGAAGGGGCTGTCAGTCCCTGGCACAGCTGCCCAAGGCAGTGGTGGAGCCCCCACCCCTGGAGGGATTCTGAGAGGTGTGGACATGTGGCGCCTGGGGACATGGTTTGGTGATGCAGTTGTCAGCGTTAAGGAAATGTTTGGATTTGATGATCTCAGGCATCTCTTCCAACCTAAACAATTCCACGATTCTGTGTTCCTATAAGCAAATGGTGCAACTTGCAATAAAACTCCCAGAGATGACACCTGGCTGAGGGCAGCTCGTGGTCCCCAGGGGAGAGGCAGGGGCTGGGAGCGCCCAGCCCTGGGGACATTGGAAGGGTGAAGGCTTTGGGGGCTCTCAAAGGGGCCTGGGTGGGGATGGGCTCATGGATGAATCCCTGCAGATCTGCTTGGAAGGGTGAGAAAGAGGTGAGGAGGGTGAGAAAGGGGTGAGGAAGGTGAGAACAGCCCCCAGGCAGCCCAGGGGCAGCCCAGCTGTCTGGGACCAGAGCTCGGAGCAGGGATGGAGCTCAGAGGGCAAAGCCCTGGGCCCAGGCTGCTGTGCCAAGTCCCTGAGCTGAAGGATGGAGAGCTGCGCTGCCAGGCGCCAGTGCAAACCACAAGAAAGCCAGGCTGGGCTTCTTTGTAGCACTCCAAGCTTGACAATTAATGCGGGCAAGCCACTGAATTATAGGCTGGAGACACTGAGAGCCCAAACGGCAGCTGAGGAGTGTTGTTGATTGGCTTTCCGGAGGCCGTGGAGACACAGACACTTATTCTTAGAGACATGGGTCCCGCAGGGAGCTCGGCAGACACAGGAGCCTCTCTGCAGCACTCACATCCTCCCTGTCCTGGCAGCCCTGAGTGCCCTCACTGGGGGGGTGAGGCAGGGGTGCAGGGAAAGGGGGCACCCAGCCCGAGCCCACCCGTTTGTTCAGCCTCAGACATCCCAAGGGACCTCACTGGATCTTGCCGTGTGCCTCCACCCCGGAGGGCAGAACGTGCCCTTGGGAGGTGATGCCTTAGGGTTTGAGCTTTTCTATTTTTCATATGTTTGTAACCCTGCAATTCTTCGGTGGATAAAGAATATGTACTATACACGCTGTTCTATATAGTTGATACAATTTAGTGTATAAAGTGTGTATACAGTGGGAGCTGCTGCTTCCCCATTTGGGGCAGACACAACAATTCCTCTCCAGGCCTGGCAATCAAGGACACCTCACTGCCTCAGGCCTGGGAGATGGAAACAAAAGTGAGTTGGGGGCAGCAAACTTGGGGTAAATGACTTCATTACCTGGAGCTGTAATTGGGAGATGAACCCCCAATCTGCAAATGGCCCAAACTGATCAAAGTGTGCAAACCCATGACCATTGTCCATTTTGGGTGTAGCCCCTGGGGGGCTTTGTCTCCTTGAAATGTACCTGAGGGCCCTTCAATAAATCTATGTGCTTTTTATTCCCTTAATTTTGCCTGGCCTCTGATTTTATGTGGTCCCCAAAAGGCATCAGAGGGCTGGGGTGTGAGGCCAGCAGGTGCCAGTCCCCAGAGGGCTGGGCAGAGCCCCCAGGATGCTCCTGGGTCTGGGAGGGCAGGTAGAAAGGACAAGGAGGGGCAGCTGAGCTCCCTTAAGGCAGGTCAGTGTTACAGGAAAAAAAACCAGTGTCAAGGAATCCCAGGAAAGCATCCCATGCCCAGTGCTGTGCCCTCCCTCACATATCTGTGCTTCCAGACACACCACCCAGCGCAGGGACGCTTTACAGTCAGTGCATGTTTCCTGTCACACTCCCAATTAATTGCTGAAGTATTGGAATGCTGGCTTCTCTCTCCACCTCGCCAGAACAGCGTGCTGCTGTCCTCCCTCTCGTCTCCAGGCTGGATTTTCCCTCCCTGATCGTTTCAGTGTTTGTGCTCTCCAAGCAGCAGGCAGGCAGGAGCCTGGCACCTCCCGCAGCAGGGCAGCCAGCTCCAGCACCGACTGGAGCAGCCGAGGGCGACCAGCTGGAAAATCACTCCCCGCATCAGGCACCACTGCTTCAAGGTCAAGGCAGCCCTGTCCACGTCAGGCTCAGGCTCTGGGGTGGCTGCATCCCCTTGGGACACGGCTGGGGAGCACAGGGTGGACTGGTTCAAACCCTGCAGCGGAGCAGGGCTGGACTGGGTGGCCCAGGGCACCCGAGGGGGCTCCTGCAGCATCTGAGAGACGGATCTGGGGCTCTCACAAAGGCACCAGTGGAGATGAATGGATGTGTTTGTAGGGAAGGATTTCTTTGCCAAGGCAAAGAAAGCAAACGCCCGAATCTCACCATGGAAATGCATGACTGGACATCTGAGGATGGCCCCAAATGGGATGCGACATTTCTCAGTGCTCACAACGCAGAGATATTTGGTTAGGGCTGAAAAGGCTAATTTCTGAGGTTGTCATCAGCTTTTTGAGGCAAGGAGAGCTTTGTGCCTTTGGCAGCCAGTGGATGGATCTGTGTCTCTTGTGCCACTCAACCCTGTGCCCCAAGTGTCCCTCACCCCCTGCCCAGGCCCTGCTGGGACACAGGCTCAGATTCTGTCCCAGCTGGGACCTTCTCCCTTCCCCAGGCCTCAGATCCTTCCCTGGTTCTAGATCAAAGCTTCCAACATTGCAATTACCATTTAAAAATAAGAGAACAGCAATGATACATCTGAAAGTGCAATGAGGCTCTTAGTGTTATTTTGTTGTTTGGGTTTGGTTTTCTCCCTAATTTCATGGAAATTCATCCTCTTGGTGGGTGCTGATTTCCCTTCAGCAGCTCTGTGTCTCTCCTTTGGACACTCTTTAATAGCTCTAAATCCTCATCTTATGGCACCCAAAACTGCCCCCAGCACTGAAGGTGAGAGAGCAGCACCTTACAAGGCAGGGATGTCACCCACCACCCAATGAAGGACCTGTTGAATGGTGAGTGATGGATTTGATGCCCTTCTGAGGTTCCCTCCCTGCTCTGTGTTGCCACCCTTGGGTTGTGTCACCACTGCCTGTCACCAGCGAATCACACAACAAAGGCAGCGGTGAGATTCACACAGTCCTGGCGGGGATGGAGACTCCAAGGGAATGGCTTCCCAAAAAAGCTTTGCTGCTTTCCCAGCACAATCCACCCAGGGCACTGCAGTACCCTCTTCCCCAGGTGCCTTTGTTGAGAACACCACTTTCATCCCAAGAAATTTACAACAATTCCCCCTTATCAAAAATCCATCATTTCACCAAAACCCTCATGGATGTGATTTTCTTTAATTTTCTGTTGCTGTTGTTGTTTCCTTTTTTCTTTCCCCATTTTCAGGGTGTTTTAGCAGATTGCTATTTTCCACCTCTTTTTGTCAGACCCTGGTTACCACAGGATGAAGGGCATCAGCCTTGGTCCTTGGGGTTTTTTTTGTAATTTTCCCTTTGCTAATGTCCAATTTTGCAAACTTCTCCACATTAGAAAAGTGGTGAAAAGGACTGCCAAAAATGAAGATGAAAAGCTAAAATAAACCCAGGGTCCTTGGTAAATCTGGGCATCACACTTTTGGGGTTACCAGTGGTGAAAGGGAAGAAATGGGGAAGGTGGGAAGGAGGATGAGCAGCCCAAATCTCCTCCACGTCATGGCTGGTTTAATCAAATAATTAAAAGACATTCTTCCTGCTGGGGAAAGAGCATAAACCACAGACATTTGGGGCATTTCTTCCCCAGTGCTATTGCTTTCTCCTCAATAAATTTCACCCCTGAGTGAGCTCGGTGCTGCCAGGTTCTGGCAGCTGTCTCTGAACATCCCAGAGGCTGCATTGCTTTGCCCAGGGTGGCGATTTGGGGAGGAAAGCTGCAAGTCGTGGAGAAGAACGAGGGCTGGACCACCTGACCTTTAAAGGCCCTTCCAACCCCAGCTGTTCTGGGGTTCTGTGAAGGCACAGAGGGGCAGGAGGGCACAAACCCATCCCACAGCCTATCACTGGGCTGACAGCAGTGGGGAAGTGTTTGTGGGGCAGAGCCACAGCCCCCAGCCACACAGCACCTGTTAGGAACAGTCCCAAGACTGATGCAAAGCCAGGAAAACCTTGGCTTGGTGTGATGCCTTAGGATTTTAGCTTTTATATTTTTCAAATGCTGTACTGCTTGAGGGTATAACCCTAAAACTCCGTAGGCTGTCAGCTGCTGTCCTCCCATTTTGATCAGACAAAACAATTCCTCTCTGGGCCTGTAACTCAAGGACAGCCTACAGCCTCAGGCCCTGAAAAGTATAAACCAAAATGAACTCGAGGGGAGCAAACTGGGGGTGTGTGACTTCATGACCTGAAGTTGTAATTGAACAATTAACCCCTGATATGTAAAAGGACCAAATTTAAAATTGTCTGAAAAACCTGTGGCCATCATCCATCCTGGGTGCAGCCTCTGGGACGAGGCTGCCCAAGGTGCATCTGTTGAAGGCCTTTAATAAATCCCCACTTTATTCTCCTAATCTTGTCCAGCCTCTGTTCCAGGGAGCCTCTCCAAGGCAGGGAGTCCACTCCACTCCAAGGTGGAGTCCAGGTGCAGCAAAGCCAGGCACACACTCCCTTGCAGAAGGGGAGAGCAGTGGTGGCTGTGGCACACACAAAATCCAGCCACAGAGGCTGCTCCAAGGGCTCTCACGAGGCTGCCCTGGGAACAGGATCTCTTTTTGTACCTTTTTGTACCCATCCAGTACAAATCCAGACTTTTGTCTCCGTTTCCATCACGACAGGGAGGTTGTTCCCCACCTCCTCCCGGGCACCTCCCTCGAGCAACATCATCTCATTTCCAGGTGTCAGGACTCCCCTCCCTCTCCCTATCAGGAATGTTCGTCTCAAAAGCCAAGTTTCCAAACTACTTCGAGGCAAAGACGAGATTATTTCGGGATGACAAGGCTCCCTGGAAAAGTTACAGGGACAGTTCTTTGGCACAGGGTCAAAGCTGAGAATCTCTGGATTCAGCAACGTGGACAAAGCAGAAAGATCCCAGCGTGTATAAATCAGCCAGGAGGGTTATTTCTGAGGGGATGTAATACAGCCATCCTGACGTTACAGTAATTCTTGGGATAGGCTCACTGAAAGGAGTTCAGGAATTTGAAGTATGGGTGATGAGAAATTATTTTGGAACCAGCATATTCACTTTATTGAGAATAGTGGTAAGGTGCCCATAAATCTTTCTAGGAGCATTTCAGGTACTTTTATGACTCTTGCATGGGATTTATTGCATATTTTCAGGAAAAAAATATAATTTAAAAGGACATTGCCGAGCAGTTTTTATAGCTTTTATTTATTTTTTAATCTCCATTGTTTGCAGAGCCCTCCTCAGTGCTGGAAAATGCAATTCTGCCCTGTTACCTCGCCCAGACAAGGAATTTTGCTTTCTCCCTGCAATGGTGAGCAGGGATGGAGGTAGAGTGTCTTGGGCTCTAACTGGGCTGAGGTAGGTGGGGTCCCTACCAGGAGCACTGGACCTGCTGCAAGGGCTCCCCACAGAGGGACAGCAGATTTTAGGGCAGGCATCTGGTGTGATGGATCTCCCTGTGCTGGATCTCACCGTGGGAGGGTAACAGAGGGCTTTAACTTGGTATTTTAAAGTCCATTTTTTCAGCAGTGCTGAGAAATCCCGTGCAGCCCTGGCATATCCCAAAGGCTGCCTTGGAAATCTGAGCAGATGGGGAATGCTGGGGAGTGACCTGGGCACAGCTCTGGGGGAGCAGAGGGTCTGTTTTATCTGATTCCACCAGGAGCACCTCTTATCAGCCATGGAACCACAGAACACCCTGGGCTGGAAGGGACCCACAGGATCATCCAGTGCAGCCCCTGTCCCTGCCCAGACCCCCAACAACCCCACCCTGGGCATCCCTGGGGCGCTGTCCAAAGGCTCCTGGAGCTCTGGCAGCCTCGGGGCCGTGCCCATTCCCTGGGGAGCCTGGGCAGTGCCAGCACCTCTGGGGGAAGAACCTTTCCCTGCTCTGCAGCCTGAGCCTGCCCTGGCACAGCTCCAGCCCTGCCCTGGGTGCTGTCCCTGGCCCAGAGCAGAGCTGGGAGCTGCCCCTGGGGAGGAGCTGCAGCTCCCTGAGCTCTGCCCCGGGTGTGCTCTGCTCAGCTGGATGCTCCAAGTGCCCTCAGCTGCCCCTCCTGTGGCCCCTCCTGACCCTTCACCCTCTCCTTGTCCCTCCTTTGGACACTCTCTAATAGTTTCATGCCCAGGCTGGAAGCTCCCCCGCTCCAGTGGAGATGTTTTCCAAATCTGCAGCACTTCTGGCCAGAAACTCAACCCTGGAGTTTTGGCTCCTGCAGCCTCCTTTGGACAGCCTGAGTTTGCTTAGCCTTCCCTGGCCTTCCTGTTCCTAATTGAAATGCTGCTCTTGAGGCCTGTCACGTTGTGCTGGTGTCTCCTGTGCTGCTCCCACACGACAGGGACCCAGGGCAAGCCGGGGCCTGACGTGTCCCAGTGTCACACACCGAAGGCTGGCGGCGCCTGGCAGGGAAGGGACTGGCAGTGTTGGCACTTTTGCCGTGCTGTGGGCAGGGGGAAGGAGCTGCCTGCAGGGGCTCCATCCTCCTGGCAGGGAGCAGAGGTGCTGGGGCCAGAGGATGGAGTGGGAGGATGGAGCAGAAGGCGCCGCTCCCAGCCTGACTCCTTCACAGACCCCGACAGCCTCTTCCAGCAACCCCTTCCCAGCAGTGCTCCCTGGGGGCTCTGCAAGGAGGAAAAAGTTAAACACATTAATCAGGCAGGTCTGGCTCTCTTCCCCTTTCTTCGTCATCATCACCGACCCCTCCAGTTCTGTGGGTTTTTCCTTCGTTCTCTCTCCCATAAAATGCTTTTCATTTGGTGGCTGTTGTTCCTTTAAATACTTATGAAAACTCATAAAACTATGTGGAAACAAGCAGCCGTTTTCTTCTTAGAAAGAAGCTTATGCCAGCAAAGCAGGAAAAAAAAAATCTTGCTCGAGTGGTGCAGAGAAAAGGAAGGAATAAAGGAAGGCAGGAAGCAAGCAGGGACGCAAGCAAGGAAGGTTGATTTTCACATGTCCAGAACAATTGCGTTGCCAAAGACTGTGACCATGAACATCAGCATTTTCAAGGCTTGTTCCAGAGAGCCCATGAAATCTAAATGACAAAAATGGACTCTTCCACCTCCAACTGTCAATTCCTAGAGATGTCAGATGCTCTGAGCAGAAAAAGGCAAGGTGGGAACCACCTCTCCTGTGGCCAGGACGCTTCTCCCACCAACTGCTCCAGGCTGAGGGATCAGGATGGAGGAGGAGGTGCTGGCCCCAGACCTGCAGCCCCAGGGGAGCCACCCTCCTGCCACGGTGCCTTTTGCAGCAGTTGGGTGGCAGGAGGCTGCAGCTGCTTCCAGCCTCACCTGCAGACTGTCCAAAGAGGACGCTTCGGTCAGGTTT
Organism: Nicator chloris; assembly: GCA_013400495.1. Taxonomy (NCBI): domain Eukaryota; kingdom Metazoa; phylum Chordata; class Aves; order Passeriformes; family Pycnonotidae; genus Nicator; species Nicator chloris. The sequence continues at coordinate 133,366 of WAAE01020372.1, read as the reverse complement.
GCTCCTTAGCAAGTCCTTGATAGACATTGCTTGGGATGTGCCTTCCCACCAAAGGGTTTGAGCCCCTCTGGGCCAGCCCTCAGGGACTCTGCATCAAAGAAATAGATTGCACTACGGAGATACTCAAATCCAGCCCCTGGATTTCTCCTCTGCCAGGGCTCCTCAGAGAGGGCAGGCTGGTGGCTCTCGAGCTGCAGCTGTTCCTCCCACCTGTGCTGATGTGAAGAAGTGACCCTGACACATTTGCCTTGCCTGGGGTTTTCCTTAGCTTGGTCTTGCTCAAATCCTCCTGACACAAGATCCCAGGAGCTCGTGGTATCAATTTCCCAAACGAGGGTGGTCTCCTTGTGAAGTAAAATCACAGCAGCTAAAAAGCTTCCTCTGCAGGTTCATGAGTTTGTTTATTTCTGTTGCCTTTTATCTGGTAACTGATCTATTTTCTTGCATTTTCCACAGTGTCATTGGAAGCTGAAGCTCACAGTGGGCTCAGCAATTAGTGGTAGCACAGAAATATAAGGCAAAAACAAGTATTGCTAATGAGCTGACACATTAAACAATGAGTCACACTTCCATAAGGAGCCCAAATCGAGTTATAACCCTAAATAAACAAGCTGTGAGAAACAGTTTACAAAATATGAATGTGTTACTTATTTAACTGCCGTTGAGAAGCTGCGATCTGAACCCTGAGATGTATTTAAATATCTGAAACAAATACTCAGGGAGTGGTTTGTCAGTCTGAGGCAGTGGGGGCTGGATGGGATGGAGGGACTTTAGAGCAGGACAAGGGGACCAGCAGCACACTGCCTTGGGATTGTGTCCTCCCCTCTACCTCCTTCCACATCTCCCTGTGCACCAGGCAGGGGCTGTCCCACACCACAGACTGCAGGCTGGCAGCCAAGAGAGGCTGCAAACGGGAATGTTCCTTCTCTCACAGGGGGCTCTGGGCAATGCCAGAAATTTGGGAATTCTCAGGCTCCTGAAGAAAGTCATCACATGGTCAGGCAGAGCCCCTGTGACTTTTCATTTGGGGGCTGAAAGGCAAAACTGAAGATAAATTGTTAGTCCTAAATCAAATGAGAAACTTCCTTTACTTTTTATCAGGACCTGTTGCCAGAGGACAGTGGGGAATGGGTTTGAACTGCAGAGAGGTCAGTCTGGGTTAGATATAAGGAAGTTTCCTGCAGAGAGGCAGTGAGGCCCTGGCACAGGGTGCCCAGAGCAGCTGTGGCTGCCCCTGGATCCCTGGCAGTGCCCAAGGCCAGGCTGGACATTGGGGCTGGGAGCAGCCTGGGACAGTGGGAGGCGTCCCTGCCATCCCTGCCCTGTCCCTGCCATGGCAGCAAGGATGAGATGACATTTAAAGGTCCTGTCCAGCCCAGACCTTTCTATGTTCTATGGATCTACTGCAAGGTCACAACAAGCTCAACCCAGAACCTCCTCCAGGCTGAACAATCCCAATTCTCCCAGCCCCAGCTGTCTCTATTCCCCAGAGTGGAGGCTGTTTGTAAAGGAGATTGTATTTACCCCAAAGAGGGGACAGAGTGTGTGCTGGAGAGGGCTGAGGTCTCCCTGCCCTCCACCCTGGCAGTCAGCTGTGAATCTCCAGCCTGCAGGTGCCACCAAGAGAGGAGGAGAAGGGTGACAGGGGCTGTGGTGTGGGGATGCTCCAGCTGTGCCCTGCCCTGCTGCACTCTGCTGCTCTGAGACATCCTCAGCACAAAGTGGGGTGTGAGCACCCCAGCACAGCTCCATTTCCCTCACATTGTCCATCCCCAGCCTCGTCCCTCTCTCTTCAGTCTGCCAAAGCCACCAGGGCCAGCTGTGGGGTTGTGACAGCCTCAGCAGGCTCCAGCTGCCCCCAGGAGGAGCTCAGACCTGTGATCACCATTCTGAGCCTTCCCAGACCCTCCTGCTATTCATCCCATCCTTCCACCCCTCTCCCCACGCTCTCCATCCTCTCACACCTCTCCAGGCCTGCTCCCCTGGCCAGAGAGTGACAGTCCACAAATCACAAGTGCCAAAAGGACTGGGACAAGCTCCTGGGCTGGCAAAGTGAAGAGGTTTTAGAAGTCTGTTAGGAACAACAGAAAGCCCAGCTGTGGCAAAGGCTGCTGCTCCACAGAGATGGTAAAACTGCTCCTAACAAGGCAGGAGAGGCAGACGTGACCAGGGAGCATTTCTGTCCTGTGTGTTTGGGAGGAAGCTCTTCCAACACACAAGGACAATGAAGGGCTCTTCAGGCTCTTGGTGCCTAAGGAGAATGTCAAACAACATCTACATGGGACAAACATTTTCAAATCACCCTAAAAATAATAGTAATCTCAATAATCAGCCTAATTTCACATGTCAAGAGTCTGAAAAGAGCTGGCTGAGGGTTTCTGCAGCCCTGCACAGTTCATGCTAAATGATTTTATGACCAGAGAAATGAGGTGCATCACATTGGGCAGGTCTAGAGGACAGACCCCACAAGCATCACAAGAGCACAGAGGAGGTTTGTGAGCTGCAGGAGTGAGGAGCTACTGAGATTGGTGTGAACTGCCTGAGTGGATGTCTGTGCCCTCCAGCCACCCACCATTCCTCCACAGGTACCTCCAAAAGGGGCCTGATGCTGGATTTGGTGGTTTCAGACCTTGCAGACAGCTGGAAGAGCTCTCTGGGGAATGCCTTGGGGGTGCAGAGGAGGTCAGCAGACAGCTCCAGTTTGGCTGGGACTGTTCCTCCCAACCCTCTGCAGGTTGCTGGGTTCATGCCAGGCGTGGCCATGGGATGGTCCAGCAGGAGGGAGGTGATGGGAGCTGTGCCTACCCCAGGCACAGCTGCAGCAGGAGCTTGCAGGGCTGAGCACGGCCCCTGCAGAGGGCGAGGCAAGGCCACCACCCTCCCTTCTGGGAGGCAGTGCAGGCCCAAGGCAGTTCAGGAGGGTTTCCCTGGGAATTGTGTCTCCCACAGCTCAGGCCAGCAGCAAGGGGATGAGTTATCCACCCCACTGCACATGAGGGGCTCAGGACAAGCAAATTCCCCTTCTGGAAATGCCCTTTTGTCTTCAGTATCTGCAGGGGAGCCTGGGCTGAGCAGCCCAAGGGATCCACATGCATGGGAGAAGCTGGTGTTTGGCCATTTGAAGTCTCTTTCTTTCCACACAAACAGAATCAGAGAATCAGGTTGCAAAAGACCTCCAAGGACATCGAGTCAAACCATGCAGGGACACTGGAGTGGCTGGACAGCCCCAGACCCGAGCTCCATCCAAGCCCTGGGCCATCTCCAACCAGCAGCAGATGCTCAGAGATGCAGGGCCAGCACTGAGCCATCCTTTCCCACAATATTTTTCCTGGCTTTAGGGACTATGCAGGAGCTGCACATAGCATTTGGGCCAGCCCAGCAGCCCCTGTGGCAGTCACTGGTGGCTCTGTTGGCCAGGAATTTGTCTAACCTGCCTTTCCAGACACATTTGACATTTTTGGCCTTTGTGGCGTAGCGTGGGGATGAGTTCCACAGTCCAGTTACACACCAGATGGAAAAGAGTTGCTGAGGCAGGTACTTGAATGCTGGATGTGGCTTTGGTGTCTGGATTTTCTAGAGGATGTGGAAAGTTTGCAGGTGCTGAGGGAAAAGCCACAGAAATTACACAAAACCTGGAAAAAAAACCACCTTGTGGGGGGACATTCAGGAAGCACAACTCAACAGGAAGGACAATTGGAAAGGGATTAAATCCCATGGCTGGGAGGGATTGTTGGTCCACAGGGGCAGAACCCAGACCAGCCTGGACACCCAGCTAGAACCAGTTTTGCTGGAAACAAGGCAGATGTTCTCAGTGCACGAGAGTTTAGCTACAAAAGGGGGAAGAGTCCATCCCTTGGTGCTTCTGCAAAGATGCTTCAGCAACAAGCTTTGTGTTCAAGCTGCAAACCTGCTCAAACTGCCTGGTTCAGGCACATTTCCAAGGACATGCCCATGACAGCTCCCACCAGGCAAAGCCAAAAGATCTCAGTGGCCCAGAAGTTCCTCCTGTCTTTCAATTTAGTGAATCACAGGCCCTGCCCCATGGCCAGCAGCACCTCCTTCCTCTCTCAGAGCTGTCCCATCAGGACTACTGGCCAAGAGCCCCGTGCTCCCACCTGGGGCCCAGGCTGTCCTTGTCCCCAGGAGCTTAAGCCATTTCTGTGCACGCAGTGGCCAGCACTCAAGTGCCAGACTCAGCCCAAACCTCTGCTCCAGTGGTTTTGTCTGCAACCTCCTGCTGGGCACCCACCCCGAAAACTGGTGTTGGGTGGCCCTGCACCCTGTGAGTGGGGGTGCCATGCCAGTGGTGAGCAGAGAGCACCCAAGAGCAGGCTCTGTCCCTGTGGTGTGGCAGAACAGACCCTGCTCTGTCCCTGCATCAGGCCAACCCTTTCCCACAGCATCCTGCCATGCGAGGGGCCAGGGGGGGACAGGGGACACTGCAGGCCCAGAGGGCAGGGAGCTGCCACCAGGAACCTCCTGTGCCCACAGGAGGGCTGGGATTCCTGCCAGAAATGTCCTGGGGCAGAGCCAACATGGGGCACATCCAAACCCTGTGGGACCATGGATGAGCAGAGAGCTTTGCCACGTGTGACTCCTGTCACGCCCATCGCAGCCCCTGCCATCACCTCCTGCTGGGAAACACCCAGGCCATGGAATGGGGGAGTAACAGAACATCCTGAGCTGGATAAGGACCACTGAGCCCAGCTCCTGGCACAGGACAGTCCCATCAATCCCACCCTGTGCCTGGGAGCGTTGTCCATGCCTTTCTGCACAGTGTTTGCCCAGCTGAGGGACTTTGGCCTCTGTCACCCAAGAGCAGGGGTGACATCCAGGCAGAGCTCAGCAGGGCTCTGGTGTGTGACTCTGGGTGTCACCCTGTGCTGGGCACACAGCCTAGGAAGCCGTGTGTGTTCCTCTGGGACAGTCCCTGTGATGGACAGAGGCACCAGAGCATCCCCAGTCAGCCTTTGGGACACGGATGTGTCCTTGTAGGACACAAAAAAAGATGAGAGACTCCAAATATTTCAGAAGGCAAAGAGCATAAAAAAACTTTATTGTCTAATTCTTACTCCCTTTTTATCAGGTGTTCTGATACAGATTTAACATGATTGGTGAACAGGAATGACACCTCTCCAATCCCATTGGGTAAACCAGAGAAACAGCAAAAAATGTTTTGAGAACTAGAAAAGCAAAACACCACCTGGAGAAAGATTGTTTTGAGAAAGGAGAGCTGTTTGCCAGGATTTGTTTTGAGAAGAAGCTTTCTTAAGAATTTCTCCCTTGGGAGAAAGTCAGCAGGCTAAAATCTCTCAGACCCAGGAATATCAGGCCCATAGGGATGAAGTGCTGGACTCTGCTGGGAATGATCAGCTGCCAGCCCTGTCCCGCAGCAGTGAGGAAGAGGATGAGGATGCCAGGAAAGAAGTGAGGGTCTCAGTGAGAGGGGGAAAGGGTGAGTGCAGCCCACGGGGCACAGAGCACATCCTAGGGCAGTGCCAGGCCCTGACAAGCTCAGCCAACAGAGGAGCATCTCAGGCAGCTCTGGTGGCTTCCTCTCTGCACCACATGGTTGCCCACACTGATCCAGGTGAGGGGATGGGACACAAAATCCCTGAGGCTGTGGAATGGGAGGTGGACAGACCCCTTCTCCTGGCCAGAGAAGCACCAGGAGCTCCAAGGCAAGGGCCCATAGCCCCTTGGTGGGTGCTGGGTGCCCTGCCCACCTCGGACACGACAGGTGCCCTCAGCAGTGCAGGGAGAGCTGAGGGGTCAGAGATGGAGCTGGACCTTGGCTTCCCTCTCCCACAAGCTGCCCCAAGACCCCTCCTGCCCCCGAGCACAGCCCTATTCCAGAATGGGCAGAACGGGCTCCAGGGCAGCAAGCAGCCCGGGGCAGGATCAGGGCAGGGAGCAGCTCCCAGCCTCCCAGCCGGTGGGTGTTTTTATCTCTTTTTCCTATCTCCAAGCAGCCTGGTTCCCAGCTCTTTCCCCTCAGGGCAATTTCCTCTCCTGGCAGTGTCGGGGAAGGTGTGAGGGCAGCAGCTCCCGGCCCCACACCATAAACCATAAACCATAAACCATAAACCCTCCTCCAGCCCGGAGCAAACAGCTCAGAGCTCCCACCACGGGCAGCCTACCCCTGGTAATTACCTCAGCACACACCTTGGGTCTTAAGTACATGGTTAGAAACAGATCAGTGTGAGACATCTCCTTAAGTCTCATCTGGGAATCGCTGCCATCACCGAGCCCTGCTTCCCCAGTCAAAGATGATTTACTCTGATCTGCACTATTGATTTTATTGTGGGAAATGTGGTGATACCTAGAGAGAGAGCGAGACAGAGATTTGACTTATGTGAGCATGTGGGGAAGGCTCCAGTCCTCACCACAGCGCCTGCCTTTTCTGCATCTGTACCAGAATTATTTGTAGTGTTTTATGCACCCATCTGCTCCCTGCATGCTCTCTATAAATCTCACTGGCTCTCTCACACACACACATGTTTGCTTTCCATGTAGATTACTTATGATGAGAGTCTAATTAGACCCGGGGAAGCCTGCCTACAGAGCGAGCCTGGGGAGAGCTTAATTAAAGTCAATGGAGAAAATTATAGGGGGAAAAAAAAAAATTAGGGCAGCAAGGAAAAAATATCAAGAAAGAAACCAAGGGGAAAAAAAAAGAGGCAGGGAAGTAACAGCACCAGTGAGGGAGCGTGTGAGGCTGCCAGGCTCCTGGGAAAGCCACCCTGAGCACCAGGAGCGAGAGCAGGGCTCGGTGCTGTGGCCTGGAGAGCTCAGGGGTGTTTGTGGGTCAGCAGTGGGGCTGGTGACAAGGTGGGTGGGTGCACACAGCCTTCTGCATGAGACTGAACAGGGGTCCTGCCCTCCTGGCCTCCTCCCCGGGGTGGGTGCCCAGGGTGATGAGACCACCCGGCTCTGGATCCTCTCCAGGTGTGCCTGGAGCCCTCCCGGCCTCACCCACAGCCCAGCCCTGTGAGCTGGGCAAGCAGGAGGTGTGCAGGGGTGTGCAAGGCCGGGTTCCTCGCTCTGCCTGTCCCCCAGTTCCCAGAGGGGACCCACTCTCGTCCTCACACAGGAGTTTGTGCCCCCCGTGCCCGTGGGGTGTGAGTGATGGAGAGCCCGGCCTGGGAGGGCAGCAGGGATTTTGGGTGCCACCACAGGGCACTGAGGGCACCCACTGTGACCCTTGCAGGGCAGGACACTGTTGTCCCCCAGCAGTGCCACTGTGGAACCCAGTGACACTTGGCTGAGGGAGAGCATCTCTTTTAGAAAGTCTTGATTTAAAGACCACAAGTGATGGAGAATCCGCCACATCTCTTAGCAAATTGCTCCAATGGTTAATTATACTCCCTGCTTAAAAGATGCGTCTTATTTCCAATTTAGGTTTTTCTAGCTTCAGCTTCCAGCCAATGAATCTCATTACATTTTTTATCTGCTAGATTAAAAACCCCTCCATTATCAGAAATCTCCTCCCCCCATAAGTACTTACAGACTGTGATCAAGTTGCCTCTTAACCTCCCCTTGATAAAGGAAATAGGCTGAGCCACTCCATCTCTCCCAGGCCTCGCACACCTCCACCCATTCCTGCTCTTCCCTGAGCCCTGCCTGTGCCTGCACCATCCTGGGCCAAAATCCTGGCTCAGGGCAGGTCAGGGGGTGCTGTCCCGGGCTTTGACACGTGGCAGGGGACCAGGGAGGCTGGCTGTGCCAGGGGGCTGCTGCAAGAGGCCTTGGTGTGGGGAGGGGGCACTCTGTGCTCGGGGTGGTGCCAGCACAGAGGAGATCCCGCAGGGAATGCAGAGGGGGACAGCAATGGAGATAAGCAGTTCGGAATTGTGGAATCATTTGGGTTGGAAAAGACCTCCAGGAACGTCAAGTGCAACCTTCAAATGAATCCCACCCTGCCCACTGAACCATATCCTGAAGGGCCACAGCTGCTTGGCTTTTGAACACTTCCAGGGATGGTGACTCCACCGCTGCCCTGGGCAGCCCCTTCCAATGCTTGACCATTCCCTCAGTCAATAAACTTTTCCTGAAATCCAACCTGAATCTCCTGAGGTGCCACCTGAGGCTGTTCCCTCTCCTCCTGTCCCTGTTCCCTGGGAGCACAGCCCGACCCCCCGGCTGTCCCCTCCTGGCAGGGACTTGTGCAGAGCCACAAGGTCCCCCCTGAGCCTCCTTTTCTCCAGGCTGAGCCCCTTTCCCCCCTCCCTCAGCCACTCCAGCCCCTTCCCCCCTCTATTCCCTCCTCTGGACACAGAGAAGCATTTCAACATCTGTCCTATCATCAGGGGCACAAAACTGCCCCCAGAATCTGAGGATGGACGTTCTGGAAAGAGGGAAACCAGGAGAAGAGAGCCATGATGCAGGGAGAACATCAGCTGGGCAGGGGGGAGTGCAGCAGCGTTTTGGGGGCAGCACCTGCAGCATCTCAGTGCAAAGTCAGCTGGGGGTGATGCTGCTGCACCAAAATCATCCAGCAAGGAGAGCTGGGCAAGGGCATCTGTGCAGGCAGCAGGGAAGGATCTCAGAGTGACCCGTAGGGACAGATCTGGGGGCTCTTGCAGCTGTCAGAGAGGGTCAGCTCAGGTTCAGGGTCATCTGTGCCCCTCTCACAAGGTGTGGCCTCGGAAAGTGTGGAGACTTCACCTGAGCGAGGATGGGAACACCTGGAGAAGCTGAGCTGGGAAATCTCTGACATTTGGGTCTGTGCTGCTGCCAGAGGTGTGACAGTCTCCCCCAGGACTGTGCTGTCTGGGGCAGTTTGGCATCAGCAGTGCAGACATCTCTCCAGCCAGCTGCTTGTCCTGCAGTCGTGTTGACAAGCACAGGCTGAGCTTTCCTGCAAGGCAAAGAGAGAGGCCCTTGGGTGATGAGTGTCTCCTTCACAGGGCCTGCTGCAGCCCTGGAGCACGCCCAGGCCTGGCTGGGAGCAGGGCAGGATGGGCTGGTGCCGTGGCATCATCACTGTGGGGTGCCAAACAGACACACGCCCTCCACACCGTGCCTTTGGCAGTGCCATCACTTCTGCCCCACCTTCTCCTGGATCAGCACTGTGTCCTCGGGGTCACCTGAGCCAGCCTTGGCAGGAGCTGTACCCAAAATGCTGGGATCTGATGGGAGCTTTGCAGCCTGTGCAGGCTGCCCACGGGCTGGGAAGTGTCTGCTTCCCACAGCCTGGCAGCCCTCAGTGCTTCCCCCTGCCCTGTGTGCCACCACGGCCCCCATGCTCTGGTGTGTGACAAAGCCCACGGCCACAGGCCGTGCTGTAGGGAATGGTGGGTCCCAGTGCCTCTGCTCCTTCCCCTTCTCTGTGCTCCAGACTTCCAAATCCTCTCCATTTGGGCCGAGAAGGGGCTTTGCTGGAAAGCAGCGATACAGATGTGCTCACAACATCCAGCTGTGGATTCCAGCACCATCAGCTTAACCTCATCCTCGCCAGCTGACAGCTGGAGCATCTGGGAGCAGGCCTGTGCCCAAAGCCACCTCCTCTTGCACGCTGGAGACCCAGGGACTCGGGGTCTAGGGCAGTGCAGGGTCCCCCAGGCTCTGGGGAGCTGCTCCTGCAGGCCAGGGAAATGAGGATGCTGCTGTGTGCACAGGCAGCACGTGGGGGGAGGCTGCCTGCAGCCCTGGAAAGCCTCCTCACACCCACAGCTGCAGAGCCTGGCTCGTCCTGCCTGGTGTCAGATGCAATAAGGGAGATGAGCTCCCCCAGCACGGCCAGCACACACTGTGTGGTCTCCCTCTGGCTTTAGGCTCCCAGAGTTTCTTCTTCTCTCTGAGAGATGTCAGGTTGAATAAAACCCAGTGGATGCTGATGGAGGAAAACTGCAGTTAAGTGGGTTGGCTGACTGCTTGCCTTCTTTTTTGTTTTGTTTTCTGACTTGTCACAGATAGAAAGCCACCAGGGAAATGTCCTGGCAGGCCCCGGGTCACGGTGCCTGGCTCTGCCAGGCCGTGTCCCCTGAGCCTGGTTAGCTCTGCCTCCCTGGCAGGACAGGAGGCCACCGCAGTCCCAGGAGAAGGGTCAGCACCTGACAAGTGTGAAATGAGACTTGTGTCACCTTGTGCCTGGATGATTAGCAAAGGATCACCCGTCCCTGGTGGCTCCAACAGCCACAGCCACCCCCCTGTGCTGCAGGTGGGAGCCCAAGGCAGTGGCCTGGTGGGAGACAGAGCCCATCCCATGGGGATGCCCTGCTGGAGGCTGGGCAGGACAGAGACCAGCCCTGAGCCCTGCAGAGTGACCAGATCTCGTGATCTCAGTGTGCATCTTGGGATGTTTTTAACTCTCACAGCCCCTGGTCCCGGCATCGTGTGAGCCCTGGTGCTCCTTCAGCTGTGCCGGCTCCCAAGGCACTTGGTTTGAGGACTGATTGGGAATGGGATGATCATGGAGTCACAGACTCACAGAATGGCTTGGACTGGACCTTAAAAACCACCCAGTTTTACCCCCTGCCATGGGCAGGGACACCTTCCACTGTCCCAGGCTGCTCCAAGCCCTGTCTAACCTGGCCTTGGGCACTTCCAGGGATCCAGGGGCAGCCACAGCTGCTCTGGGTAGCCACAATGGATAAAAGCAGCCCAAGAAGGCAGGATGTGCTCCATCAATTTTGTTGAAATCTGATTTTTGAGCTTGACTTACAATTCTGGGCAAGGCCAATTTGCATTTTCCCTTACCTGGAAGCCAACAGGTCCAGAGCACCTGAGAGGCAGCATCCAACAGTCCTGATAAGGAAAAAACACTGCATGAATGTGAAATAGTGGCTACTGGGGAGCTGCTCCAGCACTGGCTTTCAAGAGTTCCTGAAGAGGCTGAGCAAGTGGAACAGCAGACAGAGATGTTTGGGGTACACGTCACAACAACACACCGAAAGAAAATGTCACCATTTGGAAGAAAATTCTCTCTGCAAAACATCTCCCAAAGTCAGCAAAGACCAAGCACAGAAGGTGATGCCATTGCACTGAGTGAAAGGAATTCAAAACTCTGCTTCAAAACACATTTTGGTGGCGACTGCGGTGTTGGTGGCTGGGATGATCTTAAAGGTCTTCTCCAACCTTAATGACCCTGTGAAAATTTACCTCAGGGCACTGCAGCTGCTCCACTCCCTGCCCAGATGTGTGTGCACTGCCTGAGGTCAGCTCTGCTGGCCCACCTTGGCCAGACAAGATCACTGACAGCACAGGTACAGCCACCACGTGGGACCTCTGTACCCAAAGTCAGGGACAGAGCACAGAAGCCCCAGGGAAGCCCACAAACTCTCAGGGCATCTTTGGCACAAGGCCAGCCCAGACCTGCTGGACCTCACAGAGGAAAGCTGCTTCTTGTTGGAGGAATGTGACCCAGATTCCACGGAATGGTGGGGATTGGCACATCGAGCAGAAATGCAATTCCCCCTTGGAGTTTCCTCACTGGGTTTCTAGAGGTGCTGAGGTCATTATCAGGGCAGCATCCATGATTTTGGAGGCTCAGCTCAGTAATTCCTTCCTGGTGTGTTGGCTGGAGCTCACATGCAGGTGATGAACCATCCAGTGGGATGGAAGGGAAGTGCCAGATCCCAGTCAAATCCCAGCCAGCAGCTGCCAGCAGGGGTGGGTGCTGCCCACAGGGCCCCTCTGCAGCCCTGGATCTCATCACATCCCCATGCCCTGGTGTGTGACAAACACACACTGCAGTGACATTGCCAGGAACAGCAGAAACGGGCCAGTCATTGACTTTTCTCTGAAATATTTTCTTCTCGTTTATTCCAGGTGTCCTCATGCTCCTCCCAAAACTCAGCAGTTTTCAGACCTGAAAATTTTGTCTCTTTTTTTCCTTTGTCTCTTCCTCTTTTTCTTTTTTTTTAATTTTTATTTTTTATTTTATTTTATTTTATTTTCTTCTCTTCTTTCCAGTCTTATCTCTTTTTCCTTTTTGGTGAAGGAGGAAATGAAACCGATGGAAATTTTTTGGCCATTAAAACTGAGATCATTCCAAAACACTGCTTTTCTTTTAAAGGACAGGGATTTGATATCACTTTTGCTGATCCAACATTGCAATGTTTCACTCACCTCTGACCACAGCAGATTTCAGAGAGCCCCACTGGAGACACCTCTGATACCTGAGTGTGTCCAGACCAGATCCCAGAGCCTGGGAGTATTCTGGGTCCCACCAGCTGATCCAAACTCATTCCATGAGCCAGAAAATGAACAGAGATGCCTGATGCACACACACAACAAGGGGCAGACACAGCCAGGCCCTGAGCAGGGAACCATCCACATGCTGCCAAGGTGGTACCACATCTTCTGACCAGGAATCCAGCTGTGCCATCCTCACCCAGCACGGGTATGTTTGAAGCTCTGGCATTTCCTGGCACCTGTGATGTCTGTGGTGGCAGCAGCACCAGCAAATAAAGACAGGTCTCTCCCGAGCCCTGCCATCAGATCAGGAGGCCAGAAATGTGTCCACGACAGGATGGCAGAGGATTGTCCTCCTTTCCTTTGCCACTGAAGGCTCTCCAGTGTGGTTCAACAAGCCCAACTTGTGTTCTGCTGTTAGAGGGACAGTAGAAAAGTTTGGGCAGGGGTAACTTAGCACTGAAATGTCTCACAGCTCCCAGGGAGGAGCACTCAGCATTTCTCATGGGAGAGGACACCTCTCTAACCATGCTGAGTCCCACTGAGTGGGCTTTGCCAAGTATTTTGGTCATGATTTCTTCCTGAGAAACAAATCCTGGTGCTGTGCAGGAGCAGAGACGTCTCTGAGCGTCTCAGGAATCAAAGCAGGTGCTGGAAATCAAACCCTGGGCGTGCAGGGCTGCGGGCAGCCACCTCTCCTCACACCAGTGAGGAGTTAAACCAGTGTTTAAGTTAACCAGTGCTGATTAAACCAAGGCTGGATTTTCCTAGAGAGCCTCTAAAAACCTGAATTCCAAGCTGCACTCCCCCACGCCCCCCACCCTCAGACCACGAAGCTGAACCTTCACAACCTCCTTGGCTTTCTAGGGCTGAGCCCCTGATCCCTCTGAGACGGATCCAGATGTCTGGTTGGCCTCCAGACATCTCCCAGGTGTCGTGTCCCAACCACAGGGGTTTGAACATGTCACTCCTCTCTGCCCTGCTGTCAGGAGAGTGGGAGAAGGGAGCTCAGGCCCCGTGATGGTGAGAGGGAGGGATGTCCCGTGGGTGCTGGGGCTGGGCGGGCACAGCAGGGCGAGGTGCTGGTGCTCACCGCTGATTTATTGGCAGGGCTGGTAGGTGTTGCATTGGGTTAAGTATTAACAGATCTCATGAGCCTCATTAGCTGTCCTCTTTTCACTCTCCAGCTGAAGAGTTACTGCTCCAAAATCTATAGTGCCTTGGCAGCTGCCTGGCTGGTTCCCAGGTTAACCCTCACGGGGCTGCTCCCTGTGCAGTGCCGTGTCACAAACCACAGACACCCCAGTCCTGGGGCTGTCCTGCTGCTGGGCAGCCAGGCAGGAGCCCTCTGGGGTCACTGCCACGCACAACTCTGCCCTGCAGAAGCCAGAGGCCCTCTAAGCAGAGAGCCAGCCTCCCTCTTTCAGACATGCCAGCAAAGGCTGGCTCCTGGTGCAGAGCCCTGGGCACTGGGATGTCCCCCTGCTCAGGAGGGCTCAGCTGGGGACAGCCCACAGGGTCTGCAGGAGGGATGTGCCTGCCTGAAGGAGGTCCCTGTCCACTGGCAGGTCCATCAGGGTCAGCCCCCGGGGCAGCCCCAGGGGTCATGGGCTCTGCCAGCCTCAGAGGGGCTTCAAACTGCAGATCCCCCCGTGCTTGGTCAGGCACAGCCCACGGCCAGGGCTCTCCTGTCATCAGCAGCACAGGAGGGGACCCGGTCGGTCACAAAGTGCTGGAGGTGTCACACCCACCAGGTCACTGGGGCAGCCCCGGGGCTGCAGGTATCAGGGATGTCAGGAGCACAGGGCCAGGAGTGGCCATGGGAGCCTCAGGGTGACCCCACAGCCATGGGCTGGCCCAGGCAGCTCTTATGGCCCATGGGACCCCCAGCCCCCCTCGGGTCCTGGAGGGGATGAGGACGCAGTGCTGCCAGGGCAGTGTGCTCAGCTGCTCTGTCCTCACACCACAACATATTTGGGCCTTTCTCCTGCTGGAGTGTGCCTGGTTTTGGCTTCCTTGAGAGAAGGCTGCAGCCATCTCCATCTCACCGAGTCCCTCCCTGGCAGCCCAGAACTGCTTCATTCACACCAGATCCTGGTGGGCCAACAGAGCAGCAGGGACGTTTCCTGGGGCTTGCTGGGTTTCCTGCTGCCCTCCAGCTCCAGCCTCTCCAACCCAGTGCCCACAACCCTGGGGATGCGGGAGGAGCTGGCAGGGAGTGCAGGGGGTGGCATGACCTGGTTCTCCTTCTCAAGGGCAGCTCTCGTTTCAACAAGCCTTGGACAGTTCCTGCAGCTCGGGGTAAGTCTGTGCTGGAAAGCACTTCCTTCAGACCTGTTAATTGTTAAACAACACTGGGCTTTAATTAAAAACCAGAGTCAAGTACGTTACAGGGAGAGCTGGAGGTTAACAAGCTGGGCAAGGTCATTATCTGACCTGCCCCTCCTGTGCCCTGACAGGGCTGGGAAGGGCTGTGCAACCCCGATGCTTTCCCATCCCTCCCAAACCAGCCCGTGCAGGCAGGAGCTGCCATGCCAGGGACCCCCTGACCCCCTGACCCTGCCCAGGATGCTGCCCAGCACAGGCAGAGGGCACTGGGAGTTGCTGGTGGGGACCTAGGCATGCTCCAGTGCTGGGGGAACAGTCATGCTGGAGCACGTGGCAGTGCAGGTGGTGGCCAGGGTGAGGGTCAGCGTGGCTCTGCAGTGGGCAGTGACCTCCTCAGGGAGCCTCCTGCTGCCTCTGAAGGTGGCTGGGAAAGACCCCACGGGGTGGACAGGAGAAAGGTGACATCTCAGGGGACCTGGGGAGGGAATTCCCTGGGTCCAGGGAATGCTCTGACACTGTGCAGGGCTGGCTGGGAGCCACTGCTGGTGGGACACAGTGTCCCCCAGAGTCTCTCCACCCTGCTGGGTGATGCTGCAGGTCCTCACAGCCAGCACACTGCCTGCCTCGCCCCCCTTCTCAGGGCTCTCCTGGAAGCTCCCTCGAGGCAGGAACCATCCCCTTTCTTCCTCTCAAGGACAGGAACTTGTGTTCAGAGAGGTCTGCGCCTCATCTGGGAGAAGAAAAATGAGATTTGACGGCTCTTAAGCTGCTCCTGTAGAAGGCCAAGCGCTTCCCAGCGGACTTTGCTGCAGCTCAGAACACACCCAGCACCAGGAAATCAGGTGCACCAGGGGCTCAGCACTCACTGTCACTCGTGTGCAGCTGCGTGTGGTTAAATACCTCTGCAGACACGGAGCCAAGTGACATCCTGAAGGTCAGGGAGGAGCTCGGCGGGGCTGCAAGGCAGGAAACGATCCCAGGCTGGCCATCTGAGCGCTGGGGGTGTCAGCCCTTGGCCAGCTGCTGTTCACCAGCCCATCAATAAGTTGGCAGTCAATAGCAAATCTCTGCGGATAGAATTTGTCGATGACACAAAGATTGGCAGAGTGGTGAATAATGAGGCTGTCACATGGAGCTGGATCGCTTCCCTGGCTGGGCCCGTTCCAACAAGAGAGGTTTTAATGGCCTCAGATGCAAAGCAGTGCAGGGCTGGGGCTGGGCTGGAGGCTGGGCCAGTGCTGGCAGGATGGGAGAGCCCATGGGAGGCTCTGGAGGTGGGAAAGGTGGGATGGGCAGGGGCAGGGTAACACTGAGACCTGGAATGACTCCCTAGAACAGAGGCTAGACCGATATAAAAGGATAAAGTATTTATTGAAGGCCTTCAATAGAGACACCTTGGGCAGTCAGAGCCTCCCAGAGGCTGCACCCAGGATGGACAATGGTCACGAGTTTTTCAGACAGATATGAGTTTGGTCCATTTACACGTCAGGGGTTAATTCTCCAATTACAGCTTCAGGTAATGAACACATTTACCCCAGTTTGCTCCCCCATCCCCAATTCTGTTTATACTTTTCAGGACCTGAGGCAGAGGGTGTCCTTGGATCTCAGGCCTGGAAGGATTGTTCTGTCTGACCAAAATGTGAAGAGAGCTTACTAACACTCTCTATGGAGTCCAGAGTTATGCACTAACGCAGTACAGGATCTGAAAAAGATAAAAAGCTGAAAAACTTAAGCATCAACACCTGCCTGGGGAGGTGCTGGGACAAAAGAACCCCTCAAGCTGAGGCACAGCATGCCAGGCCTGAGACCACTGAGCCTGGGGGTGTCTGGCTGCATGCAACAGCCCTGAATGGGAATCCCAAATCCTTCTCCCTCCCTACTCTACAGGCAGGGAAAACCTTTCTTTAATTTGGAGCTCCTAATGCTCAGCTCTTTGGTGAGGATGGCACCAAAGGAGGGGTAAAACAACTGGAAAAGGTCTCCAAGAATGCCAGGTCAGGGTCAGGACAGGGATGTCAAAGGTCCTTGGCCAAGTCCCCTGCCCTGCTGTCCCAAGGGTCCCTCATGCCCCCTCCCCACAGCTTGGAGCCAGCCCAGCAGGTTTGCTCAGCATCACCACAGGCACGTGAATGGCAAAGGAAATGGTTTTTCTTTTAGAAACGAAACCCCAGAGCATGTTACTGAATCAGGATACTGGTCCCAGTGGCAAGGAGTCCTTTCTTGGGTCTGGTGGACCTCTCCTCCCATCACCACATCCCCCCAAGCTCCCAGCAAGCCCTTTTCCCAGAGCTCATAGGCTGCTCTTTCCCAAGAAACAGAAAACTCCAAGGGCTTTTGTCACAGAATCACACAATCCTTTAATGGTTTGCATTGAAAGGGGCCTTTTGTCCTAAACCAAGGCACCTTTATAGGTCACCCTGTTCCACCTCATTCCACCCCCTGCAAGGGCAGGGACACCTTCCACCAAACCAGGTTCTTTCAGGGCCCATCCAGCCTGGCCTTGGACACTTCCAGGGATCCAGGGGCAGCCACAGCTGCTCTGGGCACCCTGTGCCAGTGTCCCAACACCCTCTGAGCAAAAAGTTTCTTCCTACATCTAGTCTAAATCCAGTCCCTTTTATTTAAAAAACATCACTCGTGCTGTCATAACAGACCCTATAAAAATGTTTGTCCCCATCTTTTTTATAAGGCCCTGGCAGGGGCTCTGAGCTCTCCCTGGAGCCTTCTCCTCTCCAGGGGAGCACCCCCAGCTCTCCCAGCCTGGCTCCAGAGGGGCTCCAGCCCTGGAGCAGCTCCAGGGTCTTCTCTGGGCTCTCTCCACCAGCTCCAGGTGCTGCTGCTGTTGGCCCCAGGCCTGGAGGCAGCTCTGCAGGTGAGGTCCCACCTGAGCAGGGCAGAGGGGCAGAATAACCCCCCCTAGACCTGTTGGTCAAGTTGAATTTGATGCAGCCCAGGACAGGATTGATTTTGTCCCAACCTGGCTACTTTGCCTTCCAAGACTCCCTCTGCCCGTCCTGGAAGGTTTCAGCCACCTGAAACCCCGGGAACGCTGGATATGAGCCCAGGCTTTTGGGGAGGACCCTCAGATCTGAGGGGAGGGGGAACAACAAGAAAAGCAAGGGAGGCCGAGCTGCTGCTCTGCATTGAAGGTGGCAGCAGCAGAGCCGTGCTGATGCCGAGCTCCCGTGCGGGTGTCACTCGTGCTGTCCCCGTCCCGTGTGACAGAAGCCACCCCTGGCTTCCAGGGAAAGCCTGGCAGGCTCTGAGCAGCCACTGCTCCTGGCCAGGACCTGGGAGCTCCTTCCCTCAGCCCCTGCTGCAGCCTGGTCACCTGTGAGAGTCGGTCCGAAGATCCCTCATTTGCCTCACGACCGTCTCCAAGGACTGAGACCCCAAAGAGCTGAATCTCTGGCCTGGCTGAGGTGAGATGTCTGCCAGGCCCCGTCCGCAGGTGTGTCCACTGAAGCCTGTGCATGGCTACAGAACTGAAACAGGCCCCGATGACCATCGAACAATGGAGTTTGAACAGCTGGTATTTGCTATAATAGTGAGACTGGACTGTTCAGAACAACTTGTCAGGTCGAAATGGGCCTTGAGTACAACAATTGTCGTGTTCAAACACCTGCGTCATCATGGGACTTGAGTGCTCGGTATGACTATTGCCTCATTTTTGGCCACTTTCCACTCGCTTCGAAAATGGCTTTAAAACCACCGTGATTCCAGAGCTTCTTGGAAGATCTTCCCCGACAAGAACGGAGGACCCATTGGATCAAGACTGCGAGGACTCCGGCCCCTTCTACGGAGGTTCCATCAGCCTACAAGACCACGAGGGCTTCATTCTTGTTGGTAGCTATTATCCCAGACTTTATCTTTTCTTCTTCTTCATCCTTTCATTCTCTTTTCCCCTCTTTCTATCGCAGTATTGAAGTTGGTAGTTAATAAATTGTACTTCTGGTTAAGCCTATTAATTTGTCCTGTTGTGTCTTTTGTACTCTGAGATCCCTAAAACGAACCATCAGGGCCCTGCACCCATTAGCGGACCCTGACATCACCGTGTGCCCACAGCCCTCCTGCCTCCCTGCAGCACCTGCCGGGCACGGCACCGCTGGGGCAGCCTCGGCAGGGATTCACATCCCTGGGAAAATAATGACGGGAGGAAAAGTGCCGGGATTAATCGGAGCCTCCATTTAAAGCTTAACCACAACAAATGTGTCGCATGCAGGAAGTTTATTTAACAATGCTCCCGTTGTACACCCCGAGAGCGTGTTTGTCTTCATTAGCGCGGTAATTCATTATATGGCCTCTCGAAGATTCAAATCAGAAGGAAGAATATTAAAAAAGTAATTATACTTTTCAAAGTAAAGCTTTATGGGTAAATTGTATGCAAATCGCTGTCTAAATCAGGGCGGCATATCTTAAGCAGATCTAAAAGTTGCAAAGGCTTCCACCGCATCATTGATATGTAATCAACAGAGATGTATGATTCTGCTCCTTACTTAGGCAAATTTGAATGGCAATCCTCAAGTAGGTAATTGGTATTTATCACAATGGCTGATGGGGAGAAGCTATAATCTTGTTACGGGTGGGACCGGCCTGTCATAAATCAACCTGCTTGGAGGTTACTGCGAGACTCTGTCACATTTGGGTTTCCAGATGCTTTTAATCACCTTTTTTAACCTTCACCTCGTTTGTAATATGGGCAAATGACCTTCAGGTCTTGGAAGGCCTCTCCTGCAGGTGTCAGTGCGTTTGGGGAAATAGCTGAGTGCCCTCACACCATTTGTCCACCCCGTGATGACAAGACCCTTTTCTCTAATCAAGATAGTTTAATGAGATTTTTTTTTTCCCTTACTAAAATAGCGCTAGGAATAAAACATGAAATTGATCATTTATGTGCACCAGGGAAATCTTGTCATTTGGAAAATAATTTAACAGGATTGGATGGTTCAGATTTACTGCCCAAACTGCAATCACCAGCTCTGGGGGCTGGGAAGGGAGAGCAGAGGGGCATCCCAGGGCCTGCTGGGGGAGCGTGGATGGGTGGAGGACACCCACCCACACGGCCCTGGGGACAGATGTCCCCTGCCACCTCGTCCCCCTCACAAATCCACGCTTCTTCCCCAGGCAGCAGGGGCTGCGTGCAGGTGCTGAAATCCCTCCCCCAGCTCCTGGGGGTGCAGCAGCTGCCCTGGGGAGCCCTGGGCTGTGGCTGGACCCTGGATGGGGTCAGCTGGGGTATGGGGGGCTATGAATTTTCCCCAAATTCATCCCCGCAGGTTCTGGCCGTGACAGGGGTGTCCATGCAGCCCCCGTGTCCCATGCAGCTGTTGTGTGACCCCACACAACACAGGGGTCCCAGAGAACTCTGAGGCTCTGAGGCAGCAGAGGTTTGGCTGACAGGCCAGGGCACCCCCGAACACCCCACCACCACCCCCTCACCCCCAGAGGATCCAGAAGCCAACACGTTTCCTGCAGGTGTCTCGGGGGTCATTGGCCGTGCTGCTGAGGGGCACCACCCTCTGTCCCCACCAATCCCTGGGGATGAACACAGGCAGGAATGTGCTTCTCCTCTGGGCACGAGGTGCCCGAGGTGCCAGGGCCCAGTTCTGCCCAACCCCAGGCACCAAACAGCCCGAGGGCAGCTGCTGCCAGGCTGGGGTGACCAAAGGGGAGCCAAGGGTCCCTCTGCTCCACACTCTGTGACTCCTCTGTCCTGCCTGCCCAGCTCCTCCGTGCTGGCAGCTCCACTGTGCCCCTCCCAGCACGGGATGTTGGCATTCCCAGGTGTCCATCAGCACCTCTGCTTCTGCCAGGGAGCACCTTGTGCACCCAGCCCTAACAGGCATGCAGGAATCTCTGTCAACTCAACACCCTCTCAGATCCCTGCCCTCTTTATCCATCTGGCTGCTGGGTGGGTTTCCCACTCCCTTGTGGGGCACACAGATAGCCCAGAAGAGCTTGCTGGTGTTGCTGCTGGATAAGGAGAGCTGCATCTCCTGCCCCTGCCCGTGGTAGGGGGTTGGAACTGGATGAGCTTTAGGGGCCCTTCCAACTCAAACCATTCTGGGATTCTGGGATTCTCTGATCTCCCAGGCAAATGGCCCCTGTGCAGAGCCCATCCTGCCCAAACTCCTGATGCTGAGGCCCTGCACTGATTTAGGGGAGAGGCAGACACAGACCTGGGAGCATTCAGGGAGGCTGACAGGGAATCACGGCCGAGAAAAAAACAATTCAAAACGTCCAAAGTGACTTGAAGAGGCTTCACAGCTGAAAATAGGGGTGAAATGGTTTCTGCTGGTTATGAATGCCGTGCTATTTGTTCCATGTTATTAGCAGGCGATAACGTGCCATGCAGAGGTGAAAAGCAGATACAGAAATGCACGGTGGAAATTCATCTCCTCCACCACGAGGCAATTGCAGGGCTGAGCTGGGGCACTGCTGAGCACCATGAGCCAGCAGAGATCTGAGCATGGGAGAAATGAGCATTTTTTTTCATCCCTTTCCTTTATTCTCTCTCTCTTTTTTTTTTTTTTTTGGAAGGGGAAAGAGGTTACATTTTTCTGTGTCAGAAATATGCCGTGACACGAGAGAATCCATCAAATGACACTGCGTGTCAGGTCATGTCACAACATCATTAAAACATTATATCTTGTTGATGAGGCTCTTGCCATCAATTCAGAGAGTGACTGATTTGATCTGCAAAAAGTGGAAGTTTCTGTGCCCTGTTTGCAAGACAGCTGGCAGCTCTGTGAGAGGAAGCACTATTTCATATTCTATTTAGGGCATTAAGCCTTAATCCCATTAGAAGATTCATAGCATAGCCAGCTTCAGATAGAGAGATACTTCCATAGCTGGATGGATTTCTCCTACGACACCTGCACCACATGCTACATGGAGCCATTTGGAAAAAGAACAAGCCCACGGCCTTCCCAGCTCCTCTCTGAGAGCTTATCTCTTCCTCTAATACAGTTTAGTGCCAGGTTTTATAGACTGCTCATGCTGTCGGGAATGTTTGCTGGTATTCTGTTAACTTGATGCTTGGCTGTTCCAACACTATTCATTTAGGGCAAGCATCTGGCATGTAGCAACAAGATGGCTGATAGAATAAAATTAGGCAAGTTTCTATGATTAATCCTAGCTGGGAGCCAGCACGGGTCTCAGTTTGTGAGAGGCTGTGATGTACCCCGTAGGTTATTTCTCAGAGAGACCAAAGCTGCGTTCACACATGGGGAGAACCCAGTGAAACACACCTTTGGGGGGTGCTGACGGCTTCCTGAGGGGGTTCTGGCAGCCCTGAGGCAGGCAGGAGCCAAAAGCCACGATGCTGCAGAGCAGGGCAGGGTGGTGGCACAGGCTGCCTCTCTGAGCCCCTGCCTGAAGCGCACAGGAGTTGGGAACCTGGTCACCAGAGTGGGACCTGCATGAGCTCAGGATCCTCATCCTTCATCCCCATCTCGTAGCTGAGTGCCAGGGCAGTGTCCCCCCACACCCTCAGTTTGTTTAGCCCAGAGGATGATAAACCCAGGGAACAGCAAGAGGCCAGGGTTGGATGAGATATCAGGAAGAAATTCTTCCCTGTGAGGGTGGTGGGGCCCTGGCACAGGGTGCCCAGAGCAGCTGTGGCTGCCCAGAGCAGCTGTGGCTGCCCCTGGATCCCTGGCAGTGCCCAAGGCCAGGCTGAACAGGGCTTGGAGCAGCCTGGGACAGTGGGAGATATCCCTGCCCGTGGCACTGGATAAGCTTTAAGGTCCCTTCCAACCCAAACCCCACTGTGATTCTCTGCCTTGTCTGCCTTGGTTTGGTGTGACAGCAGGGGACAGCCCAAGCCCTGATCCTGAGCAGGGATTAGCACTTCCCAAAGCTGCAGCTCTGCTCTGGGGGGCACAGGGTCTCATGTCCTCCTGGCACCTCCTACCTGCACCTCCGTGGGCCCCTGCTCATCCCCCGGCTCTGTGGTCATCTCCGGCCACCACAGACCCCGGACTGGAGGCTCCCATGGATCCCCAGTTGCAGGCTGCTGTGGATCCCTCTGGCCAGATGAAGACCTGCCTTTGGCCCCTTGCTGCTCAGCACCCCAGTGGCTGAGCTGCTGTTTAAGCTGGTAGCCCTGATGCTGCTGGGCAAGCCAGCTGTGAGGAGGGCAGGGTGCTGAGCTGTGCCCAGCACGCCCCATCCACAGCACAGGAAAACTGTGCCCCAAAGTATCCTGCCCTAAATGTGCCAGCACTGCTGGGATGCAGAGCTATGTGCCCTGTCCTGGCTGATTTGCTGGGGAAGGTCAGTGTGACCATCACCTGCCAGTCAACCCCCCAGGTTTTGGGGAATAGTCCAGGCAGTGTGGGATCTGTGCTCTCTGCAGGCCTGGAGTTGTCTGTGACATGGGCACAGGGCAGAGAAATGGGTTTCCAAAAAATTAGGAATCAAGAAGGAAAGCAAATGCACAGTCTGAGCTGAACCCTGCAGTCCTGCCAAGCTCTGGTTGTTTAATTTCGCTTTTGTGCCATTGCATTGCTTAGCACAGTTCAACAGAATCTGAAGGAAAAAGTCATCCTGAGCTGAGGAACAAAACACTTGTGCTGCTGTTAAATTATAATTCCCATTTATTCCTTTATTGCAGAAAGTTTTCTTTTTGAGGTATGGCCATTGGCAGATTTAAAAAAGAGGGGGGGAAAATCCCAGTGCCTGGTCCCAGCTCTGCATCTCCCCAGCTCTGTGTCGTGCATGTCAGGAAATGCAGCATCAGCTGCCACGCAACAGAGCCGTGATTGATAAGTGTGTAATAACCCTGACCCAGAAAACCACACCTGTAATCTTCCCCTGACGAGCTCTGCCTGCATCAGTCCCATCCGAGGGCTGAAATGCCTCGCTGGTCTTTAAAGCCCTCGACTGACCCAGCCGGGATGAGATGGTGTTGCTGAGGTTGCTGGCGAGGTCTGGGTCAGAGCAGCCCCGAGGCTCTGCCCTGCCTGTGGTGCCGGTCACCTGTGGCTGTCCGGGGTGTCCACCCACAGGTCACAGCTCCACAATGTGCTCCTCTCCCTCCCCCATCTCCCCAGGACGTTCCCACGCACAGCCCCCCAGCCTGCAGCCAGAAGGTTTGGGGCTGGGAACCAGGAAACAAGGGTTTTCCGAGTGACATCAAAACACTGGCCAAGAGTTTTTAAATAAACGCCGACATCAGCTCTTTTCTCCTTTATTACGAAGGCACCAGTGGTGTGCCATGTCCTGTGCTGGGCTCTGTCTGTCTGTCTGTCTGTCTGCCTCCCTGTCTCCCCCAGCCCTCTGACTCGGTTATCTATTTACCTATCTATTTACATGTATTTCTTCTCCCAGTGAATTATGTCAGGGAGGCAGTAAAGTGTTATGTATTTGCAAGCCCCATAATCTTTAAAAGCACAGTGATGCATGCTCCAGATGAGAAAAGAGCCTCCATCCAGTATGTTAATAGATAGCATTAGGGCAATAATGAAAAGCACTTGAGACAAGTAAGCCCCTATCAAAAGCTGAGTAATAGAGATGCACAGAATGAATCACAATGCACCTCCTCTGCAAAAGATATTAAGACGTCTGCTTTAGTGCAGGGTCTATTCACTCCAACAGCTGCTTCATTTCTCTGATTAAAATGGGAGTGGGGAGAGCTTTTCCAGCCATTTCCCCTTTTGATGCAGTCCCTCACCCACAGGCAGACGCCCACGCCGTGCCCACCGCAGGGCTGTGCCCGTGGCTGCCCCCCGGGCACGCAGGGGGCAGGACACACGCGGGGACACGAGCGACGCAGGCACATTGTCACACGCGCGGTGACACAGACGGATGGGGACTGCAGCAGCTGCGTGTGCAGCGGCTCCCGGGCTCCGCTGGGCTCTGCCGGGCTTCCCAGTGCAGGTGGAAAGAGCCCCACGCACCCCACGGGGGCCTCGGACACATCTCTGTGGGTGCACACACAGGGCACCCCTGGGAGTCTGACCCCCTTCCCCACCGCGGGTCCTGAACTCCCAGCACAGCCCCTCCGGGCTTGGCTGCAGCCACCACGGGGCTCTGGGCTGTCGAGACCCTCTCCCCCAGCAGTGACAGCCACGGCCTGATGTGCAGCGAGGAGGGGAAGCCAGACAGGCTGGGGGTGCAGGAGGAGATGAGGGGAAGGCGTCTGGGATGCAGGACAGCCTTACTGGGAGGTCAGACAGCAGCCACGGGCAGGGCTTTGGAGGTGTTGGTGTTACCAGAGAGCACAGGCAGGACTGTGCTGGAGGTACTGAGTGCACAGAGGAGGGAAATGCCCCGCTGCAATGCCTGCAAGGGCTCTCCTGATGGACCCACCAGCAAGGGTTTGATGCCTTCGTTAAAGCTGCAGACACCACTGGGGCATGAGCCCAGGACACCAGCCAAGTGCCAGGCTCTGCTCTGGCGTCCCAGTGGGAAGGGAACAAACCCACACCATGGGGATGGTGAGGTGCTGGTGCTGTTTACAACCACCCTGGCAGTGCCAGCCCAGCCTTCTCCGTGAGTCCTGCAGGCTCCAGCGCAGGAGCACGGGCAGGCAGGACCAGAGGTGTGAGCCAGGGCGTGTCTGACTGGGCTCTGGCCATGCTGAGGGCTGTGGGCACACCCTGCTGGCACCCAAATGAGCCCTGTGCTCCTCCACGTCCATGGCTTGGAAGCTGAGGGGCTGCAAGCTGGTGATGCTGAGGGTCTTCCTGGGATATCTTTGACTCACCAGCCCTGTCCCCATCTCACTCGTTCCCCAGGGCACAGCACAGCAAGGATGAGCCTCTCCAGATGCACGTTACTAACAACAGCAATGCCCCTGCTTAGACCCTGGTCCAGGCTGCAGCAAGAGCAGGAGATGAGACAAACACCAGGAATAGCCTGACAGTGGCTAACAGCCATAACCAGCTGGGATATTCCACCTGCAGCCAGCTTGGTCTCATTTCTGTTTACCAAAGACACACCCAAGGCTAAATCATTCTGCCCTGGCCACTGAGGGCTTTTGCACCTTCCCCACTAGCACCTGGGGAGGGCTGGTGCTGCAGGAGCTGAGGATCAAAGCCTGGTTCATCCCAGTCCCTCCCCATCCCTGGCACTGTGGATGTATCGCTGGCCCGAGCTCTGCTGGCCTCTCCCTCCCCCTGCTCACCCACATTTCTTCCTCAGGGTTTGGAAGCAGCAGCCAGGAAGAGCAGATGGGCACTGGTGATGACAAAAGTGCCTCTGGCTGCAGCAGGGAATAGGCACAGGGAGTGAAAAGGCCCCTGGCAAGGGGGAGAGGGCTGGGGAGCAGCAGAGGACTGAGAGAGGACAGTGCCACATTGAGGCCTTGCCCCCAGCACCCCCAGTTCCCCTGCTGCTCCCAGTGCCAGGGCAGCTGCTGCTGGGCTTCCACAAGACTTGTGCAACAAGGAGAGAGGAAGCCACTGAGGAGAGCTGCTCTGATGGGAAACCCCAGAGCAATGCCAGAGCCAGGTGAGAAATAGAAGAAACACCACTCTGTGTAGGCACAGGGCAAAGGGAAAGCTGGACGAGGTGCAGAGAGGCTCAGCCCAGGCTCAGCACTGCTCTGTCACATCACCAGGGCACTGGTGGGGTCACTGGCCCTGGAGGTGTTCAAAAAACAACTGGAGGTGGCACTTTGTGGTATGGGTTACTGGGCACAGGGGGATTTGGACAAAGGTTGGAATTGGTGATCTTTTGGAAGGCTTTTCCAACTTTAATGATTCTGTGGCCCTGGTTCTGTCTCCACACGGGCTCTGCCTGCCTGCTCTGGGCTGGGGGGCAGGCAGGGCAGGCAGGGACCCACGCTGGGCTGGCCATCAGCTGCACAGAGCAGGCAGCACGGAGCACCCAGCTCTGCCAGGCTCCACGGGCAGCAGCAGAGCTGGGCTGGTCCCAGTGTGGGGATTGCAGGAGAGAGGTGGGGAGAGGGGAAGGGCTGGAGCTGAGCCCTCTGTGGGGCACAGCTGGGGCAGGACAGCCAGGTTCTCCTCCTTGCCCTGCCAGGGGGGTTCAGATGGCACAAAAAAGGGGTTTCCCCATTTGTCAGGTTTTGTGGTGCTCAGGACAAGCATTTCCTTGTGGTGACACAAGCACCAAGGCCTTCCCCAGGGAGGCACCCGGGCAGGTGGATGCCAACTGCAGGCCAGGCTCCCCCAGACACTCCTGAATCACTGAACTGGTGCCACAGAGCAGCATCCTGGGGACACCCCTGGGGCCCGTGGCCAGGCCCCACAGGGGGATGCTCCAGGAGCAGTTTCCCTGCTGAGTTCAGTTTCTCAAGTTCAATGAGCCTCGCAGGAGCGTAATTTTGGGTGCAAGCCTATAATAACTTTGGGTGCAAGCCTACCAAAGCTCTTGATTGAGAGGTCAGGTTTAAAGCTGAGGGCCTTGCCAGGGGAAAAGCACCTGTGTCCTGGTGAGGGACACCACTGGGACAGGAGTGGACATCTGCACTCCAGGTGCCAACCCCTGTGCCAAGCTTGCTGCGCTCAGTTGTCCCCGTGGTCCCTGCTGAGCCATCGTCTTTGTGCCGTGGTCTCAGGGTGGGATGTGGTTCTCCAGAGCTTCTCAGCCTCTCTCCATGCTCCCTGACCTCCCTCTCTGGGCGTCCCAGGCCATTTCCCAGTGTCCTGGGCACAGTCTGCCTGTGGGTCCTGTGGACAGGCTGCACTGGGAGAGATGAAAGGCAGCTTGGGAGCAGCCGAGAGCTGCAGGGACAGAGAAGGGAGAACACCAGAGTGGATGAGGAAAACCAGGGGGAGGAAGCAGCTAATGTGCTGTTCACAAAGCTCCTGAAGATGGTTCAGGTGCAACCACACATCTGTGGGCTCTGGTTGTGTCCAGTCCCCCTGAGGTGCTGAGCAGCTGCAGTGGCAGTGCTTCCTCAGTCCCCCAGGAGCCCCCAGCATTAACCAGGACCAAGCTGGACACGAGGCATGTAAATCCTGGGGAGATGGGAGAAGATCTGGCAGGTCATCAAAGGGCTGCAGCTGGAGAGCCCAACATGAGCAGTTTGACAGCAGTTACTGGATGTGTTCAGGGCACCAAGGCTCCCCACGGCCACCTCTCACATCTGTGGGGACCAGCAACGAGCACTGACACTGCCAGGCCCCTCGGCGGTCCCGGGAGCCAGCACCAGCACAAAACCCTGGACACACCAGGGAGGAGGCTGCCATCGCCACGGGCACCTCCCAGCTCGTTGCCAGATGCCCAGGAAAAGGCAGCGAGGCCTCAGCAGGGAGCTTCAGCGCCGCGTCTGCTGCTGCCTGCCAAAATTAACATCACTGACAAAAGGCATGATCCTGAAATTGCACCACCAAACAGATGGATTGCTGGAGTATGGGAGGCCTCGTAATGGAAAAGATGAGTAATTCGAGGAGAGAGCGAGGTGCCAGCGATCCAAGTGCTTGGCTGCTGCAGCAGGCTGGGAACCTGGAGTGCTGCCTTGTCCAGGCCTGGATTCCTCTGGCTCCCCAGCAAAACCTGCCCGGATGGGCTCCTGGGGGACACAGCTCCTGGCTGTGCTGGCTCTGCTGCTGCCTGCACCCCGTGCCCTGCCCCAGGGAGAGCTGTGGCACTGGTGTGGGCTCCAAGACACGCCTGGAGCAGTTGTGCTGCAAGGATCTCTCCAGAAGCACGGCCGTTCCTGCTGCAGAAAGCCAGGACTACGCAGGATGTCCAGCCGGCTCCTGTCCAGCAGAGGAAAGAGGGGAAATAGGACTGTAGCTCCGCTTTAAACATGGCAATGAAATGTGTCCCAAAAAAGCTCTCTGAGCCCCCAATTCTCAGCAAAACCTGAACCCTGTGAGGGCCAGCTCATTCCTTCCCTATGATGTGACTCAGGGGAGGATCCGAGAAAGTCTGACTTTCTTCTGGCACTGAAGAGCAAGATGGATGAGGACAGGGACATGCTCCCTCCTCTAACCACTGCTGCCCTTGCTGCCCTTGTGCAGCCCGTGGGGTTGTGCCAGGGGCTGGGATGCATCGCCCAGTGCTCATGGATCACACAGATCCTGCCAGCACAGCTCCTGATTCTACAGTCAGAGCAGAAAAACAGGCACAGCCCCTCTAAAACAGCCTGAACCTCACCTCACTGCCACCCCACAGCTCTCTCTGCCCTGTCATTAGACCTGGGATTATTAATTATTCCTTTTCTTTTTTAAGTACAAATGTACTGAAATCACCCACTTGTCAGTGCTATGACTGTGGTGATGCAAATGTGACACAGCAGGCTTGTACTGGGCACTGAAATTTAAATTAATGGGAAAAAATGAGCTGGCTGGGTTTTTGGCAGAAGGTCTGGGCTGTTCGTGTTGTGCAGTGCCCTGAGGCTGTGCTGGGTCCCACGGGGACACCAGGACCAGGGTGCTGCACCTCCAGCTTGGCTGGACCTGGGGTCACCCTGCAGCAAACACTGTCGGGCCCGTCCTGCTCAGCTCCCTGCACGTCCCGTCTGACACACTGCGGGAAAGTTTAGGCAGCTCAACATTTCAGCTTCTGGAAAAAAAAGAGGCAGGAAGAGGAGGGAAGGGAGCGTAAATCAGCCACGGCTTAAGGCTCCTTATCTTGGAATGACGCCCTGCAGTCCCTGAGGGCTGATCCATCCACAGGCACGGATCCTGCTGCGGGATCACTGGGATTAGAGGGGCTTTGCTGTGCCCTGGCTGCTCCTGCTCCTCTCCAGACCCCAGAGATGGGGCTGTGGGGTAGCACCAGGGGTCCAGGCAGAGCTCCTGGTGCCCCAGCGTGCAGGTCCTGCCCGCTGCATCCTCCCCTGGGCCAGCAGGTGCTGAGTTACAGAGGCAAAGCCACGTGTGGGGCAGCAGATGGCGGCTGAGTGGGGAAATGTGGGTGCTGCAGCCCTGCCATCCCCCAGACAGAGCACCCCGGGGCTGGGGCAGTGCTGGGTGCAGGGAAATGCAGCGTGGCTGGCATCAGCCCGGCTGGCTGTGTGTGCATCCAGTGCCTTTCCATGGGTAACGTGTCATTTAATGTGACACACTCACCGCAAGCGTTTGGGCTGGTTTCTCTGCCTGTGAGGCTGAAAGGGCACCGGGCACTGCTGGGGTCCTGCCTCCCTGGGGGTCCCCTAAGCCCACGCCCCACAGATGAGGAGCCCCACAAACAGGAGCACGAGCAGGAGATGAGGAGCCCCACGAACAGGAGCACGAGCAGGAGATGAGGAGCCCCATGAACAGGAACACGAGCAGGAGATGAGGAGCCCCACGAACAGGAGCAGTGTGGATGAGAGAGCAGAGGGTGAGCAGGTGTGGATGCCCCGGCTCTGGTGCAGGGGAGGGGAGGACACCAGAGCATGGGGAGGGCACACGGAAAGGACTCAGGGACAACACCCCAACATGACACTGTGTCCCCCCCAGGGACTGCGAGGGGCAGGGACTGACAGTGCTCTCCCACCCACCCTGCGAGGGAAAGGTAAGTGTGTGTGAGTACCAGAGAGCAAAACCAAGCCCTATATGTTTAAACTGGCAAGTTCTGTGTTTGTCATCGAGCTGTAAAATGATACCCGAACAGATGAGGACAGGAACTTCTTGGAAGGCTCAAGCACAGACAGCAGGAGTGGGGGAATAGCATTTTGCTTTATTTCTTTACATGCAATCCAAGGTTTTTATTTTTTTTTTCTCCTTGCAGTGTTATATTTTTCTATCCAAAAATGGTTATGAGTCTGCCAGCTCTCCGAGGCAGCGCCGAGGGCTTGTGCCGAGTCTGACACACCGGGGCCGAGGGCTGGCATGCAGCAAAAGGCACAAAGAGTTAAACCCTGGCTTGGAGGGTTAGTGAAAAAGCAGAACACGATGGGAGCACCGTGAGTGTGTGTGCGGGCAGTGCCAGAGCTCACACCCCACACGGGCCCGGCCATTCCCAGCTGATTTGCCACACGGGGATGCAGAGGACATCAGAGCCATGCAGATGACGCTGAGCTGCAGGCTGGCTTTGTGGGAGAACGTGCTCCAAGCAGCAGCTCCTGTTTGTCACCGGGATATAGTACCTGTTCCAGTGGGTGGATAATTTTCGGTGAATGAGAAAACGCTGCTTTTCCTTTGGGTTCAAGCCACGTGCTGGGTGGGATGACGCTCACAGCAGAGACTTCTCTCAGGTGCTGCGTGGTAGGGGCACAGCCACTTCCCTTGGCACATGTCCCCGGGGTTATTTGTCACGCAGAGGTGGTGCCTGGGTTGTCTGGATGCGGGGCGAGCACAAAGAGCCGAGTGTCCCTCTGCGATGCTGAGGCTGTCAGGAGACAGAGCACGGAGTGACAGCATGCACATGAGCTCCTGGTGGTTTTAAGGATGCTCTTTTTTAGCTTAAATTGGGGGAGAATGCCGTACAAGAGCCTTAACAAAGCCATAAAGGTTTATTTGCCAGTCATTCCCTGAGATGCCAGCCAGCCTCCGAGCTGCATTTCAGCTCCCAGTTTGTCTCGAGGCATCACAAATGTCTGAACAACAATTGGGGTGTCCCCAGGGGAGGGTCAGAGAGGTGAGCTTGTGTTCTGGACCCAACGTGGTCCCTCACACTTTCCATCATCCCCCCAAAAGGGGCAGCCTTAGGGAAAGGTGGGTGTGCTGGGGGGAGGGCAGGGGCCACATTCACTGCTCAGTTCATCAGCCAGGACCTGCTCTGCTGCAGGGTCCTTCACCCAGCACTGGCCATCCTGAAGGCAGAAGAGCCCTGACCCTCTGTGACACACTGTCCTGGTGCTTTGTGGCCATCGCTGTCCCCAGTGCAGCACAGATTGTCCCAGGGGGTCACACCCTGCCCAGATCAATGCTGGAAGACCATCAGGGAAGGCCAGCACAGGTTTCTCACCCCTGAGGGCTCTCCTGGGGCACACCTCATTTTGTGTGCTGTTTGGGAGGGAAAGGGCTGGGAGACCTGAGTTGCTGGAGTCAGGAGGGCTGCAAGAACACGTGGAGGGAAAGAAAACATCAGTAGCAGAGGAACAGCAGTGCTCCAAGAGGAGCCCAGGCTGTGTCTCCCATGCTCATCCAGAGTCTTCCTTCACAGGCTGAGATCTAAACACCTACAAAACAGTCACAAAGTGAGGCCACGAGGGAAAGCTCAGTGCCTCCAGGGTCCCAGCATTGCCACAGGGGTGACACTCAGGGGACATCATGGGGACTGTGAAGAGTTCATGGTCCACTGGTGTGTTACAGATTGGTGGGAACCTGAGATGGATCAGTTTCTGAAGGCTTTGGGGATCGTGATGTGGGGGGCTGTCACACAAAGGCCACACCAACCCTTTGGACCCTACTGTGACAGCACAGGCCTGGTCCCAGTGGCTGTCCCAGGTCTCACGGGCCGTGTCCCAGGAGGGACATCCTGGTGTCTGTGCTCCAGGTGCCTTTCCATGGGTAATGTGTCATTTAATCTGCTGCTGTGGGAAAAGCCCTCATCCCCCACCCTGCTGCTCCAGGTCCCCACAAAGCCACGTGCTGGTCCAGGTAAGGGGGTCAACGCTCAGGGTGGCTTCCAGGTTGCTGGGGCCATTTGTAGCATTGAAAAGCAGGCTGGGAATGAGGGGCTGGGCACAGCAAGCCCCCCTCCCACCCTGCCTGCACCATTCCACCCTCCCTGCACAGCCCAGGGTGGTGCCCAGGGGCCGGGAGAAGTGGAGCACCACAAGTAGGGCAGTGTGCTGGCCGTGGGGCAGGGACAGCCAGGGGCTGGGTGCTCAGAAACCCTGACACAGCTGGGCTTGAAGCCAGGGCAGGTGTCCTGCCCTCACCCCGCTCACCAGGGATCAGCAGGACAGGAACTCTCTGGTGTCCTGGCCATCTCCAGCTCCAGAGGGATGGTTCCTGCCCCAGGGTTTGAAAAGCCTCCAGGGAACTGAACAGGCACAATTAGAAACGTGTCACTGAGAGCCACAGAACAGCACAAACAGCTGGGCAGAGTCACAAAAACCCAGTTTGGTGACCCCGTGGTGCTGCACCTCCCTGCCCAGTGCAGTGGGATCCCTGGAGGTGACCGGGGTCCCACGTGGGTGTCTGTGCAGGCAGGGCCCCTCTGCCATGTCAAGGTGAGGGACATCTGAGGACAGCACTGTGCTGCAGCACGGAGCTCCGTGGGCTAAGCGAAAACAGATGTATAAAAATAAACAGAAATACTAGAGATGTGATTACCAAGGAAACGCATTTCCATACAGGAAAACGTCCAGAGCGACTGTCGTTTACTTCCTTTATTTATTTGCATTCATAGAAATGCTCCCCCCCAAGGATCTGGGCTCAGTCCTGCCCAGATCCCAGGAAATGGAGCCTGCTGGACCCTTGCCCCCTCACCCACCACTCCCCACCGTGGTGCCCCTGCCACGAAGGACAGCTGCCCCTGCTGATGGGGCTCCGTGTGTGCCATGCTGGAACCTGCTTCCCTTCATCCCCCATCTCTGGGCACAGAGATTCCCCGTTGGCTTTCCTGGGATCCCCCAGGGAAGGATTTTCTGGGATCCCCCCAGGGAAGGATTTTCTGGGCTCAGCATGAGGCAGCTTCCCCTGCACCCAGCTCTGGGCAGCCACAGGGGCAATGTGGGAGCTGAGGGGATGGAGCAGAGGGATGGCATTGGGGCAGGGATACGGGGATTTCTCGGTCCGGTTGCCAGCAGAGAACATGAAGGGGGGAGATACAGGCTGAGGCAAATCAAAAGAGAAGCATTTTAACTTGCAAGAAATGGAAATGAGAGGAGTGAATTTGGGTCATGCCAAGGCATTCGTTCTACAGGAAATGAAATGCTTTACAAGCCTTTCCTTTTCTCTCTTTATTTTCCCTTTTCCTCCCTCTTTTGGGGAATTTACAACAATTTTTAAAACAAGTTTTATTAACAAAACGCACAAAGAAAATATTTGAGCTGTCCTTTTGCCCTGCAGCTGTACACAGCCCTCACACCCAGCTTCAGCCCAATCAAAATGGCATTGGGGGCTCATTTACCAGCCAGCAGCCACAAAACAACTGCACTCTTTGCCTGGAATCCTCTCAGATGGTAATCTTTTCTCCAAAGCTTTCTCCATATCCACAAGAGGCCGGGCACTGAGCTGATATGAGGGTCTGGCATCAGGACAAGAGCCAGGGAGGGGCTGAGCCAGCTCCCTGCCAGGGCCCCGTGGAGGTGCTGGGGTGCAGCAATCTGGGCAAACCCCAGGGCTCCTCGTCTTCTGGGAGTGGCTGCAAAGGAGACTGGTTTGGAGAGAAGGTTTGTGCGGCTTTGGGGGAGTGTGTTTGCTCAGGGTGCAGCTCTGCCTCACTGAATCCCCGGCTGGGCTGGGCTGGGCTGGATGGGGCCCTAAAGCTCAGGCAGCTCTGCCAGCCTGGAGGTGCTGCAGCCCTCAGAGCATTCCCATGTGGATGTGGGGACACGCACAGTGCCACCAGCTCTGCACTGCCCTGCTCTCTGCCAGGACAAGGAGCCCGTGACCTGCAGAGAATCCTCAGTGCCCACGGCAGGAAGGGACACAGAGGCTCTGGGGCCACGCTGCCATTGCTGGAGGGGACCTTTTGCCCCAGCAGCTGTCCCGTGGGAGCGTGGGGATCCCACAGGACTGAGGGATGGTGCTGTGCTCCCCAGCAGTGCAGGAGGCCGAGCCAGCAGCGTCACCCACAGCTGGGCAGAGAGCGGCTGCAGGGCGGGGGACACGCTTGGCTGCTCGGCTCTGGCNATCCCCGGCTGGGCTGGGCTGGGCTGGATGGGGCCCTAAAGCTCAGACAGCTCTGCCAGCCTGGAGGTGCTGCAGCCCTCAGAGCATTCCCATGTGGACGTGGGGACACGCACAGTGCCACCAGCTCTGCACTGCCCTGCTCTCAGGGGGGCAGGAGGGTGCAGCTCTGGCAGGACAAGGAGCCCATGAGCTGCAGAGAATCCTCAGTGCCCACGGCAGGAAGGGACACAGAGGCTCTGGGGCCACGCTGCCATTGCTGGAGGGGACCTTTTGCTCCAGCAGCTGTCCCGTGGGAGCGTGGGGATCCCACAGGACTGAGGGATGGTGCTGTGCTCCCCAGCAGTGCAGGAGGCCGAGCCAGCAGCGTCACCCACAGCTGGGCAGAGAGCGGCTGCAGGGCGGGGGACACGCTTGGCTGCTCGGCTCTGGCGCTGCCTCCGCCGGGTAATTAGAGCGGCCAGGGTGTGTGCAGAGTTACTGGGTAATTGCCCACACACCTAAGGCGTGGTGGAAGTCGGGAGGTGAACCAAAAGCTCCCACCTGACCTACATGCAGAGGTGCTGCCCAGCAGCAGCGGCAGGTGCCGAGGAGGAAACAAATGATGACACGTTTCTGCAGGCACAGCACAAACCTGGCCACAAATCCCCAGAGAGGGGCTGAGGTAACCCCAAGTCAGGCTGGAAGGGAAGGCAAGGCCTGGAGCCTGGTGAGAGCATCCCTGCCCAGCCAGGGCACCATCAGGGGAGGGCTGGATCAGCAGGAGCCTCATGTAGGACAAGGCAGGTAACGCTCTGCTGGCTGCCCGTGGCTGTGCCCACATGTTCAGATGATCAGGTTAAGTGGCTCATTTGCCTGGGAGCAGGGAGCCAAGCACTAATGGCTTTGGACATGCAGCCTGCTCTGCTCTCCAGCCGTTCTGGGGGCTGCTCCAGGTGCTGCTGGGCTGGCCCAGCTCGGGGCAGAGGGGCTGGGGCACAGCTCCCAGGAAATGTGCCAGGAAACGTGCCAGGAAACGTGCCAGGAAATGTGCCAGCTTCTGCAGCCACGGCCTCAACAGAGTGGTGCTGTCCTGGAGGTGCAGCAGGGCTGGCCTTGTCACACAGCCTGAGGGAACAGGGGGGCTGCTGAGTCAGAGAACCACAGAACCGTGGCATCATCAAGGTTGGAAAAAACCTCTAAGATTGCTGAGTCTAACTAATCACCCAGCACCACTGTATTCACCACTAACCTATGTCCCCAAGTGCCACATCCATATAGCTTTTGAATATTTCCAGGCATGATGTTTCCATCATTGACTTGGGCAGCCTGATCCAGTACCTGACCACCCTTTCAGTGAAGGAATTTTTCCTAATATCTAATCTAAACCTCCCCCGGTGCAACTTTAGGCCATTTCTTTTCATCCTTTCCAGTACACAACTTTGGCAAGCAACTGGAGAGCAGAGATGAGGGCCAGGTTAGCTCTTTCCTTCATCCCCTCATCTCCCAGAGCTCACCTCTAACACATACAGAGAGTCTGGGGGCTACAGCAGAGCAGAGGGACCAGGAGGAGGGAAGCAAAGTCCAAGTGCCTGTCACATCTTAACCTCGAACCTGGAAGTAACTCTCACCAGCCAAGCACCACCAGTGCACCGGCACCAAGCAGGCAGTGGCCACTTCCAGTCTTGGCAATCTCACTGGGCAGCAGGACTAAATACTCCTGGTGCCACCCAGCAGCCCCAGCCTGAGTCTCTCCCGCCCACAGAAACCAGAGATCTCCTGCATCTAGGTTTGCCTTTCATCAGCCCATCCTGCTTGTGTCCCACCTTTCCTCCCCTCCCAGCCTTGCCCTTTCCTGCCAGCTGTGCCTGTCCGTGGTGGGGACCTGCAGCCCTCCCCTGCAGCCCCTTCCTCCCGCAGGGATGTGGCTCCAGGCAGCCCTGGCCACGTGTCTGTGCTCACTCTCTGAGCTCCCCTGGCCAGGCACCACCACTATCTGCTTTGCCTTGGCTCTCAGAGCCTGCAGGCCAACACCCGAGCCTTGGGTAGAGACCAATTCGTGTCCACCCCAGCCCATTTCACACAAACCAAACCAGGCCATGGCCGTGCAGGCTCAGGTTGCCAGCAGCACCAAATTCTCTTGTTTGTCAGCAAGACAAACTCTGAACTCGCCTGCCCTGTCTCTGTCTGGTAGAAGGATCTGACTGTGATCAAGAATATCTCTAACACTTGCTCTCCCATCTATGCTCTGGAAGATAAGTTCTCCCGTATCCACAGTTCCCAGGATTACTCATTCCTCCTGGATGAGGCCTTCTAATTCTTCCATTTAATTGCTCATGTTCCTGGCATCAGTTCAGAAATACTTGAGCTGTTTCTGCCTGGTCTTATCTGCGCTCTCAGCCGAGGAGGTGCCGTCCCCTTGCTGGCTGGAAGGGCTGCCTGACGTCGCTTTTTGGCAAGGTGGGAGCTCTCCCATTCCTCGCTGCTCTCTGCTCTTCCTTTCTTGGTCGCCCTGCTCCTGCTGACATGGTCACCCTCCCCATGGATGTGGATTCCAGGCAGGGTGCAACCAAGGCCAAGAAAGGAAACGCTCGGAGACAGCCCTGAGCCCCATCCGCAGGGAACATCACTGCTTATCTGCCTTCCTCCTGATAACCTCCTTTTAATATTATCCACTGCAGACTCACCCTTCACAAGTTCTTTATCCACTTTAATTCTGTGATCCCATCTTCTCTGGGTTAGCTAATAATTTCCCATGGGTGCTTTATCCGATAGTTGCTTAAATCCAGACAGACACAGCGCCGTGCACAAAACCCAGGGATTGCTCAGGCCCTGACAAGCTGCCTTTGGACAATTCGTGCTGCATTTTATTTTTCCGTACATCTCTCTGCCTTCAGCTGTTGTCCAATACAATATAAGGTCAAAAAACTTAGGTATGGCGCAGGCCAGACTATTTACCCTGCATTTATAGGGTGGTGCTGCCATGCCTTGGATTGACTTCTTGCTCCAGTTCTGCTCCTTCACAAGAACTGCCTCCAACCTCGTGGCTGTCCTACTTCTGTAAGTCCAGAGGAGGCAGCTACACTGATCACAGGGCTGGGACATCTCTGCTCTGCAGCCAGGCTGGGAGAGCTGGGGGTGCTCCCCTGGAGAGGAGAAGGCTCCAGGGAGAGCTCAGAGCCCCTGCCAGGGCCTCAAGGGGCTCCAGGAGAGCTGCAGAGGGACTGGGGACAAGGCAGGCAGGGACAGCACACAGGGAATGGCTTCCCAGTGCCAGAGGGCAGGGCTGGATGGGATCTTGGGCAGGAATTGTTCCCTGGCAGGGTGGGCAGGGGCTGGGCTGCAATTGCCAGAGCAGCTGTGGCTGCCCCTGGATCCCTGGCAGTGCCCAAGGCCAGGCTGGACATTGGGGCTGGGAGCCCCTGGGACAGTGGGAGGTGTCCCTGCCATGGCTGGGGCTGGAACAAGATGGAGATTTAAAGTCCCTGCTGACCAAGACCATTCCAGCATTCTGTGATTCATGAACCAATTCTTCCAGGCCTCTGAGGCAGGGGTGAGCTGGTTCCTCACAAGCTCAGTGCATTGAACCCTTGGAGCTTTCTGCTCACCCAGCCAGGGTCACTTTCATTTCCACACTGTCACTCCCCTATTCCCTAAGTGCCTCCTCACCAGTGGCAGTACCAAGGGCTTGGGCAGTGCCCTCCATCCTCCCATACTCAGCCCAGACTCCTCTTGTCATAAAGACACTTGCCAGTTGTGCCACCTTCAGCCCCAATGAGCCCAGAAGGCTCATCCCAAAGTTCACAAGGGAAATTACACATTTAAGAACAACCCTTTGTATGCCAATCCTTTCCAGTGACTTCCCACACTCAGATCATCTCCCCACCTCCATGGTGCTCACTCCCTGCCCTTCACCAAAAACAACAGAATTCCTCTGAAGGCCACCCAAGTCTCTCCTCTCTCTGCTCATATCCCCCAGCCTGGCCCAGACACACATGGTGTGTGACAGCAGGAACCTGCCCAGTGCTTGTCCCTGTCCCTTCCAGCCTGCTCTGTGCTCTCAGCCTGCTTGCCTGTCCCCTCTCACCCCCACCTCTGGTTCCTGGTTCACATTGCTGCCTCTGGCTTTCTTCCTTCAGGACCAGCTGCTACCTTCTCTTTGGCAGCCGACCCTCTGTTTCTCCTCCCTGAGCTTTGGGACACCAAACCACGGTCTCTGCTCCATTTTCTGTCCTACCTTCCTCCTCCTTTGCCCCTGGATTTCTATGGAGATTTTTGAGGGTGTCAATCCTTGTTCGGATCTTTTTACAGAGTAGTTCCTTGACTTCTTTATGGTTTCTCCTTTCTCCTTTCCAAGCCTGTTCTACATTTCCCATTTCACTCCACCACACTGTCCATCTGCTTCTCTGCTTGTGAGCCTCTTCTCGTGCTCCCTGGCACAGCCCCACTTCACCTGCAGCACCAGGAGGACCAGGTGGGGCAGCTCTGGCACCAGAATAGAGAATGCTTTCCTAGCTCCTCTCAGCCTCATTGTTGATTTTCCTTTCCTGTGTGGCTGCGAGGGAGAGGAGAATCAGCCTGTGTGACCACATGGCAAAGGCTGCACCACCCTGACCCTTGGCCATGAGCACCCCACTGACAAAAGAAAGGATCTGCAGGACGTGTTCAGCCACACAACAGCTGGGATGCTGGAGTGTGAGACATCCATCCCATTAAAAAGCTCAGAGATAAAACCCTCCTCTGGTGGCATTGTTATTTCCAGGAACACCTTAAAGATGCTTTGATTTTCCTTTTCTTATGTCCTTGTTATACAACAGCAGCAAGAGCAGCTCTGCTCACGAGCACCATTAGCTACTTAACACACCAGTCAGAAGGAATAAAACCTGGGTTTGTGGCTGTTCATTGAGCTGTTCAGGGATACACCAAAATCCCAGTGAGATTCCAGCCCTGTAAGCAAAAGGCTTTGGGGTGACCCAGCTGTGCCCTTCTAGCACCTGAAGAGGTCAGGAAGAAAGATGGGAAGAGAGGTTTTGCATGGGCATGTAACAGATGAGGAATGGCTTCCCACTGCCAGAGGGCAGGGATGGATGGGACATTGGGCAGGAATTGTTCCCTGGGAGGGCGGTGGGGACCTGGCACAGGGTGCCCAGAGCAGCTGTGGCTGCCCCTGGATCCCTGGAAGTGTCCAGGGCCAGGCAGGGTGAGGCTTAGAGCCACCTGGTGTGGTGGAAGGTGTCCCTGCCCATGGCAGGGGTGGCACTGGATGGTGTTTAGGGTCTCCTCCAACCTAAACCATTTTGGGATTCTCTGATTTTATCTCCACAGAAGCCACCATCATGAGGTGGTTTTGTCAGTCAGGACAAACACACTCACTTGTGGATTTCATCTGATTTCATTTGTCTCTGGAGCAAAACAGAACATGTGAAGTGCAGGCTCCAAGCTCATTACAGACAGGGTTCAGCAGAGCTGCCCTCCTGAGCCACCCAGTCACACAAGACACTCACTTATTCTGGGAGATAACCACAAGGAACCCCATCCAGAAGCCAGATTCCATCAGATGCAGGATTTGTTCACCTATGGGCAAAGCAATATCTCAAACTCAGCATCAGTGAGACCCAGACATCAATCCCAAAAGGCACAGCACAAACCTTTCAGTGTGTCCCAGCAGTCACTCATGTTGCCTTTTTCCTGCCTCTTGCCTCCTGGCCCCTGGGCTGCTTCCTAAAGAAGTTCCACAGTGAAACCAGCCAAAGTTGAGAATTTCCAAGAGATGTGAAAATAGCAGAATGCAAATTTTGTGGAGGCTTGAAATTTCAAGTGATTTACTGGTGTCAAACCCGTAAAATCAATTTGGCAGGTGTTCACCGGTTAAAATTAGTTTTAACTGAAAGCTGGAGGCATTATTGTGGGAGTCTTTGAGCATTGTTGTGGATGCACAAGGCACAGGCAGGGCTGCACAGGGCACACGTGTCGTGGGGTGTAATCCTCCTGGAGCACCTTGTAATGCTGTTTGTGTGGCTCAGAGAGCTCTGGGGGCTGAGGCCGTGGGGCTGGCACCACAAACCAGCACTTGCAGAGGTTTTCTGGCCTTTCCTCGGGCTCTGGGGTGGTCAGTGGGAGGGGGACAGGGGCAGGTCCCACCCCAGTGCAGTGTTGGTGCCGTGGGTGGGCTCCCAGCCAGAACAGCTGGATTCCAGGGACAGTGAGGGGAAGGCTGGACTGGTTGTTGAACTGACTGTTCTGTGATTCTATGGACTCACCTGGTGAGCTCACAGAACCACAGAACCACAGAACTCTTTAGGTTGGAAAAGCCCTTTGAGATCCTTGTGTCCAACCCTGCAGGCACCACCGCTGTGTTTGTCACAAGCAGGGACTCCCACACCGCTCATCCTCCCAGGACACTCCAGAGAAACCCAGCAGAACCCAGGTACAGCCCCCTGTGCATTCCAGCCTCCCAGTCTGCCCCACCAGTGCCCTGGTGGGATGGCAGGATGCCCCCACACCCTGCTGCACTGCAGGACCCCACTGGATGCTGCTGCCCTGTGGGATCCCAGTGCCCTGGGCAGGATCCTGCTAAAACACCACAGGCATCAGTGCCAGCAGTCCCCTCTGCCATTCCCTCCTGTCCCCAGCCCTCACACCGAGCTGGCAGCCCTGAAGGTGACATCATCCCCAAAGTCAGGGGTTTGGGGAGCTGATGCTGGCAGTCAGGGTGGCCTCCCCTCTGCCACGTGCTGGGTTGAGGTGAGAGCCCTGGGGTGCAGAGGAAGAGCCCTCAGAAAGCAGGTGTTGAGTCCTTCAGCACACTGTGGAAGGACAAAACATTGTGAACTCCATTGTCCCCATCAAATCCTGCTATGTCCATGTCTGACCTCCTCCCTGTCCTCTCAGCTTGTGGCTGGAAAGAAAATCCTTCCCACCTCTCCTGTTGTTGCAGGGCTGGAGCCAGGGGATGCCCTGGCAGTGGCTCTGTCCCCAGGCTGGTCACCATGTCCCCAGACAGGCCAACACCTGGGACTCCTTCTGGGGGTTTCACTCGAGCAGACCACTCTGGGGGTCCTCTCCCATCTGAGACATCACCCAGTTCCCCAGACAGGACCCATTCCCAAAAGCTTTTGGGGATCAGAAGCTGCTCCAGGAGCCCAGTCCCAAGGTAGAGGGGTCTGTGGAGCAAGGTGTGCCCAGGTCCAGGGCTCTGGGCTGGCTCTTCAACAAGCAGCAGCAGGGCTGGACCAGCACCCCTCCCATCCTCACTCTGGGGTCAGCAGTGAGTCCAGAGGGCAGGGCAGGGAGCCCTTCATCTTCCCTTTGGAAATTAAACAAGAAGCAGAAAGGGGTTGGTTTTCATTAATATTTTTCTTCAAAAGTTTTCTGGCTTCCCTTCCCCATCTTCTGCCAATATTTCTTCGAGGGGGCGAGCAGCGAGGAGCAGGGAACGTCTGGCAGCTTTTTGTTTTCAATTTGCACAAACCCATTCTGTGTGTGTGTTTTTTCTCTTTCTGGAAATTCTCTGCAGACAGGCACTTCCTGCAGAAATCATAATTTGCAAGGGAAAAATATCTAACAAACATGTTTTTTTTCCCTTTTGGTTTGCCCCGGCTCTGCAAAGCCCCGGGCTGGGCTTTGTGCTGCTGACCCTGTCAGGCACCAGCCACCAGGAACACCCAGCACTGTGCTCCCACACCAGCCCTGCCTGTCCCATTCCTTCTTCCAGCCCAGCAAAGCATCTCCCTGGCCTGCCCCATCGCTCTCCTGGATTTGCCAAAGTCCTGGAAGGCAGTTCCAAGTGGTGGGGTGGACATGACTTTGGGGTTCTGCCAAGACAGGGTCATGCTGGTTGAGCTCCACCAGTGTGTCCTGTCCTGGTGGGGCAGTGACGTCCTGCCTTGGCAGAAGGCCACTCCAGATGTTTTACCAGCTGTTCACATCTGGTTTTCGCCCCGCTCTCTGAGCTTTGGAGGATGGGCAGGCAGCGATGGCCACAGCTGGGCAGGGGCACACGGGAGGAGAGGGGGCACCTGCAGCTCTCAGA
Organism: Nicator chloris; assembly: GCA_013400495.1. Lineage (NCBI taxonomy): Eukaryota > Metazoa > Chordata > Aves > Passeriformes > Pycnonotidae > Nicator > Nicator chloris. The sequence goes on along the minus strand of WAAE01020372.1, from coordinate 91,237 downwards.
CCCTGTGTGGGCTTTGATCTCTGCCCAGCTGGGTCCCCTCTGATCCCTGACCACCACCAGTCACACACTGGCCCATCCCGACCTGGCCTTCCCTAGACAAGGTTCCCTGGTCCTGGAGTCTGGGCAGGCATGGGGGTAGCCAGGATTGTGAGGTTAAATAATTCATTCCACATAAATCTTTCCTAGAAACCATTTTTTTTTCTTCCCGGGGAGACACATTACCACCTCACACACACAAACCTGACCAGGAATTATAAGAGCGCGTTTCTACCGCGGCGAATGGGGCAGGGAGAAGGGAGAGGAGGGAAGGAATAAAATATAGATTCTTGAACTCAGACCTGGGAAGCGGCAAAGCATCAATCTTGTTAAAGGACTAGTGTGGACTCTCCAGCCAGCCCACTTCATCCTGACTCCTGACAGGCCCCGATGATTTGTGCCTGCTCAGCAGAGGAGAAGTCCCATAACTCACCCACCGAGACGGCGTGGGATGGAAGCAGGAATGACTCACCACACCCCGCATCCTGCCGCGCCACCGGAGCTCCCCTCCTGCCCACCGCCCCCACGGGCCCGGGACAGCCACGGGGTCCATCCCCACCCCTCACCCTGGGCTGGCACAAAAGCCTCGGAGTGTGGCAGATTTGCTCAAGAACCTGTGGGGCTCGTGGTGCGTTTCGCCATTGCACAATCCGGATTGTAAAAGGGGGGTGAAATTCCTGGATTGTCCCAATTTGCTGTGCTGCTTGTCTGGAAAACAGGCTCAGCAGCTGTCCCCCGTCTTGCCAGCCAGAAGGATTTGCTCTTTCCACCCAAGCCTCGCTAGAGCGGAGGAATCCTGCCACTGCTGCTGCTGGCGGCAGGTCGAGCCCGCGGGGCTCTGCGGAGATGTGCTGAGCGTGGAGATCATCTCCGAGATGGACGGTACCTCCGCTCCAAGCCCTGCCCGCAGGCGCCGGAACTGAATGGTTGATTAGTGCAGAATCCCGAGCAAGGAGAGGAAATTCTCCCTGGAGCCCTGCCAGGCCAAGCCCGCATCCAAAAATACATCCTGCTGTCCTGCTCGGAGCCCAAAGGTTTTTGGAAGGGAGAGCTCAGCTGCTTCGCAGGCAAAAAATAACAGCAGCCCCGAGAGCCCCCCGTCCTCGTGAGCAGGGCTGGAGTCACTTTCAAATCACAGCACTTATTCCAAAAGAGAGAAGGGGAGAAGAGAAAGAAAAAGACACACATGCACCACCACGGATCTGGCAGGCAAACACAGCTCCAGGGCTTCTGTTTGCCCATCACAGGAAGATTTACTAGGGGAAAAAAATATAGGCTGATTAATTATGCAGCCGGTTTGGTCCATTATATCATAAAACCCAGCTGTGTAGGACAACCTTGGAGATGCTCCTCTCCAGCATTATCTCAGCCCGGAACCAGGCGCCTGGAGCCAGGAGAAGCTGTCTCGGCACTGAGCGCTCGCCGCCGCGCCGAGCGATAGCGTCTCCCCAAACCCACCTTTTCCATTGGAGATTAGGAGTGCAGTGAACTTTGATATGGTACCAGTGCTAATTTCAATCGGCGGGCCCCTCGCTGGTGTCACCGGAGGCCTTGGGTTCATTCAGAGAGCTGCGGCAGCGCGAGGGGAGGAGGGAAAACAGCCAAAGACTCCCCTTGAATATTAATGAAGCATCAAAGCTTTTAGCTGCATGGCCGTGTCTGAGCGCGACTGCTCTCCAGGGCTCTGCTATGTTTGGCACAATAAAGGCTTGGTAATTATTTCCAATAACTAATTTAGATTATCATTAGCCCCACATTGGAGGCACAGAGAATGCTGCCCTTTCAAACACTTGAACCACTGAGCCTCAAAAATAAAACGCTCGCTCTCTGCAAAGAGATCTTTGCCAGCTCTAATAAATTAGAATATATTTGTGTGCGTTAGCGCCTGTGGTGGCTCCGGATAATGAGAGCAGGTTGTGTCTGGGAATGGAGGAGAAGGCGGCACCTCCCCTGCCCGCCGCCTCCTCCCGCTCCGCCAGCGCACATTCCTTCGGGCCCCAATTTGTCCCCATTATCCTCCCGGAGCCCCCAACCCCAAATCACCCAGGCCTGGCAGCTGACCCTGTCACAGCCAGCAATAACCCATCAATCATTCCACACCTTCAAAGAAAATTTCTGCGTGGTGTTAACAGGCTCCTGTGCCCTGGCTGCCAGCCCCGTGCCCAGCTGGGCTCTGCACCCCAGGGTGGATGCCCTGCCCCAACCCAGCTGCCTCTGCAGCCCAGGGGGCTCCAGCAGCTCTGCCCACACCTCTGCAGTGCCCAGGAAAAGCTCCCCAGCTCTTCAGCTGTCTGTGCTGTCATCGTGGCCAGCCCTGGGCACAGCCAGCAGCGTCCCAGCACTGTGACCCCAACACTGTGGGGCTCCACCAGCCCACGGAGCAGCCCACACTGCACTGCCTGCACTGCCTGCACTGCCTGCATTGCCTGCATTGCCTGCATTGCCTGCACTGCCTGAACTGCCTGCACTGCCTGAACTGCCTGCATTGCCTGCACTGCCTGCACTGCCTGCAGCCTCCCCCTGCACCGCCCTGGAGCAATCCCAGCCAGCAGAGATGCCCCAGGAATGTGGAACACACACAACCATCCAGCCGACCTCCAACTGCCTCAAGACAAGGCAAAGCTCCCAGTGCCCACCCCGAGCCCAGAGCCTGCCCTGCACCCCTGCCTGCCTGTAACTCCTGGCTCTGCCACCACAGGGGCCTGGGGACCTTGGGTGGATCACTCCAGCTTTCACAGCCTCCGTTTCATCAACCATGTCATTAGGCTAATGATAATTAATGCCTGCAAAGGGCTTTATGCTCTTCAGCTGGAAGGTGATAGTGAAGGATAAATTATTGTTATTACCATAAACACAGGGTACCTGCCACTTACCGGGGTGGGACCTGCTTTCTGACTTGCCTCAGCTCTTCTTGGACTGGGACCAGGGTCAGGTGTGGGCTTTACTTCATCTGTCATTTCCAACTGAATGTGTGTTTGACCCAGGCAGGACGTGACACTGAGAATTTTGCATGCAAAGTCTCAAAAATAGTGGTTCGGTTCATTCCATGGAAGTGTGCATGTTGAGCACTGCTGGGGTAGGATGGGAGAGGTTCCTTCACTGTCTCCATGCCTTGCTGGGCCAAGGCCAAGTCTATGATGTTCCACAGGCTGATGTGCCAGGGCCCAAACCTGGGTCACAAGAGCCCCAGGGAGTGCTCTGCACTGGGGGCAGAGCGGTTGGAAAGCTGCTCAGTGGGAAAAGACCTGCAGGTGCTGGTTGGCCGTGGGTGAACGTGAGCCCACGTGTGCCCAGGTGGCCAAGAAGGCCAGTGACACCTGGCCTGTGCCAGCCACAGTGTGACAGCAGGACCAGGGCAGTGACCATCCCCCTGTGCTGGCACTGCTGGGGCATCTCCAGTCTTGAGGTCAGTTTTGGGTCCCGCAGGACAAGAAGGACACTGAGGGACTGGAGCAAGTCCAGAAAATGGAATGGGGCTGGGGAAGGGGCTGGAGCCCCAGGAGCAGCTGAGGGAGCTGGGGAAGGGTCTGGAGCCCCAGGAGGGGCTGAGGAGCTGGGAAAGGGGCTCAGCCTGGAGAAAAGGAGGCTCAGGGGGGACCTTGTGGCTCTGCACAACTCCCTGCCAAGAGGGGACAGCCGGGGGGGGTCGGGCTGTGCTCCCAGGGAACAGGGACAGGAGGAGAGGGAACGGCCTCAGGCTGGGCCAGGGGAGGGCAGGGTGGATATTGGGAAAATTTCTTCACTGAAAGGGTGATCAGGCTTGGAACAGGATGCCTATGGATGTGGTGGAATCACCTGGGAGTGTTCAAAAGCCATATGGATGTGGCACTTGGGGGCATGGGTTAGGTGGCCTGGGCAGTGCTGGGGGAACCATTGGACTCAAAGATCTTGGAGATTTTTCCAACCCTAACAGCTCTGTGATCCCGTGATTCCATCCCCGTTCTCCCAGGGGATGGTGACCTCCACTTACTGGCTGTGCCATCCACAGTGGTGGTGACACAGGCCGAGCTGCACCCCTTCCCCAGTGCATGTGGACATGCAGGGCTGCGTGCACCAGGAACACGTGGGTGGTGGGAAACTCCCTGTGCATTGCAGCAGGGATGCAGCGGGCAGGGTGTGCAGGCATCCCACACTGCTGCCCCGCAGGCACCGTGACCCAGCACAGCCCCTGTCCTGTGGCCCCACAGTGTCCCCAGTGCCACACGGGGCAGCAGATGGTGCTGGGATCTGAGCAAACCCTCCAGCCCCAGGGAAGAATCCACATCCCACGTGCAATTCCAGGTGTCCCACACCTTCCGACCACAACTCATCCATGCCCATCTCCATCGTGGCCGTGCTTCCCTACACCCTTCCCATGGCTCCCACACCCCTTCTTCCCTCTGTTTTATTAAACTTGTTTGTGGCTCATATTGGGTTGGACGCTTGATTGACTTCATTGTTTACTTTTTTAAGCTCCTATTCCCTATGGACAGTTTCAGTTTTCATTAAAAGTCTTTCATCAGAAGGAGCCAAAATTGTCGAAGGCTGTTCCTGGGTTTTGATTAAAAGCTGAAATCTGCAGTGGAAAAAAAAAAGGATTTCCCTCCATCCTTTCCCATCCTTCCTCTCCATTTTTATTGAAATCTTCTGTACAGAAAAATCCTTTGCTGCTCTGAGGAGTTGCCTCACATGGGATGGAGCAGGGGCTAATTTACTGAGCCACAGAGAGCAGGAGCATCACTGAGCCACGCTGAAGGCTCCCAGCAGGTCCAGACCAGGGCCATGGTGCTTGCCTGGCTGTCGTGCCCAAGCTGGGATATCAGCACGTGCCATTAAAATCACGGCATTGGCCAAGATCTGAACACTCCCTGCTGCTCACAGGTGGACCAGGAGCACTTCCCACAGCTGGCTGCTCCAGGGGACGTCCCTGCACCCTCCTGCCGGGGCTCACATTTTGTCCACGCCATCTACATCGTTATCTGTGAAATGTAACTGCCTCTTCTCCTTCCCTCTCCTGCCCCAGTTCCTCTCTCTCAACCCCACGGTGGTTTCTTCCAGACCCTCTTTCTGCTCCTGGAGGAAATGGGTTGTCTTTCCTATCTTTCCATATGTGCAGAATCGCAGCTCCTACCCCCGGCTCATCACCGCATATTAATGGGGAGGAGGCTGAGTGAAATGTATCAAAATTCAAGAATTCAGCTTTGCTTTTGCATCCTCCAAAGCCTTATTTTGCTTTTTGGGCCAAACATATTGTGCATTTTCTCTAACAATGAACTTACCACACTTATTGGGATAAACTGAGAAGGCACCTCCCACATAGACAAAATTCCTGCAGATTGATTTACTTCAACTCTCAATTATTTTTGGATACACGTACATTTTTCCGCGGGTTTTCCAACAAAGGGAATATCATGACTGCAGCCAGTCCTCGTGTGAGCACAGCTGATGTCCAGGCAATGGGATCTCTTGCTGTTCTTCCATACACTGGGAGGGAGCAGCTGGTGCTGTGTCCTTGCTCCCTGTGAAGTGCCAGGGCATTACTTTCCCTGCCTTGGACTCATCTGGACATACTGGAAAATATTTATTTGGCACTCCAGAGTAAGTCCATCCCAACGCTGTGACCACCCAAGGCACAGGGACTTTTAGGATGTCCCACCCAACCTGTGCTACCACCCACTGAAGGGCAGTGCAGAAGTCATCCCCCTCTGTCCCTCTGTCCCTCTGTCCCTCAGGTTCCTGACAGCAGGAGGTAGGGAGAGCCTCTGGAAAATGAAACCAGGCATGTATCCCTGTGGCCTTGCTCTCTTGCTAAGCAAGATCAGACAAGAAGCCCCGTTCACCCAGTGCTCCACCACAGCTAAGCCACCACGGCAGAATCCCGAGCTAAGCAAACATCTGGCAATTACAGCTGGAGCATTTCCCTCTGTGACAATCCATGGGGACAGCAAACACCCGGCCCTTTTGACCTCCCCCCCTTACCTTGGCAGACACCTGGTTCCAGATTTCTCCCAACACCAGAGATCCACCACCTGCATCCATCACAGCCCCACCCAGCAGTGGCCAGCCACCCATCTCTAGAGGCCACAGGGAGAAATAAGCTTACAAACACACCAGACAGGGAATAAAAGTGTTTTCCTCTTCACACAGATTGGCCAAAGCTGGGAGGATGCTGCGTGGGGATAAATGCTGAGGACGCAGCAGCCCACTGCCAGCTGGCCAGCCTGTCCCTTGAGGCACATTTGGTGGCTTGGGGAAATAGCCACGGTGTCAAACTCTCTGGAGTTAATTCCTGGGAAATGAGGGTGCTGTGCCATGATGAGCCCAGTGGCACAGAGCTCACCCCACAAGTGGCCCTGGGCAGCCCCTGGCCTCTCCTGAGGGCAGGACCTGGGGCAGTGTGGAGCTGTGTTCTGGCACATCACCTCCATCCTTCACCTGCACAAATGAAGCGTGCAGAAAATGAGAGCAGAAATGCCTTCGCTGACAGGTTGGAATTAAGAGATTCCAGTTTTTTATAAACAGTCCTCGGATTTCCTGAAAGTTACGGCACCGGGCATCATTTGTATGCAGGATGTGTTGCAGCTCAAAGGTACCAGAACTAATGCTGTCCTGTTAATGAACTGAGTGAGTAATAGCCATGGGTATAGAAAGCTTATGTCTGAAACTAATCCTAGTTAATGAATCTATTGTTACAGGTATTAAATGGTGACAGGGGGTTTCATCCATCAGCCCTCCATTAATCACAGCGTCCCCGCCTATGCTTATTATTTAGAAGCCAGCAAAGGGATCTTAATGATATTAGTAATAGAGCGGTTGTGGTACGTGACCTGGGACAAGCCGGGGATTGGAGGTGATAAGTGTCTGATCGCATAAGGCATTTTAGAGGTGATCCAAGCAGCTTTGCTCCCCATGGCATGTTATCTTGTCTCTGCCAGCCTGCTCTGCTCTGCTCGGAGAGCACCGAGCCGTGGTGGCCACGCCGGAGCCTCCTCTGGGCTGCTGCTGCCTGCAGGAGATCCCTCTGCACGGGGGGCTCCAGAAACCCCTCCCTGCAGACACCACCAGCTGCCCCAGCGTGCAGGGACCAGCCCAGGGTCTGCCCCAGTGTGCAGGACCAGCCCAGGGTCTGCCCCAGTGTGCAGGGACCACCCCAGGGTCTGCCTCTCATGGGCACAGGAGGGATCAGTCTGCACAAATAGCCAGGTGCAAGCCCACGTGCACGAGCACAAATACCCACCCACCCACACAGCCTCAGAGCAAATGACTCAAAGGTTTCTCTGGAAAGACGTGAGGAGCATCTGATATTCTACGCTAATTCTCCATCTGGACGTTCTCAGCCTGTGTGTTGGGATGGGATTCATCTCATCGTGGTCCCCTAAAATCAGAGATATTTCAGCCCAGTGGAGGGGCACCACCCTCCCCAGGGCAAGGCAGGGTCTCTGAGAGGGCCAGGACAGTGTCTAAGATGAAATATGCTGCTGGAACTTCACGGATGCCTTTTGCTCTCCACAAGGTTGGCTCCCTCTGCATGCACCACGTTGGGGTGCTGATGGTGGGAACGAACCCCAGTTTGGCACAGCTTGGCTCCCAGCAGGAGAGGCTGCCTGGCATGAGGGATCTTAAGGGGGGCAAGGATGAGTAGGTTTGGAGGAGGTCTTGCTCTGAGGGTTCAGTAGTTCCCTCCATTCTTCTCCTGAAGACTGCTGTGCCCTGAAGATCTGTGAAGAGGTGAGGGCCAGCCAGTGCATCAAAGCTCACTGGCCCCCATGGCAGCAGCAGGGCCAGCAGCTCATCCTGTAGGGGTGGGCAGGGATGCTGTGTGAGTCAGGGCCTTCCCTCAGGATGGGAGTGCAAAATCCCAGATATAAAACCTACAGCATAGGAACATCCCCGAGGTCCCTGCCCAGCTTTCCTGGTCAGCCCCTCTGCGGTTCATGCTCTGCTGAGTTTCCAGCTGACAGAGCAAGCTCCCCTGTTGGTGCCACAACTGCAACGCTCCTGGTGATCTGCTGGAGCTGATGGGAGCAGAGGGGAGCCACACACACAGCACTGGGAGAGCAGCAGTCCCTGAGCTCAGTGCCCAGGCACCGCTGCCCCCACAGAGCTCACAGCACCTGGGGAGCTTCTCCCTGCCAGGCCAAGGCTCCCAGGGACAGGATGTGCTGCTTTAATGCCCAAATGCAATGCAGAGGCACTGAGCCAAACACTGACTCCTCTTCAAGTCTCGTTGGTCTCCATAAAACCCCTCCCTAGATGAGGGTGGCCAGTGGCACCTGGCCTGTACCAGCCATGGTGTGACCATGGCACATGGACCAGGACCAGGGCAGTGACTGTCCCCTGTGCTGGCACTGATGAGGCACTCCCAGTCTGGGGGTCAACTTTGGACCCCTCATGACAAGAACACTGAGGGGCTGGAGCGTGGCCAGGGCAGGGAATGGAGCTGGGGAAGGGGCTGGAGCCCCAGGAGGGGCTGAGGGAGCTGGGGAAGGGGCTGAGCCTGGAGAAAAGGGGGATCAGGGGGGACCTTGTGGCTCTGCACAAGTCCCTGCCAGGAGGGCACAGCCGGGGGGGTCGGGCTCTGCTCCCAGGGAACAGGGACAGGAGGAGAGGGAACGGCCTCAGGCTGGGCCAGGGGAGGCTCAGGGTGGATATTGGGAAAATCCCTGTCCACAGCAGCTGTTGTGGGAGCCCCACATGACACCACCCTGCATGTCCTGCCCTGGGGGCAGAGCTGAGCTGTGATCAGTGCTGTGTGTCCACACAAGGACTGGGCACCCTCAGGGTGTTCTCTCCTCACTGCCCATTCCACAGGGTCATTCCGTGGTGCACTGGCACCAACAAGCCGGGCATGAGGCAGCTCTGGCAACCTGCAGGGTGGATCAGCCCTTTTCTATTCTCTGCAAGGACTCCAAGCCCTGCATTTCTGTGCAAGAAAACCAGGACAGGTGATGTGCCACTTGGTTATATTTTTAGGGTAATAACAGATGTGTAAATACATCTATGTCTCATCTTCACAGGTACTCGGAGCCAGGAGCTCACCACTTGCCAATGTTTAAAACAAGCTCAGAGCTAACTCGATAAACTGACTGTAAATCCAGCTCTAACCTGACCCTCAGCTCCCAGGCTGAGGCTGCAGAGCTTCCCTCACAGCTGACACCAGAATCTGCCCACAAGCAAAAGGGTGATACCTCCAGCTGAGGGCTCGTCCCAAACCCTCCTGCCACAAGAACAATGAGTTATGGGGGTTGTGTTTTCTTGCAGTGTCAAGAAACCATCCTCACTTTCCTGCCTGCAGCAGAGGGGGAAGACAAATGAGGGCTCCAAGTGGTGCAGACACCCAAAACCCAGGAGACTGCCTGGAAATCTCTTTGTAAAAGGGTGAGGAACCTCAGTGCCTTTGCCTTGTCAGTCAGTACTTACAGCGTTCTTACCCACCAAAGAAGGAAACTGCTTTTATCCAGCAAGGGAAGCTGAGATCCTCCCATCACCTGTGCCCAAGAGCTGGGGTTTTGAACAGAATCCCCAAGGATGCGGGGTCTGGCAAGCAAGGCTAAGCCCTGGCCAAATCTGGCCAGCAAAAGCAGCAGAGCTTGGTGTGCCCATGCCACATGAGCCCTGGCACGGAGCAGGTGGGTACCTGGTCTCCAGTAGTGCCACGCTGCACTAGGACAGCAGCCAGCAGAGGAGGAAAAGGGAAGAGGAGAGATAATTATTAGTGATTGAAACTGATTGCATGAAAGAAGGACAGATGTTTCTAGTTGTGCTTGTGTGCCTGAGGCTACGGAGCCATGCAAGAGACCGGGGAAAACTCCTTCTCAGCCTGGGAATGCTGTGGCACTGAGCCGCATTCAAATGAGGGCTGAAATCCACACACACTTTCTCTCTGACTCTTTCAAATCCCTCCAGGATCTGGGTAAATCACCAATCTCCTCACTCTCCCCATGTAGACAGGTGATGTCCATACAGGTCCCCTCTGGCCAAAGGCCACCAGGTGCTGCAGAGAGCCCCCAGCTTCTCTCCACACCCCAGTCGTGCAGCCATCCCAGGCCCAGGTCAGGGAGATGATGGGACTGGAGAAGCACAGCCAGGACAGGCAAAGCAGGTGGGGAGTTGAAATTTTGAGCAGAGCATTTATAAAGGGACAGGACTGAAGTCAGGGAAAGCTCCTGGACACCCTGCTGCCAGAACAAAACAGCCTTTCTCTGAGAACAGGAGACTTTACCAGTCACCATCCTCCCTTGCAGGCCCTGGGATGGGGGATCCTGCTGATGCTTTCCTTGAGAAAGCATGGTCACCCATGGGGAGAGCCAGCTGGTGTCCTCACCAGGCTGAGAAGAGGCTGTTGAGGGCACACAAAGCCCCTGTGGTGTGTTCTGTGGGCTGCAGTGCATGTTTAATGCTATAAAATATGCAAATAGAGGCTTGTCTTAGCAATGTTACTGATGGTGGTGATGTGCTCCTGGCACCAGTTCAGCTGGCTCCAGTGCCAAGGCAGGATGGAGCCAGAGATGCATTCAGGGAACAGAGCAGGGGGCTTGTCCCACCATGGGAGGAATCAGCCCCCCTCCAGCATGGCTTGGCTCCCCTGGGATGGCCTGAGCTCCTCGCTGGGCAGCCCTTGGAGGCACCATCCTGCAGCGCTCCAGGCTCGGGGCAGAGGGGCTGCAAAGCTGCCTGGCAGAAAAGGATCTGGGAGTGCTGGTGCTGACAGTGGCTGAACGTGAGCCCAGGTGTGCCCAGGTGGCCAAGAAGGCCAGTGACACCTGGCCTGTACCAGCCATGGTGTGACAGCAGGACCAGGGCAGTGACTATCTCCCTGTGCTGGCACTGGTGAGGCCACTCCAGTCCTGGGGTCAGTTTTGGGCTCCTCATGACAAGGACATTGAGGGGCTGGAGCATGGCCAGGGCAGGGAATGGAGCTGGGGAAGGGGCTGGAGCCCCAGGAGCAGCTGAGGGAGCTGAAAAAGGGGCTGAGCCTGGAGAAAAGGGGGATCAGGGGGGACTCTGTGGCTCTGCACAACTCCCTGCCAGGAGGGGACAGCCGGGGGGGTCGGGCTCTGCTCCCAGGGAACAGGGACAGGAGGAGAGGGAACGGCCTCAAGTTCTACTGGGTGAGGATTAGAATGAATATTACAAAATTTTTTTTCACTGAAAGGATGATCAAGGCCTGGCACAGCTGCCCAGGGCAGTGGTGGAGTCACCATCCCCGGAGGAGTTTAAGAACTACAGATGTGGCAGCTGGGGACATGGGTTAGTGATGGGACATGGCAGTGCTGGAGTACAGCTGATCTCAATCTTCAAGGTGTCTCCCAACCTGAAAAATTCTATGGCTCTGTCCATCCTCTGACCTGCTTTGGTTTCAGTTGAAAGAACAGTTTGATAATCTTGGCTGTAGGGAGGCCCTAGGGAAGGTCCATGGGAGGCAGCGGGGCTCAGACCAGTGCGGGTCTCACTCCAGGAGGAATCCAAGGGAGACCCAAGGAGCCGATGGCTCAGCCCCGGGGGTGACACCGCCAGCGCCTGCCGCCGGCTGAACCGGAGCTCTGTCACCCCCGGCAGGTCCGTGTGCCCCGGGGTGGCCGCGGGGATGGCTCCGGGTGCCCCGAGCATGAGCAGGGGCAGTTCCCCAGCCACGCAGGGCACGGGCCCGGATCCCGGTGCCCACTGCGGGCTGCCGAGTGCACAGAGCCGGGTCACCCCGTGCTGGGCTGGCCTCAGGGTCTGCCTTCGTGCCGGGCTGGCTACAGGGCCAGTCGCCCTGTCCGGGATGGCTGTGGGGCCGGTCCCTCTGTCCCGGGCTGGCTGCAAGGACAGCTCCTGTCCCGGTCTCCCTGTCCGGGCTGGTTGCAGGGACACCCTTCTGTCGCAGCCAAGCCCTAGGACCGGACCCCCTGTCCTGGGCTAGCAGCAGGGATACCTCCTGTCCTGGTCCCCTTGTCCCTGTCCCCCTGTCCCCCTGTCCCGGGCTGACCGCAGTGACACCGCCTGTCCCCCTGTCCCTGTCCCCTTGTCCCCCTGTCCCTGTCCCGGGCTGACCGCAGTGACACCCCCTGTCCCCCTGTCCCTGTCCCCGTCCCCTTGTCCCCCTGTCCCTGTCCCCCTGTCCCTGTCCCCCTGTCCCCCTGTCCCGGCCCCTCCCGGGCAGCGCCGATCCGCGCGCGGCCACTGCCCCCTGGTGGGGACCGCGATGGGGACACGCGGTTGCCACGGAAACGGGATGTTCGCTCCATCACCGCCCCCCCGAGCCCCGCGGCGACAGCGAGGGGCTGGAGGGGCCCGGGGGGCACACCCGGGTCCTCACGGCACGGTGACCGCGCAGGGGCCGGTGCCAGGCTGTTCCCGAGGCTGGGCGAGGGCACGGCTGCTCGTCCCACCATGAACCCCCACGGCCATGGAAGCACAGCATCAGAAATTGGCTTGGCTTGGAAGGGACCTTAAAGCTCTTCCAATTCCACCCCCTGCCATGGGCAGGGACACCTTCCACTGTCCCAGGCTGCTCCAAGCTCTGTCCAGCCTGGCCTTGGACACTTCCAGGAATCCAGGACCAGGCACAGATTCTCTGGGCAAACTCAGGGCACTCCTGCCTCTTCAGTTTGGGGGAAAGGCCCTGATCTTCAGGACATCAGTCCTTCTCAGCTGTTCCTGCTTGTTTTGGGAACACCCATGCATGTACAGCCTTTGCGTGGTCCTGGTGGCAGCCAGGCACCAGCCCTAGGGTTCCTCCTGTTGCTACTGCCCTGCATTGGCCACAGCCAAGGCAGTGCTGTTTTCCCTGCTGCCAAAAATCACCTTCTTCTAGTGGCAAAGGGCACTGAGCTAAGCCTCGTTCTTCCCACCCTGTAGACATTCCCTGGATATCCCATGTCACGCTCCCAGGCTGGGCTGGTGCTTCCACGCACCAGGGTGCAAGGCAGTGCCATCTCCATGGCCAGCCACAGCTGTCCCCTGCCCATGGAGCAGATCCTCCAGCATTGTCCCAACACCTCCACCACTGCCCTGGCCTTTCACAGGGACCAGCAGCTGGAAACGCCAGTTCCTCCTGTGCCCCCTGCCTGGGAGAGGACAGCTGGTCCTGTCCCTCTGATGGGATCCAACCCCACCCTGCAGTGAAGGATCAACCCATGGGTTGAGATAAGAACGGGTTAATAACTGAAATGAAATGAAATAAAACTTTAGAATAATCGTAGTAATGAAAATGAAAAGGGAGACAACCAAAGGAGAGAGAGGAATAAAACCTGAGAGAAACAAGTGATGCCCAGTACAATTGCTCACCACCCACTGCCCAGCCTGGCCCCCAGCTTCCATCTGCAGCCCCCAGGTGACTCCCCCCAGTCTCTACCCTGGGCATGACAGGCTGTGGTGTGGAATATCCTCTGGCCAGTTTGGGCCAGCTCTCCTGGCCATCACTGGCAGAAAATGGGGTACTGAAAAGTCCTTCATTTAGAGGAAGCACTACTCAGCAGCAGCTGAAACATCATCCCCATTATTCTCATTCCAAAACCCAGAACTGTACCAGTTACTGGGGAGCAAATTAACTCTACCCCAGACAAAACCAGAGCACCNCCTCCTGTCCCCCTGTCCCTGTCCCCTTGTCCCCCTGTCCCTGTCCCGGGCTGACCGCAGTGACACCCCCTGTCCCCCTGTCCCTGTCCCCGTCCCCTTGTCCCCCTGTCCCTGTCCCCCTGTCCCTGTCCCCCTGTCCCCCTGTCCCGGCCCCTCCCGGGCAGCGCCGATCCGCGCGCGGCCACTGCCCCCTGGTGGGGACCGCGATGGGGACACGCGGTTGCCACGGAAACGGGATGTTCGCTCCATCACCGCCCCCCCGAGCCCCGCGGGAACAGCGAGGGGCTGGAGGGGCCCGGGGGGCACACCCGGGTCCTCACGGCACGGTGACCGCGCAGGGGCCGGTGCCAGGCTGTTCCCGAGGCTGGGCGAGGGCACGGCTGCTCGTCCCACCATGAACCCCCACGGCCATGGAAGCACAGCATCAGAAATTGGCTTGGCTTGGAAGGGACCTTAAAGCTCTTCCAATTCCACCCCCTGCCATGGGCAGGGACACCTTCCACTGTCCCAGGCTGCTCCAAGCTCTGTCCAGCCTGGCCTTGGACACTTCCAGGAATCCAGGACCAGGCACAGATTCTCTGGGCAAACTCAGGGCACTCCTGCCTCTTCAGTTTGGGGGAAAGGCCCTGATCTTCAGGACATCAGTCCTTCTCAGCTGTTCCTGCTTGTTTTGGGAACACCCATGCATGTACAGCCTTTGCGTGGTCCTGGTGGCAGCCAGGCACCAGCCCTAGGGTTCCTCCTGTTGCTACTGCCCTGCATTGGCCACAGCCAAGGCAGTGCTGTTTTCCCTGCTGCCAAAAATCACCTTCTTCTAGTGGCAAAGGGCACTGAGCTAAGCCTCGTTCTTCCCACCCTGTAGACATTCCCTGGATATCCCATGTCACGCTCCCAGGCTGGGCTGGTGCTTCCACGCACCAGGGTGCAAGGCAGTGCCATCTCCATGGCCAGCCACAGCTGTCCCCTGCCCATGGAGCAGATCCTCCAGCATTGTCCCAACACCTCCACCACTGCCCTGGCCTTTCACAGGGACCAGCAGCTGGAAACGCCAGTTCCTCCTGTGCCCCCTGCCTGGGAGAGGACAGCTGGTCCTGTCCCTCTGATGGGATCCAACCCCACCCTGCAGTGAAGGATCAACCCATGGGTTGAGATAAGAACGGGTTAATAACTGAAATGAAATGAAATAAAACTTTAGAATAATCGTAGTAATGAAAATGAAAAGGGAGACAACCAAAGGAGAGAGAGGAATAAAACCTGAGAGAAACAAGTGATGCCCAGTACAATTGCTCACCACACACTGCCCAGCCTGGCCCCCAGCTTCCATCTGCAGCCCCCAGGTGACTCCCCCCAGTCTCTACCCTGGGCATGACAGGCTGTGGTGTGGAATATCCTCTGGCCAGTTTGGGCCAGCTCTCCTGGCCATCACTGGCAGAAAATGGGGTACTGAAAAGTCCTTCATTTAGAGGAAGCACTACTCAGCAGCAGCTGAAACATCATCCCCATTATTCTCATTCCAAAACCCAGAACTGTACCAGTTACTGGGGAGCAAATTAACTCTACCCCAGACAAAACCAGAGCACCCTCTGCCATGTCGGGCTGGCACCAGGGCAGATGAGGACTGTCCCCTGGCTGGGGGCTGTGCAAGTCCCACCCCTGAGGCTCTGATGCAGCCACTAATCCAATTTCTGCTTTGCCAGCCTGCATTGGCTGCACTGACCACGCTCCAGCAGACCCAAGGCATGGGGCAACCTCCTCCTGCAGTTCCCCAGGCAGTGCCTGAGCACAGCTCCCCTGCCTGGACCCACAGCAGCCACGGCCAGGCTCCCAGTGACTGCCCCAGGCCATGTATGACCCTAAACAGACAATTACCCTGCAGCTCCTGCTACAACCTTGGCCAGACTCCTCTGCATTTGCCCAGGACCAGAAATCACACCCTGGACCAAAGGGAAGCTCCTAACAATGGTTTAATCACAACCAAATCCTTTCTGCAGGAAGTTTGGGGTTTGGGAAATCGCTGCTCAGTTTTTGCCCTGGTGTAACTTGGTGTTCCCGACTCATCTCAAAAAGCCTCTTGTTCTTTCATCACTTCTCCCCTCACACTGGAGAATAATATTTTCACTCACACGCTGAAATTAGATCCCAATGTTTCTGCCAGCAAGGCTTTCAATAACTCACTTATGTTCCTAGATGGAATTGCCTGGCAGACTGTGCTCAGGACGAGGGGGAGTGTGGAAAAAGACCCATGAATCTCCCACAGCAGCCCCCAGGCCATGTTGGCTGTGCCATCAGAGCCAGATGAGGGATGGGCAGAGGGTGAGCACAGACAGGGGTGACCCCTCAGCACGGCACCGAGGGGACCCTCCATGAGCTCTGGAGGAATCAGGACTCCCTGCTCAGCACCCTGCAGCTCCCTTACACATATCCATAACTCCCAGATCCTTCCAGCAACTCTCCAGGAGACCTGAGCTGCCTCCCAGCCTGTGGGGCTCTGGCAGTGGCTGAGGGGTGCCAGAGAGTGAGGACACCAGTGTCCCTGCCCCGCTGGCACCCCGGTAGGTGCAGCAGCAGACCCCAAAGTGCTGTGGTGCCAGAGATGGGATTTAGTTTCAGGGTTCCTCGAGCTCACAGCTTTCCTGCTGCACAGCACCTGGCCAGGCCAGGCAGCACCTGGAAGTCCCGGGGATTGCAGGGGCTGAGCACACTCCAGGTTGCCACAGCGCTGGGCCAAGAGCCCCGGGGAGCAGGCCAGCCCGGGGATGCTGAGAGCCTGCCAAGCAGGCAGCACGGAGCACGGCATCCCTGCCAGCCCGGTGGTCCATCTGGCACGCTGTGGAGCGGGTTGGCAATCCCCACTCTGCAGCAACCTGCGTGGCAAGCTGCTGGGGACTCAGCCAGCCTGGAAGCCACGGGTGCCCATCTGCCAGCCTGGCAAGGGCCAGGCAGCGGAGGAGCCCCAGCTCCCAGCACCAGCAGGGTGGAGCTGGGAGGCAGGAGAGCATCCTGCAGGCCACTGCCAGGAGTCTCAGCAAGCTTGGCAGGGCTGCAGAGCCCCCAGCACTCTTAGTCTCTCTCATGTTTCAGGAAATCAACGTAGGGAGGAACCTCCCTTGCCCAGCTGGAAATCACAATTCTCCAGGCTGTAATTCCAAAGTTATCCTCGAAGCACCTCTCCAGCCAGGTCACCTCAGCTCTGCTGCACTGCTGGCACTACCCACAGCTTCCACACCCCCTGGGCACTGGTCATCCCCTGCCCCTGGCTGACCCAAGGCTCAAGGCCACCACTCCAATCACACCTGTCACACCTTTGATGGGGACTCAGCATCTCCTGTGGGCTCTTACAGCTGCAGAGCTGAGCTTTCTGAAGGAACAAGAAATCTGTCTCCTCATAACCTCAGGAGTATCATGGTCATTTTCCTTTGGTTTTTCCAAAGCAGCTCATCCTCTGGCACAGACAGCATGTGAGGAGCTCAGCTGGGTGTTTCAGACAGCTATGAACATCGACAAAAAAGGCTGTAAGTGGTCTCTGCATTAGATGCAGCTGTGTCTTAAACTTCTGATGGCTTACAAATCTTCACCAGGATGGTACCAGTTACAGCCCAGATCCTGCAGGCATTGCACACACGACTAACCTGAGGTTGTGGTGTGCTCCTTTGGGAGCAGAGGCAGGGCAGGGTACAGAGGTACCTCTGGGCAGTTGTTGCAGGTGAAGTCCTTGCTGGCCTGAGCCAGCAGATCTGACACTGCTGGTGTCACCACTGACCTCCCTGCCCAGCAGGTCACTTCCTCTCCTAGGTTCAAACCAGCCCTGGTTCTGCTGCTCTGGTTCAGAGGAGCCTTTTAGAAACACCACAGGAGATCAGCAGGACTGGGGCTGGGAACTTGTGGCTCAAGCCCTCCCAGCCACCATAACTCAGCTGCCCTGGGCAGTCCCTGTCCCCAGTTTGTTCACAAACCCAGCCCTCAGCGAGCAGAGTGTCCCAGGACACGGGGCAGGAGAGCTGTGTGCACTGAGGAGAGCTGAGCCCCGCTCCTCAGAGGGATGTCAGCCTTTCTCCAGCCCTGTCCCTCTGCTCCAGAGACAATGCTGCTTGGCCTGAACACCTCAGTGGTCTCTGGGAGGTGAAACCTCCTCAGACCTTGGGGCCAGGTGACCAGATTTCGGGTCTTCCAGCAGGAAGGTCATGCTGAGCAGTGAAGGATAATGCTGGAGTGGTGCATAATCCTCCCTTTGCTTCCAACTGGGTTTTGAAACAACACACACTAAAAGCTATTTTTTTGAGTTGTTTTTTGGGTTGTTTTTTTTTTAATCAGCTCTTGGGAACTGTGTCTCTTTCCACCTCCAACAGCCTGAATCCCTGCCTGTGCTTCTGGTGGCTTCAGCTGCTGTAAAGATGCCTTTAACGAGGAGAGGGAAGACCATCTGAGCCATGCCTGAGCCACGCTTCCCAAGAGCAGTTGCTGATAATTCGTGCCACACTCAGCTGTGAAATTTGGAGAGATTTCACCTCGTGAATTCGCTGTCAGGGGGATGGGAATGGGCAGCCAGAGCTCAGCTCTCCCCTTACACCAAGCAGGAGTCACCTGGAGAAGATCTGTCAGGATTCATGGCCTCTATAAAGGAGCAGGAGTCGGATGTTTGCTGTTATTATGGGCTGTATTTGTCTCCCTCAGCAGTCTGCAGCTTTTACCCCCTGCAGGTTGCTGCTGCCATCTCTTGCTGGAGCCTCATGGGGTGGGCAGAGCTGGGTTTGGGCTCACCCAACCTCATCCCCTCCCCTCGGGGAGTGCACAGCACCATGGTGCTGCAGGGACATGAGCTCACCAGGTGGGACCACAGGGCCAAAGCCCCCTGGGGCACCTGAGTCCTTCTCTTCCTGCCTGCCCACCCACCTGGAAGGCACACAGGGAGCACGAGGCTGGGAAGAGCTGCAGCAGCACAACCCAGTCCTGAACCCCTTCACTGCCTTCCAGTGAGGGATTGCAATAAATGAACCTCTGGTGTTAAAAGTGACAGCACCCACTCCACACCTGTGGGTGTTGTAGGGCCAAAGTTGGCCCTGTTGTAGGGCTTCCTAATAAACACATACCCCATCTCAGACCAAGCTCTCCAACCCATCCTCCTTTCCTTTTCCCTAATATGGTCCAGTCCAGGGCTCTTCAAGAATCAGCCTCAGCTTCACCCACCCCTCCTGGCCAGCCCAGCAGGGAAAACAGCATTTCATTTTAAATTCCTGATATCACAATTCCATCAGCTTCAAAAAGTTAGTTTTTTTCCTACCCTGTGTAAGAATTTTTGTTTCCCTTTTCTCCCCCTTCTGCCTTGCTACCAAAACACTGTACCCTGGAAAGGATGAAAGCAAGACCCCCAAAACTGCCTTTTCTTCACTGCCAATTTTATCAAATTGGAAATGTAAAAAATAAGCTCCTCCAGGCATTTTTCCCCCTCATTTAACTGGAGGCACTGTGGCAGAGGAACATCCCTCTGAGCAGCTGTGCTTCCAGGCTGCTCAGAGTGTCTCCTACCTATGGAAACAGATGGAGGCCCATGGCACCTGTGAGGCGTTCATCTCCTATCTGTTGTTCTCTCTCTCTCTTTGTCATGAGCATCATGTGTTTATTCCCCCTTTCAGACTCACAAGTCCCACTGGAGTTGCCCCATGTTTTGTCTGACTTTGGCTCTTCCATTTTTTCCCATATCCTGATTGAACTTACACATCAGCAGATCGTTCTGTCTAGGATTTGTTTTATGGGCTTGTTGCTACTCCCTTACCAGAATTCCCCCAGGTTTTTTGCTCCACACGGCTCACAGTGCTTTTCTTCCTGTGCTTAAGCTGCCACAGCTGCTCCCAGGTACAGTCCCTTGGAAAGTGTCTGATGTCTGAGGCCCTCCTGGAGCTCATCTCATTCTGCCCTTCCCGCACAAACACGTCACATTTTTCTGGACTAGCAGTGGGAAATCACTGCTGGACACACTCCACAATGCCACGAGCAGCCACAAGCTCAGCTCAGCACTATTTTGCCCCTAAAATAAGAGCTGCTCCCTAAGGAGGAGACAGAGCTCTTTAAAAAAGAGCAATTTTTTGATTTTTCAGCCACTGCATGAACACTACTCCAGTGTCTTCTCCACCACAAAATTTGGGTCAAAAAGGGATGTGCCCTTCCCTGACCTGCTGAGAACCAGGGGAGTTTTTGCTTCCTTCACATCAGGAGCACCCCTCACCTGCTGCTCATGTAGCTTATTTCCCTAATTTTTGGGAAGCGGGAGCAGGAACTCAAGGCACTGGCAGTGCCCATTCTCCTGCCTCCCATAGGCCACCACAGGCTCCAAGGCTCCGTGTTCAGCATCCTGCAGATCTCGTGTCTCTGGCACAGTTGGTGACACTGTAATAAACACTGAAACTAATAGCAGGTATTTGTGAGCCATGTTTTGTTCTCTGCAAAATGTTAATAGAGAAAAATCTGCAGCACCATGCCAGGAAATCTTTTTATATCTTATTTCCAGACTACCCTAATATCAATTTATATCTGCAATTCAATTAATGTTCTGGGAGAGGCAAATTAGCATCCCCAGGTCCCTCCTGTTTCAGAAAAGCAAGTTCCCATGCAGAGAGAGAGTCTGGCACAGCCTCTCTCAGGGGCTCTGAGTTGATCAGTGCAAGACCCCAAACACACAAAGATCCCCTAAATAACCAGGGGGTAGCTTCAGACATGCCCTGAAATACCTTTTGTGTCATAAAGCAGCACTTAACCCCTCCTGAAACTGGTAGTGGGGTGCATGACACTTCACCTGTAAATCTACCTGCTAATAAGTGCATCATGCTTGAACTCTACAGATTTTAAAATATGAATCAGATCAGATGATGTCACTCAGCTGGGCATGCATCCGATGGATTTTATGCTCACAGAAGCAGCAGGATGCTGCAATTTTAGTTTCAGCAGAACAAGGGAGCTGGCCTTAAAAAATAATCGGGGCCCGTTCCGAGCCTCCTGAGGACACAGGCTCAAGTTGTGCTAGGGGAGGTTTAAATGGGGTAATAGGAAAAAGGGTGGAAGGGTGGTTGGGCATTAGAACAGGCTGCCCAGGGCACTGGTGGAGTCCCCATCCCTGCAAGTGTTCAAAAAACGTGTGGATGTGGCACCTGGGGATGTGTTTTAGTAGCAGCCTCGGCAGTGCCACAGGCTAAAGCGTAGGGAATAGGACAACCCCACTTCCCTCCAAAACCCCTGCACAGCACAACCCATCGCAGGCAGGGTGGGACCCTCTGCCCCGCGGTTTGGGCAGAGGCAAAGCCCTGGAAATTAAAAAATCTCCTCGTGTAAGTCTCCTCAGCACGCTGGCAGCATCCCGAGGAGAGCGAAGACGTTACTTGGGAAAAGTTCTTTTGAAAGCAAACAGCTCCATTTCCATACTGAACAGCCCGATCTGGAGTTCGTGTCCTGAAATAGCCCCAGGAGCCATTTCCCAGCAGGATTGCTCAGGAACCTCCCCTTTTCTCCAACACAGGCTCTGTGTTTTCATCTGTATTGATGGGCAAAGAATAACCCAGCGACACATCTGCAGGAAAACACAGGATGCCCTGGAAAATGCTGCAAGCCCAGGATCTGCCCGTGGCCCCCGGTGCCTGCGTGTGTGGGAGCTGTGCCCCGCAGAGCCCGGCCACCCGTGAATAATCCTAATGAACAACTCACAAATTAATTCACCAAAATGATTTTCCAGCTGGCTTCGAGCTGAGCATGCAGTCAAGGATCTGCTGCGAGTGGTGATGGGGAAAAGGCAAAGGCAAGGTAGAAATGGTTGCCAGCTGTTGGTCCAGGGAGAGGGCAAGCTTGGTGGGAGCATCCCTGTGGCCCACGGTGGTGCTGCTGGAGCAAGGAGCCTGCAGTGGGATTAAAGCACTTCCAGCCCTACAGGAATGACCAAGGGCTGGCCCTGCTTCCCCACCATCACTGGGTATGGGATTTACCCCCCCAGAGCAAAGGAAAATGGCTGATGTCTCGGCCTGGGAGAGGCTCATGTCTTGCAATCTGGAAATAATTCTATTCAATTTGGAAGACATGAATGGGCTGTATGGCTCTTTCTGAAAAAAAAAAAATACAACCCAAAAAACCACAGAAGGACTGAAAAAATTAAAGCCAAAAATAACTATTAGAGACCACTTACTGCAACTTTTATGTGTCACAGGTCTCACCCAAATGCTCTCTGCTGAGCCCAAAGACTGTAGTGAAGCTGAAGATTTCAATTCTATACTGCACCTGCAGGTGGAACAGGCCTGAAATAATCTGGAGAAAGGAAAACCCAGAAAGGCGGGACAAGTGTTTGTGCAGATTCAAACAGAAGCTCAGTATGTGCTGTTTAAATGCAATCCCTGCTCTGGGGCAGGAGTTCCTCTTTTCAACCAGGATCAACATGAAGGGGTAGAGCCCTGGAGATGCTCAGCTTCCCTGGCCATGGCCAGGCCACCCCTGGCACTGACACCTCTCCCCTCTCTGCATCACCCCCATTTTCATTCCCAGCCCCTCCATCTCATTGCATCTTGCAGCTACTTCCACACGAGCAGGGCACACACTATGGCAAAATCCTTCAGCTTCCTGTGCCAAGCATGAAGAGCTCCTTGACTTCAAGTCGAGGAGGTTTTCTAGCCCCCAGAAGACTTTTGTAGCTTTTCTTCCAGCCCTCTGTGCTTCTCCAGGCCCTGTCAGA
>WAAE01020372.1:0-60011 GCA_013400495.1 Nicator chloris | reverse complement strand
GGCCGCCGCCTCAACGCGGTGCCCGGGCCGGGGGCGGCTGTCACCGCCCGCACCTGCTGGTGCCCGTCCGGGACCGGCCCTCCCGGTGGCTGGGCAGCGCCCCAGGGGCTCCTCGGCCCCGTGGCTGCCCGGCCGGGCTGTTCCTCCTGGGGAAGCCTCTTGCAGGGCTTTGTTGTTCTGCCGGGTGTCCCCGGGCAGGGCCTCGGGCAGCCGCGGTACCGCCTCGCCCCGAGGCCTCGGAGCGGTTCTTGGGCCGGCCGGAGCCGCCCCCCCTCCCCGGCGCCGTTCGGTATCAGCCGGACGCTCCTGGCAGGAAAAGGGAAGCGGGACCGAGCTGCCGGAGGTTTGCAGGAGGTGGCCCCGGCTGCGGGCTGTGCCCGGGGGAGCTTGTGCTCTTCTTCCGCCACGAGCCCTTCGGGGCTCGGTGACACCCTCCTGTCACCCCAGTGTGTGTGTGGAGCTGATCCTCGGTGCCCCGAGCTGGAGATCCTGCTGCTGAAGGTAGCAGGGGTGACCCCGGGGAACAGCCGGAGAAATCCCATAACCACCATGCCTGGGGAAAAGCTGCGCCTCCTTCGCAGCCGCCCCGAGTCTAGTGCTGGGATAGAGCTGGGAGTGAGACAAGATTTGAGCGTTTCGTGCACAGTGAGATGTTTAAAAATAACCCCGGTGACGGGGCTCCTGCCGCGCAGGTTTAATCCGCAAGCTCTTTGAAGCTCCCTGTAAAACTGTGGCAGCACTTTGGAGTCTGGATGACTGAAAGTAGAGCTGGCAAATCCGAACAGGCAGCCTGAGTTTGGGATGCACTGAGCAGCTTGGCTCCCTTGAGCCTCGGATGGTTTAGATTCAGCAGCTGAACATGAAAGTAATTATTTCCATGGAGAACATCGGGATGTGGAGACCCAGCTCTGGGGTCCCCGGCTTTGATATTTTGGCTGAGTTTCTGTTTACTGTTGTTGTTTATAGTAAACAGCGTGCACTGAGTGGCTGCGAACAGCCATGTGGTCGCTGCAGTTCGCAGCCAGTAATATTGGGGGAAAATGTTCTCCCTGCCGAGATCAACGCCTGAGCGCCGGCTGCAGGCTGGGCCTCCTCCTCTCGCCTTCCTCTCCTCTTATCCTCACCTTCTGCTGGCCAGACTGTGCTGTCCATATGTGTTTGCTGGGAATATTTGGAGTATGGGATTGTGGTTTCATTCCTTGTGCTTCATCTCAGGCACTGGCGTGTGGCTCGGTGTTAATATGGGGAACAAAACTTGGCTCATGGGGCTTGGAACGAGGTGCTGTGGTATACAGCCCTGCATGTGCTGGTGGGTAGTTCAGGATCTGCCCAGTAGATGGTATGAAAATGCAGATGGAAGTCAGGGAGTCCCTTACAATGGGCATGAGGGAAATACGGGTATTTCTGTGCTATTTAAAGTATTTATTTAAGTAAAAGTTTGAATGTGTTCTATTTGTGAGAGATATGCTGAGTCTTGGTCCTCCTGGTTTGATATTTATATCTTAGCAAGCAGCAATTCTGCATCTTGATAATTTGCTTTTCTCGAGGCACTTCTGTAGAAACCTGATGAATTTTGCAGGACAATACGTTGTCTATGAGTAAAAGATGTTGTTAGGGTATTAAATGGTTATCTTATTCATTGAGTAGCTGTGCATCAGTCTAGTCAGGAGTGCTCTGGGAGCTGTGCCCCTGCCCTATGTCTAATTTAAAGGAATGTCTGAAACTTTGTTTCAGAGTCTCAGACATCAGGGACCTCCAGAGATGTTCTGGTTGTCTCCCAACCCTGGGTTAGGTCAGGTAGACTTCTAAACCCTTCCTGAGTAATAGTTCTTTTAAGGCTCTTCATGATAGCAATTCCACATCCTGTGCAGGTGATGTATGCCAACACTTATGCCTTCTTATCATTAGAGAGATATTTCGGGATGTTTAATCTAAATCCTTGTCTTGCACTTCAAACCTGTTCTTTTTCTGATGTCCAGAGCTCATGGAGAACACCCTACTCCCCACATCACTCCACTTCCTACATGTCTGTGGCTCAGTTAGAAGCATTTGAAGACTTTTTTTCCCCTCTCCCTAAGCTGAGCAAATCAGTTTCTCCATTGTTCTCACGTGGGCATGTCAGCCTAGCTGACCTGTCTCTGACTTGGGTTCCATTCACATTTCACCTAAAGTGCTGTGGTCAGTCAGGGTAGGACTGTGTCAGTGGGGCTTCTGAAGAGCAGTTGTAATAAGTTGGGCCCAAATGACCCCGTTTTGGGTATGTCTCAGCACTGTTATGTGACAAGGAATGCAGATCACGGGTTTGCGTGTTTGTGCTTTTAACTGCGTGTTTGTGACAGAGGACTTGGCGTGCTCGGTGAGCTCCTGTTTGCAAATCTGGAGTAGTGTGCTAGCAACATGAGCTCGAAGCTGTGCTGAGTTAAACCTTGGCATGTTTGGGGCTCATGTTTGAGCTGTAATGTTTATCACCCTGTCTTTTCTCCTTTTCTTTTCCTTGCCTGCTACTGAAATTCAGTTTTTGCAATGAGACAAAAAGATTTTGAGTAGTTTATGTATCCATTTATGTTTGGGAAGTTTCCTGACAAGGAGGGGTCCCTGAGAAGTGAGGGAAGATGAACTGAGGACAGAGCAGCAACTCTGGCTGCTAGCTTCTCTTATGAGGTTGTTAATCTCCTGCATATATGTAATTCAGAGACATGCCAAGGTAAAAATCATCTCCACAACTGAACTCTCAGTGTAGCAGAACTGTAACTCTGACCCCTCCTTCACCCCAGAACTACATCCTGGTGTAGCACCTGCACTCCAAGCTGGAACATGAATGTTTCATCCCACTTTATTTGCAGGATAGCACAGCCTAATCCTAAAGGAAATGCTTTTTCTGGGTTTAATACAGTTGTAAAAAACTGCTTGCTTACCCAGCTTAAATATCTACCAGTGGAAGCTGTTATAGAACATTTGCACTATGTTTAACCTGATGATGCAAGTCTGAGAGCAGCAGGAAGCACAGGAAAACTTCCCTGTCTGTCACCAGGTCTCACTGGGCTTGGAGTGAACAAATGCAGTGACCTGAACTAGTAGTGTCAGAATGGTAACTAGTGGGGGCACCTGAGCACTGGAGATCAGCACCTCCTCCTCTTTGCAAAGTTGTGCTCTGTCCTGGGTGGCAGTCTCCCTTAGCAGGACATTACAGAGGTGGTTTCAATTGTGAGCAGAGGAGAGATCAGTACAGGGACATCACTGCAGCCTGGCTGGTGCTGAAAACACTTCATTCCCAGAGATCTCTCTTCCTTCAATTCCCTTAAAAAGCAGGGTAATACTTAGCTCTTTTACTGAGGTTTCTTACACACACCACTTCTAGCAAACTTAGACACTGTGATATAGTTTGCAGTTTGCAGGGTTCACTCAGGCACCTACCAAATGTTTCTGCCTCTCTAGCAGGGATTTAAGCAAAGTTTGTGTCTGTGTCTATGCTCTTACTGGGCTGAATCTCACACTTTTATGCAGACTCATCCTGAGCAAAAAATCAAGAATTTGGCTGAGAACTGAAGGAAAAGATGAACATCCGTTTTGCTGCCTCTGCTGTTTGCGTGGCAGCCTTGTCCAACAGGCCAGATGGACAGGTGATGCCTGAGCTGCTCTAGAGGAGTCTAAAGCACTTGGCTTCCTGAGAGCTGACTTGATCAGCAGAGGGAAGTGACCCCTGCAGCTCCACGGCCTGGTTGGTAACATGTCACAGGAGAAAAGAAAACAGAGCAGAGTCGATGTGGTCATTGCCAACACAAGGGAGCTGACGTGGGAGTTCAGGGCAGGACTGTTTTTCCCTGGGACAAGCTTGTGCTTCTGCCGCTCTCCATTTCTTTTCATTTCATTTTCTTGCTCAGAAGTTTTTCTCTTTGTATTATAAATTGAATGGTGTTATCACCAGTCAGAAACTCAACTCCTCCCAGCCAATCTCCTTGGAGTTACCCAGCTCCAATTAGCTTGTACATTTTCCAGACTGCCACAGTGGGAACAGCCCAGAAACCTTCCTGTGGCTCGGGTTTGTTTTCAACAACGGAAACTGTAGGAGTAGATGCCAGTGGAAATTTGTGAAGCTCAATCTTTGCCCATTGAGTTTCATGCAATTCCTCCCCTCTCCTGGCCCTTCCAGGTTTCACTGGACACTGGTCGGGGTCCTTTGTCCTGGATATCATGGCAAGGGAACAAGTTTGGTCCACCCATTTCTCCAGTGACATCTGCTGCGGTTTGCTTGGGGGTGGAGGGAAGTAGGTGCACCCTTCTGATTCCTCAGGGTGCTGCTGCTAGCTGACTCCAGGAAAAGGTCCTGTCAGGAAAAATGGGATTTGTGCCTGGGGCGAGCCTGGGGACGCTCACGATGTTTGAGTTCAGTGTTGGCAGAGGCTGCGCAGGGTGAAGCCCATCTGTGCTCCCATCGGTTGCTGCTTGCAGTCACCTCCCTGTTGCCTGCCTGGACAAGGCGGTGCTGGAACACCTGCTGCCAGCGCCTGGCAGGCTTTCATCCACTCTGCCCTCCCCCGTGCCACTGCTGCAGGGTGTCCCTGCTCCTGGGCCTCCCTCCCTTCCCGTTTGCAGCAGCCCCTGCCTCCTCCCACCATGCTGAGCCCTCAGCAGTGGGATGCGCGTCCAGCTGTGTCTGCGGTGAGCGGGAGGGCAGCCTGTCTTCCCTGTTCCCCCTCGCTCCCTCCTGGCTGTGGGAGCCTCCCTGGGCCACTGCCAGGGCCTGCCTGCCCTCCCCGTGTCCCTGCAGCTGTGGGGAGGCCAGGCCAGGCCAGGGGCAGGGCTGGGCCGCACACACCATGGAGGATGCAGACAAGCAGCACTTTGGGACAGGAACTCGGGCTTGGCTCTGGCTCCAGGTGGCACAAAACGTCCCCTCAGAGCAGCTGAATGTCCCTGAAACCGGCTGGTCTGCAGAGATGGCAGCTCAGGGTGAGGGTGGCTACCTGAGCTCAGGCTGAATGTGCTGGGGGAACTCTGCAGCGTGCTGGGCATCTCCCACCAGTGCTGTCTCCCTGTGGTCGCTGCTGCAGGGCCCCTCACTCCCCCCTTTTGCCTTTCCTGCCCAGCTGCAACACATAAAGTAGGAGAAATTTCTGCTCTATACTCGTCAGTTAAGTGAAGGCATAGAAAGCAGGCAGAAGAGCTGATGGAGTCTGATGTGGACCGAGGAGGAAGTTGTACCAATTCCACTTTCTAAAAATAAGTTGAGTGGATGTTCACACAGCCCAGAGACTGGTGCTCTCTGTACCCTGACTGTGGTTGCTTTTATTTTTTTTTTTTTTTGTCTTGTTACAGCAAATCTTAGATGCTGCAATTAAAATTGTGCAGAGGTACCTATGGAGAAAGTCTTTCAGTGTTTCTAGAAGTGACCTTGAAGGATCACCCATACATAATGTTTCCTAGAGGTTTCTCTAAGGTGTTCTAAGATTTCCAGTGATGGCGATTCCTACTTTCCTCAGCAATTCAGTCCAGTGCCTGACTGTTCTGAGATTAAAGAGCTTTGCTTGATTTCAGGCTGGTACTGCTGTAGTTTAACCCCATCATTTTGACATTTCGCCTTCTCTTCTGTCAAGCTACTGAAGAGAAGAAAAATTCAGTAAATGTAAAAGTAATCATTGTGTAGGGTTTGATCTTCCTTTTTGCCTTTCCCTTCTGTTCTCAGAGAGCATCTGCTGGCTCTTGGGCAGTGCTGTGGATTTAATGACACGTGTGTGGCAGCTGGGCAGCCCCAGTCCTACTTCCCCCTGTTGTGTTGGCCATGAGTAACAGTTCTTCATTTGCACTGATGTCACTGAAGATAGGGTGCTTGAAGTGACATGGGTTTTATTAAAATTGTATATCATGAATTGCATTGTTGTCTTATACTTCTGTAGCAAAATGTATGTGTTGAACATTTAAAGAGTTTTTGTTAGTGATACATTTTATAAAAACCAACAAGGTGACATTAAAAGTTATGTTATTTCAAAAGATGTTTTGTTGCCCAGAGCGGCTGTGGCTGCCTCATCCCCGACAGTGTTCAGGGCTGGGTTGGACAGGGCTTGGAGCAACCTGGGATAGTGGAAGGTGTCCCTGTCCACGGCTGGGGGTGGAGCCGGGTGAGATTTAAGGTCCATCCCAACCCAGGCCATTGAGTGATTCTGTGTGTGTGTACACCAGCTCTCCAGACCCATGAGATTGGTGAGAAGTACCTGGCAGGTGCCACACTCCCTGTTTTTTGCTGGTAGCAGGTCAGAATGAGGCAGCCCTGACCCAGGAGTCATGGGGCTGTGTGATGCTGCCTTTGGGCTGAGCAGTGCTGATTGCAGTTTTACAATTTCAGCTCAAAGCTTTTGTGCCTGCCTTCAGAAAGACCAGGGAGACATTCTCATCATCTTCTGGTGTCCTGAGTTATTAGTCAGACTCTTACAGAAAGTAACTCTTGAGGTAGTACAGCAGCATTGAAAAGTATTTTCAAGGTGTGATCTCCGTTGGAATATCTGCTACAAGTGTGGTACTGTAACCTGCTGATGTGGTGAAGGGCCATCAGCCACCAAGTGTTGTGATTGTTATTAGTTTACATCTGTGTCAGGAGTGGTTCCTAGTTCAGTAACAGTGTATAATCCATGGTTCCCAAGTACTACTGCCCTAGGTGATGGGAGTTTAGATCTTTCCAGTTTTGGTGCTAGTAGTATTTCTGTCCTTGTGTGCAGATTACTCAGTAAAATGTCCCATTTTTTCTGTAGCTGAATACCTGCTGTGCTGCTCGTTCTGTACAGTTGACATTATGCAGAGGATATTGGCCACTGATGGGCAGCAGCTATCAGTTCCACCACCTTACTGCTCACCTGGAGCCCTTTGCAAGTGGAGTAAACCATGGCAGCTGGCTGACCTCCTGGCTTGTCACATGACTCCAGAGGTGAAATCCATGTTGTCATTTCCACAGCCCCACGCTGGAGGGTTTTGCATGGCTGTACAATGCCACATCTCCTCCAGCATGGCAGGAGGTAGCAGCTCACTTGATGGTGAATTGCCATGCTTGGAGAGGGCAAAAGGAACTTGTTTCCCTTGGGCATTATCCAAGCCCTGCACTGTAGATCTGGGCAGTCCCACTGTTGTTCCAGCATTATGGTGGGGTTGAGGGATGGCTTTTGAATCTTGGCTCCTTTTCTATCACTGTGAGCTTTGGTCTCGTCTTACACACTGCTGGCAGTCTCCAGTTGTGTGTGTGTGTGTGGTAGTATCTGTTCAGTGTTATCTTATGCCTGACCAGAGGACTCAGTGTGTGCTGGGGCTGCTCAGTTATTTCATATTGTTGTCAGCTGGAAAATCTGTAAATGCCCTGTGATATTTTATGGCTTTATAAGCTGTACAAAATGTCCAGCAGGTACTTAAATGTCAAGCAGATACAGTCTGTAAGAGTGCCTTGTTTTCATTAGCTCCTTGGCAGACACTGAACATACTTGCAGAGCTGCAGGATGGACTTTTGGTTGCTTGTGGTCATGGTTTGGGGTTTTTTTATTGGCGTCTACCGTGTGTTGTACAGAAAACAGGGAAGGGCCTCACAGTATATTTTTCAGTTGTCCAAACTCTTGGCCCTTCAGGAATGTAAAGCAGCCTAACAACTTTTTCTTTACATAATTAACAGCAATCTGTTCAGGGTTTCCTGCAGGAGCTGGCTAGTGATTTTTCCTTTCTGGGAGTAATTCTCCTGAGCTAATATTTCTGTCTACGTCTAGATTGTTCTTTCTTTTGTTATGAAATTGAGTGTAGTTTTGATGGGCATGTTATACTTTTTCTGTATCCAACTTCATACCTAGTAGAGGATATTTCTCTTGTTTGAGTAGATACATGGTTTTGAGTACTGGGATTTTATCTTAAGTCACAGATGAGACTGGAGTTATACACAGGTTAAAAATAGCAAGCAGTAATTAATACCCATCCTCAGTGAGCCTGGCTCTTCTGGTTTCTCTTGACATGTTGCACTGCAGCAATTTCCTTTCTTTTTTCCTAAGAAATAGATGAATTAATATTTCTCTACATGAGTGAGAAAACAAAACAAAGATGCTTGTTTCCTGCCCTGGCACACTATTCCCTTGGGGTACCGTGAGTTTGTGGGAGCTCTTCTCCTGGGCAGCCCTTTGCCTTGATTGGGCTGGAGCAGACCAGGCACCAGGAGGAATGGCACAGCCATTCCCTTCACTCTCCCAGACATCCTTCTTTCCCTCTATCAGGGCTGGATTATCTCTGTCTCAGTGCTCCAAGCAGCAGAGACTGACTCCCCTTCCGCTCTAACAAGGGTAAATCCAGGTTTGGTGGATCTGCTCCATACCCTGAGGGTTTGGAGATTTTATCTTTCTCATTTCTTTAGCAGATGGGGTAGATCAGTAGGAACTATTTCTCATCTGTCCTTTGTTTGCATAAGAAGAATCAGCTGCTGGAAGTGTTGGAGGGGAGACTGACTGTGCTTCCTGCCAGGGAGACCCTGAGTTTTGTCAGTCTAAGGGTAGATTTTTGTTTATATATATATATATATGTACAGAGAGAATAAAGAGATCGTTTTACCTTGCCTTCTCTGAGAGCAGGTTTAGGAGGGCAGAGAGAGTCGCATTTGGACGGTTTGGGAAGGTTGGCTGTATGGATGTTGAGTCAGGGACAGCGATTTGTATACGGATCTGTGAAGGATTCAGCCTTGAGTGTGACTGGAGTCGTGCACTCCTCCCTCCTCCCCTTTGTCAGTAGGGACATGTCTGTGTTGGTGCTGGACCTCAGCAAGGTAAGAAATACTTAACTCCATGGAAGGTCATTCCTTTGTGCTGGATGAGGAAAGACAGCACTTGAGGCACTCCAGTAGCACGCTCAGCAATTGCTGTGATGCCATGTGAGGCTTGAGAATTAGTTTTCATCCAGTGTATTTTCCCAAGGGATATTGCTGAGCATTCCATTTAATTGTTAGGGTTGGTTATAGAAGGAAAGCAGAAGGAAAATGCAATTGGAGGTGTATGTAACCATCATCATCCCCCATGTCTCAGTATTTAGCTCATTAGAGAGTGGTGACTTTGTCCAGCACCGTTTCTTCAGGGCTGGTTTGTTCTCTGCTCCCTGAGCTCTCATCTCCCTCCATGCCACTTCAGTGGAAACCCTTGCCCCGTGTGTCTCTCCCTGTGGTTGTGGTTGTGAGATATAGGGTACTTAAAGGGATTGGGTCATCTCCTTCCCCTCTCTTTGCAAGGTTTTCCTCATTTACATTTCTGTTGTGTCCCCTAATTACCATCCCTTTGGTTTTTTATTCCCCCTCAAGCTGCCTTTCCTTGCTTATGGTCTCCTGAGGATGTTCTGCTGAAACTTTATCAAATTTACATTACTAGAAATAGTTAATGCAAAATTTTCTTTGAGGAATTCTCACATCCTGCTTGCAGCATGACTGCACAGACTGTCGTGACATTTTCAACAGAGACACAACTGGAAGTCAGTCCTTTCCTTCTGGATTGCCTCCTGTTTCCCCTTCCACAGGGACATAGGAATACATTGTCCTCCCATAGAGTCCAGTAGAGAATTAAGTATAAGGTTGATTAAACATTTTATGTATACATATATCTACTGGGTGTCAACCAGAGACCCGTGAAGAGTTTACACCCTGGAGCCCATTCTGGGGCCACATCCATCACCCGTGTAACTATCTGGGAAAGCAGCCATGGCTGACTGTGCAAGGGGGGCTGTACTAGCCTGTCTGGGGGTGATATGGAAACCATGCACTGGTTTTTAATGTACTCCTGTTTAAATGCTTATTTAAAGGCTTTGAAGCATCCTATTGTGTGCTTTTGTGAGGGGTGACTTTGTAAGTGCCGTGGGCAGAATCCCATTTCAAGGTCTCCAGTAAGCCATCTGCTTTCAGTAATAGCTCTTAGCTTTGGCTTGTGGCTCAGTGCAGGCTGAAATAGCCACATTGCTGCAAAACTTTCTTTACTGCCTTCATCAGTTTGGACTTCCCACTGTGCCTGCACAGGCTGGTGCACCCTCGAGGTGCTCTGCATCAACCCTGCCCTTGAGGCTCACCCTCCAGCTTGTCCTCAGGCAAGGGTGGGCATGACCCAGCACAGGAGTGTGGGGTGCACCGTGTCCTGCACCTCCCCATGTTCTGGGATTGCCACGAAAGGAAACTCAGGTACGTGCAAACCTGGCCTGTGGCCTGGTTCCCAGTCACCAGGGTGTCAGAGTATGGTCAGAATGTGCCAGGATCAGGCTACAGAGCCCCATGTGTGATAAATCTTCTCTCCTTCCAGGTGTTGTCAGTGGATTGGGTACACTGCTGTGCCAGACTGTAACCCAGGCCATTCTCTTCTAAAGTCAGGAGACTTTTAGCTATGGGAGTCCTGCTGACACAAAATAGCTGTGACACAGATGGTTCAGTGTTAGAAACAGCAGCCTTGGGCACACAGATTCAGTTCCTTGCTTTGGCATGTTCTTCCCATATGGCACTGAGGTCCATCACTCCTTTGCTTTTCTGTAGGTAACAGGCACCTTACATGCCCAAGAAGCCAGTCTCTGTGACAACTTTTGTTACAGTGCAATTGGGAGAGCTCCATGGAGGTACAGTGGTGGTACAGGTCAGAAAAGTCTTCACTTAACACCCAGAAACAGAGATTTGCAGCTTTTCCCAAAAGTCCTTCAGAACAGTTATGGAGAGCAGTGGTGTTGGTGGCATCTTTCACACTGGGGTGTGAGACACGGGCATTGCTCACCTCAGAGGCAGAATCTCAAAGTGGCTTCAACAGTAGGACCAGCCATGAAGGATTTGCTGGAATAATTCTGGAGCACAGTGAGCTTCCTTAACCCCAGCTGTTGCGACAGGGGATGTGTATGATTAGCTACAGTCTGTGCCACATCAGCACAAGTTCATGGTGGGCCACTTGCTGTCCATGGCAATGGGAGGCAGCCCAGGCCTTGGCTCCAAGCCTTGGACATGGTCCTGTCTGGGGAGGAGCAGCACAGGATCCTCTGCGTGCTGTGAATCCCTGCCAGTGTCAGGGGGCTTGGAACAAGAGGATCTCTGAGGTCCCTTCTGACCCAAACCATTCCATGACTCCATGTTACCCTGCATGGGAAGGCTTTAGGTTTTGCACTGTTTTCTTTCTGTTTGAGTGGGTGGGAAACTAATCAGCACCAGTCTTAAAAGCAGCTCTGATTTTTCAACAGTGTGTGAACTTCTTACAGCAGTCGAGCCCCATCTTTCCAAGGAGGATTTGCAGGGCTGGAGCGCTCACCCCCCTCACAACAGAAATGGCAGCCATGGAGCTGGAACTCCCAGCTCATCAGTAAACATGTCTGTACTGAGAAAATTCATCCTGTTAAGGGGCTTCCTTTAGCAGACTCAAGTCAGATTATCTTATTTGTCTCTTATTTTAAGCCCTTTCATCTCACCATTTCTCTCAGCCTGGGCATCCTGTTCCTGCAGTGTGCCAAATATGTTGTTTTTATTGCAGCCTCTTCAGTCTTTGTGGAGAGCAAGGTCTGCTCACAGTGATACATGTCAGGATGTTTTTGGTTTGATCCAAAGCCCATGCTGGTTTTGTTGGGGTTTTTTGTTTGTTTGTTTGGCTTGGTTTGGGTTTCTTGTTTGTTTGTTGTTTGGTTTTGCATTGATTTTTGTTGTTGTTTTTGGTTTGGTTTGATTTTTCTGAGGGGGGATTTGGGTTTTTTTGATAGGGAAGAAAATCTTTATTGAAATCCTGCAAGGTTTTATTTAATTTCTTCCAGGATCATGAGCAGTGGTAACTGTTGTAGCTTTGCTCGCAGTGGTGGTTCCTCTCCCTGGTCCCTGGTTTTTGTACTCACCCTGAGCTGGTTTTTGTACTCACCCTGGTTTTTGTCTCATCTCTTGAGCTTGGCTCAGCAGTGTCCAGCTGCCATTTCCTGGGAGGCTGACCTATCTCCTCTCCCCACCAACCTGAAGGTGTTCAAAAGGAAGTCATAAAATCGATATTTTCATTGTAGAAACATAGTCAATCCAAGTTTTTCACGTGTTTTTGTCTTTTAAAATATGTACTCCCGTGAGACTTGGCTCAGGGGCTGAAGAAGTGTGTTACTTGTGATCACATCTTTGAGACACCTCAGTGTGTTAACCCAAGAATGTGTTTGTGAGGAGCCTGTCATGAAGTCTGGAGTTCATCAGTCCACTTCTTACAGGGTAGAAAGATAAAATTAATTCCAGAGAACGAGAGATGTTGGAAATGACAGAAAATCCTTCTGGTAGAAAGAGGAGTAATGGTTTGCAGCCATCAGGTATTTCAGATCCCACAAGGGGATCAGTACTGCAGATGGAAATACCAGCATTCATCGTATAGTGTTACTTAGAAATATTCCCTGGTATGAATGTAAGGACTTTCCAGACCTGATGAGGGGAGATGCTTCCAGAGGTGCTGTATCTTCATCAGCCTTTGTTCGGGGCTGCCAAAAATGTGACTTTGCACAGACAAGAAGAAATAAAACTCCAGTCTTGCCCAGGAGGATGGTAACAGGGAGGTGGAAGGAACTAAAATCATTGGTTAAGATAAATTCTGACTCACCTTTTCAAACTGGGAAGCTGCTCACTCCTGAGAGTTTCCTTCAGGTCCCACATAAGCATTCATTTCTTGCCTGCATATCTGGCTCCGAGGAGGCTGGTGCTCCGTCCTGGGAGCTGGTCTTTGGCTTCTGCCCAGGAAAGGGGTCAGGCAGCTGGCTCATCAGAGCATTGAGAGCGAGAACTGTGGCTTAGACCAGCAAAAGTTCTGGTGTCCACAGGTCAGGCAGAAATCTGAGGAGCCAAGCCTGGTGTGAAAACTAAAAGCAGTGAGAGGAGTCAGACCGTGCACTGACAGTCCTCTGACTTCTCAGGTAGGCTGAAAGTACTTTTCTTTCTCCACCATAGAAATTAAAAATGGCAAAAAAGGTGTTAAATGAGCAAGCAGGCTGAGTTTGGAAAAGGTTCTTCCCTTAGAGGGTGGTGGGGTACTGAACAGGCTTCCAGGGAATGGTCACGGTTCCAAGGCTGCCAGAGCTCGAGAAACATCTGGAAAATGCTCTCATGGACAGGGTGCGATTGTTGGGCTGTCCTGTGTAGGGTCATGAGTTGGAATTGATGATCCTTATGGATCCCTCCCAACTCAAGATATTCTGTAATTCACATGACCTTCTCATCATGTGCCTGGTTTTCTGATTGGGTTGGGATGCCACTGAATGCTCCTGTGTAGCCCATGGTCGCATGGGGGTTTCCAGAATGGAGCTGAAACATTCCAGCAGGGAGGCTGGAATGGCAGCACTGCCATCACCCATGACAGGCAGGAGCTTACAGTGCTGCCCTCACATTTCCTAAGGGAATTTGTAAGGGACAGCTCTTTACTGCTGGAAACATTGATGTTGTTTGATGGAAACATGACTGTGAAGAAAACCTCAACTGAAGCAGAGGTTACATGGAAGGGGTTTTTAGTGGCTGCAGTGGTCACGGTGCTCCAGACCCATGCTTTTGTGTGGAAGAAATCAATGACTGCAGGCAGCTCACATCATGAGAAACTGTCAGGATTCTCTTGTGGTAGTCCCATGGGATTTCCAAGAAGCGTCATTCTCACAGTCCTCTGTCAATATGCAGCTTCCTTCCCCCCCCAGTCCTAATCTGTGGAGCACGTATCCGACCTAATAAAACCATTTTCCAGCTTCGCTGTTGGTGGTTTTCTTCCTCTTCTCTCTGAAAGCCTCTGCCCTGCTGGCAACGGCATTGTCCACGAGGTTTGAAGCTTGGCACATTGACAACAAACCGTCAGGTTCCCTTTCAATCAAACATGGTAGTGCTGAGATCCGACTTGGATTCCATCCCAAGGTTCACCATAATCATCCTTGTATAATAGGAAGTCCAAACAACCCCAGGAAATAATTCAGATGTGACTGGTGCCTTGAGTGGAATAAAGCAGGGCCTAGAAGAGGCATTAAGAGCCTCAGCTCTAACTCTTTTCATAATTATGCGCTCTGAAGGAGTGGAGGCTTTGGAGATAAAGGGATTACATGCACTTCATGAGGTCTGGAAAGATGGGACAGCATCTCCCATCCACATTTTCTCATTTTTGTTTTACTGATATTGCAGTTGCCACATTTTGTGGAAGAATATTGCAGAGCAGGCTCCCCTCTAACCCTGCAGTTCCCTTCCAGTCTGGCACAGGTAAATTGAATCTGTCTACCCTTAGGGATGAGCTTTTGGAAGAGCCTGTTGGCAAGAGCGGTGGGGAGAGAACTTAATTAGATTAAGATGCATTTCCTCAGTGTTTGTGCTGCGGGCTGTGCGGTGCTGGAGAGAGCAGTGCTCGGAGCTGGGGATGCCCTGGGATGCTCTTCCAGCCCTGGCTGCCTTTCTGCTGCCTGAGAAAAAGGAAAATGCATCAGAGGTGTGAATGTCAGTGTAACCCGGCACAGAGCTCACCAGGGTATGAACAAACCATGTCCTGAGCTGGTGTCCTGCCCCTGGCCAGGAGCTGGTGGCAGCAGCCTGGCAGGAGGGCAAGGGCTCAGCTTTTCCTTGCCACAGCACAGCAGCTGAGGCAGTGATGTGGTGGGCAGGGTTTGGCTGGGCACCCAGCCTTCATTCAGCTCTTGCTTGAGGCCTGGGAAGCGATGGCCCATGGGTGTCATACTTTGATACCCGTACACATGCTGGTTTGCTTTTCAGTGTCTGTGTCATTTCTAAGGTCACTCGTTTATTTCTCTTGATAACTTCCCCCATAAGGAAGCTGCGCGTCTGTTAGTTTCCAGTGAACTGTTCCTTCTCCCTGGTATATACTTGGGAGTTTTTTACTTTTGTAGGTCTGCTCTGCTGCACTGGGAAGGGATAATTTGGAGTCCCCAGTTCTCTCTCTTCATGCTACTCATTATTTTATATGCCTCTCCTGTGGTCTCTCTCCTTTTCATTACTAATCAGGTCTAGTCTTTCCAATCCTCCTTTGTGTGATAGTTTCATTTTACAAAAGCTGAACTAGTTTCTATCAGCTCAGTTGATGTGATCTTACTCATATCAAAGGTGTTTAACAGCCGCAGTCCCGTGTACTCTCTGCAAGCTGAACTTAAATTGTGTCAAGTTCTGTGCTGCTTTGCGAGTGCAAGTGGGAATGTTTGTTACAGCTGTCTTTAAATTTAAATTTGGATGTTTTAAATGAATTAAATATGAACATGAATAATGCAGCTGGTAACGTAGCCTTTCTGCAATTAAATGCAAACTTTTTCATTTTGTCTCTCTGCTTTCAGGTTTTGCTATGCCGCAGTATTTGTACTGACTCTGCTGTCTTGTAGGAGTGATGGGGAACTAGAGCCCATGACAGTTCAGTGGAGCCCTTGGCACTTTTGAAATCTCGGTGAGTGAAAGTTGTTTGAAATTCTGCGAGAGACACTTCATCTGCTGCTAAAGGCAGCAAATCAGTTGGTCTTTTTACACTTTTAAGGTAGCATCCTGCTGAAATGAATTTGCACATTGGTCTGTCCTTTCAGGTTATAAATCCTGGGAACCAACACTCTGTAATGCTGTAGTTCGTGCTTGGGAGATTGTTGTGATCTCCACAAGCAGGAAAAACATGGCTTTTGAAAACAAGGGGAGTTTCAACTCTGGTGTGCAGCTCTGTGTGAGTGTCAGGCTCTGGAGATGGAACATTGCAGCATGTGCTGGGCTGTGGAAATCTCAAAGGCTTGATTTGATGCAACAGTAAGATTGTGTCCTTTGTGCCGTGGATCCAGCCAACAGGTCCTCATCAGGGGCATGTTAGTGCCTGAGGTGATTCTGGAAGATCTGTCTCTGTAGATAGCCTAGTTTTGTCCCTTGGATACCAGACTGTAGCTTCTGCTATTTATTACTTTCACATTTTTTCAATCTTCAGTCCGCAAATGGAGTAAAGGCCATGTCCATTGGTACCACGGTGCTCCCGTCCTCCAGTGCCTGTAAGCTTGTCTGTTTTGCCTTTGTCTTTCTTCTCTCTACACTGAAGTCTCCTCACTAGGGCATTTCAGCCTTGTCAAAACCTATAGAGTGATTCCTCTTGCCATCCAATCCGTTGTCAGTGAGATAAAGTCCCTGGGTGTTTCAAGTTGGAAGGAGCTTTTGGAGGTTGTCTGGTCCAATGCTGCTTGCAGAGATGGGCTGACTTTGAAGTCAGACTCAGCTACAAGGTTAGATCAGGGTGGCAGGGGAGGGAGCTGGTGATGTTTGGAGTATCTCCAAGGGTGGAGATTTTACAGCTCCTCTGGGCACATATAAATGTCAGTGGAAATCATCAGTTCCCAAGCCCTGTGTTAGTAAAGCCCAGGGGTAGCAGAGGGGCAGCTCCTGTTTGTGCTCCCTGTGACCAGGGACAGGACCCAAGGGAATGGCTGGAGCTGTGTGAGGAGAGGGTCAGGCAAAGTGTAAGGAAAAGGTTCTTTCCCCAGGAAATGCTTGTGGCCCTAAGCCTGCCAGAACTCCAGGAGCATTTGGACAATGCTCTCAGACACCCGCAGGGTGGGACTGTTGGGGTGTCTGTGACAGGCCAGGAGTTGGATTTGGTGATCCCTGTGGATCCCTCCCAGTTGTGATTGTACCAGTTTCAGGAAGGCTGGGGTACACGGTGTCTGTCTCCATGGCTGAAGAAGGGCATCCCTGCATCCCAGGGCAGGAACTGGTCCCTGTCCTTGGGATGCAGTAAGGCTGGTGGCTCCCATCTGGCTGTGTAGGTCCAGCTGCCACTGGGGCAGGCAGGCTGAAGCTGTGCATCACGGAATTTGGCTCTGCCTCTTCTCTAGGCATTACATGACTCTGAGCACACAAATTATTTTGCTTTTTTCTTCTTGAGTTACGATTTTGCAGGATTAACCCACGTGTTGTTGTCCTGTGATGTGAGCTGTGCGGGGGATCTGGGTGGTGCAGAGCTGTGGTGGAGGCTCACGAAGGCTGGCAGGACTCAGGCTGGGGCTGTCACATTTGGGCAGTTTTTTGGAAGTGTATTTTGGAGTGCAATGTCCTTGAGCTGGCACTCCTGAGGCTCTCAGCAAAGTGAGACTCCCCATGCAGTTTAAGTCTCCTCCTCTGGGGAAGAGTCACTGTTTGTTTATTTAGTTATCTGAATTGGACATTTACAACATCTGATTCTCTTCCATGACATGAGATTTGCTGAGAGCCTGCTGCAGTGTTGGCTGACGAGTACCAGCAGTCAGCTCTGTGCTTTATCAGTATCACAGAATTATAGAATCATTAGGGTTGGAAAATACCTCCAAGATCATCAAGACCAAACATCACCATGTCCACTACACCAGAGCACTAGTGCCACATCCAATCATTTCTTCAGTACACCACCACCTCCCTGGGCAGACATTCCCATGCTTGACAACCCTTTCTGTGAGAGATTCTTTCTGATGCCCAACCTGAACTTCCCCTGGCACATCTCGAGGGCATTTCCTCTTGACTGTCCCTTGTTCCCTCGAAGAAGAGACTGACCCCCACCTGTCTGCCTCCTCCTGTCAGGGAGTTGTGGAGGATGAGAATGTCCCCCTGAGCCTCGTTAGGGTTGTTCCCATTGTGAGGATGGAGGGTGCAGTAGTACACCCTTGTCCTGGGCCACAACCTTTCACAAACCCTGTCTGAGCAGCTCAAACACAGTCACAGTCAAAAACACCTTTTTTTTTCTCCCAATACTTCTGAAGGGAAGGGGTCACACATCCCTGCCAGCCAGGCTCTGAGGTGCTCAGGCTGAAGCAGCTTTTCAGAAGCCCTCAGAGGAGCACAGGAACTCCTGTGCCAAACACATGAGATTTATGTGTGTGGGTACTTGAGCAAGTCCCACAGACAGCAGAGGGGCAGAGCCAGAGATAGCGAATGCTTGTCTGGTGCCTTTATATATAAACACCTTTCAGCCTGCATTTTTATGTCTAGGGGACTTTTCCTGCCAGGACTGCTAGTCTTTAATAAAAATGACTGCAGAAAATTATGAAAAGAAGCTTTAAAAGTTGTAAATAACCTTTCACATGTAGGTTACCTTCTGCTACTGAAAGGGAAACCGACCTTACTCCTTTCACAAGTGTGTACAGACACACACGCTATTTAGGAGAGAGGCAATAAGTGACTACTGTGCACCTTTTGATTTGGATTAAAAAAAAAAACCAGAATTTTTTTTCCTTTAGTATTGAATATTCCTTCAGTATTTTTCTTCTCAGAGTATTGCTCAGTGCTGCATGTAAAGAGGCTGTAGTTTATAGAGCTGTTATAGAAAATTAAACTCTATTTCTCTTACATTTAGAAAAAGCCTGGTTTTCAAAACCCCAAA
The DNA here is from genome assembly GCA_013400495.1 of Nicator chloris. Classification (NCBI taxonomy): domain Eukaryota; kingdom Metazoa; phylum Chordata; class Aves; order Passeriformes; family Pycnonotidae; genus Nicator; species Nicator chloris. Next base: position 41,709 of record WAAE01020372.1, on the reverse strand, counting down.
TTCTTGCCAGGTTGGATCTGTAAATAACCCTTTAAGCAGCTACTCAGTGCTGCATCCTGAGACAGCTTCCTCCTCCTCCTCCTGACTGCCCCACTGTGAACAAAATGGAATTATATTGATACAATTAATCTTTCATTAGTTAGTGGAGTGTCAGAACATGCTATTCCTGGCTTACCCAAGGGCTTGTTTGTGGCTCAGCCATTCATGTGGATGTTTTCTGGCAGGGCATGCCAGGGCTTTGTGGGTGTGGCAGGCCCTGCCCTGAGAGAGTGGTTGTGCTGGAGCACTGGGTCCCTGTACATGTCCAGCACACATCTCCCAGGAGCTCTGATTTTTTAGGAATATTTCTTTATAACAAGAATGCAAATGCCTTTGCTTGTTGGCCACAGTCCAAGTCGGCCACAGCCAGTTTTTCTTCAACCAGGAAAAAAAAAATGCAGCACAACTTGGACACTTGTGGCAGTACTAACAGCAAAAGTATTTCCTGGGTCATTGTCCAATTTCTCATCCTTATTCCCCAGAACTGCTGCTAACAATTTGAATTGTAAGTGGCAAGCTGGGGATTGCTGTGCTGCTTTGCCAGAGTTAATGTTATGTTTCCATGTGTTTTCTTTCATAAATTCTAGCTCTGCTTCCCTTTGTTAGTGAGTGGGAGCAGCCCCTCCTTCCACACACACGCTTTGGACCCACTATAGGGTTAGCACAGAGGCAGGCATGTGCTCCTTGTGCTTATTTGTGCTGCTTCTGCTGCCATGAATTTGATATTGCCACAAATTGGAGAAAGTCTTGTAGTTTCAGGGGGTGAAATGAATCGTGTGTGTTCTGTGCAACCCCGGGTGACAGAGCGTGTGTTCCCCCCAATGCGTGATGAGTTAATGGTGCAGACGACTGTGTGCTCCAGAATGGGGCATTTTCTCATCTTTGTTTCTTTTGTCCTAGACATCTTCAGTTCTGTAAGAGCAACCCAGTCCCAGGATAAGGACAGCAGCAGGTGGTAGAATGCGGAAACCAGGCCCTCAGAAAGGTGAGCAGTGATGCTTGGTACAGCCAAGGGCTCTGCAGTGAGCTGCTGTGGCCTAGAGGGCCGAGTGCCTCACGGGGCTGAAAGTGGGGTGGCAGCTGAGGGGATGGGCAAAAACAGAGTTGTGTGTTTCTCAGTCAGTGTGCAGGGAGCAGTTGATCAGTCCAGCCCTGTGACAGGAACAGGGCAGTCCTTTTAGGGGCATCCCTGCAGCTCATGGGGCACAGTGACAGCAGCGAGGGTGCCCTGCAGAACCCAGGGCACCATCTGGCAGAGCTCCCAGCATGAGGCAAACTGCCTGTGCTGGCACAGGCCTCCCCCCTCTAATGAGGCGTGAAACCAGGGACCAGCCTACCTTGTGGAGAGGAAATCTGTCAGGAGGTTACCCTGCCACCGAGTCAGCACGTGCTTCCTGGGTCCTGCATCCCCACCAAAAAGGGTGAAGCCGAGCAGGCTGCCTGCAGCTGAGCTGCTCTGGCTTCTTGTGCTTAACAAAAATATTGATTTCCTTTAGTGCTGTGCCATGCATGTGCGTTTGACTGGAGTGATCTCATCACATGCGCTGGAGGAGGGGGGAAGGGAGAAGCGAGAGGATGGAGCATCCTCCACAGCTCTTTGTTCACATCTGCTTCACACTCCCAAGGTTTATTGCAGGAGATTTCTATGCTCGATTTCTCTCCTCCCTTTATTTTTTTTAAATGTCTCCTTTGCTTCTGTCGTGGTTCATCTTACAGCAGCATTATCCTCTTCCTAACACTGCTTGTCCTTTAATGAAGTGAAAATAAATGAAGGAAAGCAGGGAATGGGGAGACCCTGCTGCGAGGCAGCTGGAGGGCTTGGCAATAAAGGAGGCTGGTTGATTAGTCAGCAGCGTGGCTGAGGCCCGGGCTGGCTGGATGCAGCCTCACTCACAGCTTGTTCTGTGTGCTCCTGGAGCCTCCAGCCAGCCTGCCTCTGTGACCTGTGCTCGGAATGCCAGGCCGTGGGTTGCAGAGCCAACACCTGCACCATGCACGTGTGGGTTTCTGTCCTACTTACCTGCTTTTTTAATAATGCATTGAACTTTCACTGTTTCTTTATTTGTCTGCAGAAATTCTTGTTTCTCTCTCTCTCTCTGCTGCTTTTGTATCTTGCTTAATGAGGATTTTTGCATGTTAAAGGTTAAGAACAAAATGTGCCTTCACCTGCAGAGTATGGTGAGAAGCTCCTTTGAGTGCATGGATGCTGTTAGAGTTGTCCTGCAGCACTGAGGGGAGGCTTACCCACCCAGGGGGCTCTTTTGCTTCTGACTTAAATACTTTATGTCCTTTATTCTTGCTTTCTTAGGGAGATGGCACAATACTGTGCCTCGTGGTAATGCATTTATTAGGAAGGGTGTCCTTCAATCCTTTTCATTCATTTATGTCTCTCCAAGGAGGCTCTTTGTCTGGCCCATGTCTAGTGACGCTGTGGCCACACTCCATATGTCCCTTGTGCTCATTTAAGGGATGCTGATCTGGCATCCCTCTGTTGGGCTGGAGGCTGTTGGAGGAAGGGTGGGCATCCCCCACTTCTTGATCTATCACTTTCCAGAGCAATAAAACCTCCATGCTGTCCTGTCCATTGTGCTGAAAAGAACAAGTCAAGAAGAGAAGATTGCAAAAAAAATTGTCCCAAAGCAATTCAGACACATTAAGACACCCCAGGCCACTTTAGTAGCAGCTCTTAGCCTGCCTCTTCCAGCTACTTGTCAGGAGATTGCAAAACTTTTCCTTTCACAAGGAACTGCTTTTCATGGGGCAAGGCACATTTCATAGGGCACTACCAAGCTGCTGTCTACAATAGCCCTAAAAATGGTCTGTAAAATAAAGGAGCTGGCGTGCAGCAGCACTCCCAGGGTGCCCAGCCTGGCAGCAGCAGGTGGAGGAGCTGGCTCAGGGTGAACTCTGCCATGGCACAGGGATTCTTCATCCCTCCTTTGGGCTGGAGGCCAGGATGAGCATTCCTCACTTCTTGCTCTATCACTTTCCAGAGCTGTCTTGAGAACTTTAATTTTTTCAGAGCTCTGAGACCCAAAGCTGTCATGAGCAAAGACAGCTCAGGTGAGCTGCTCTGCAGAGCTGGTGCTGCTTTGTTGTGCTCTTTTCCAAGCTGCAAGGGACACAAGGAAACCTGGTGTGTGTGGAGAATGCACTTGTGCTGATTTTCAGAGAAGTCCTCTCCCCATCACCACAAAGGGTTGAGGTTACTTGTGTGGGATAACCTGGAGCTGATACACAAGGAGCCATTCTGCAACAAAGATTCACATGAGCCATTTTTAGTGGCTGTTATGTTTGTTGCTCTCAAGCCCTTCTTCTACAGCTAAAATGATGGAGCTCTAGCAGTTTGCCTTTCTTTGTTGTTGCTTGTCACTGAAGGAGAACAGTGGCTGGTGGGAACTAAACAGGGGTTGAGGTGCAAATGTAGATACCTCCTGTCAGGTACCTGCATGAGCTGTGGGGAGGAGGGGAGCACACCCCAGGGACAGAGGCAAATCATCCATGTTATTGGGGCCATGACAGGGAGGTCACTGCTCTCCTCTGAAGTGCCTGTAAAACAGATAGTGTAGGAGGCTGTATCTGGCTCCTTTCCCTGACACAAATGCTCTGTTTCTTGTCTCAGCCATAGACTGGAAAGATGGTAAAAAGCACAAGTACAGCCGCCCGTCAGAGTCTCCCTCCCAGTACCAAGGTAAGAGAGCTCCCTTCTTCCTCCCAGCATTTTTTTGCCCTCCTTTCTCCCTTTTGCGATTTCCGAAGATTTTTTGTGACAAGTGCATGGTGCAGCAGTGAGGATTGGTGATCACCTGCAAGAAACTCTGAGCAGCTCATCACTGCCCAAAGCTTAGGCACATCCTTGTAGGGTTGGGGCCTGGAGAAGAGAAAGGTCTGAAGAGACCACAGAGCCCCTTCCAGTGCATCAAGGGGCTCCAGGAGAGCTGGAGATGGACTTTGGACAAGGGTCTGAAGTGACAGGACAAGGAGAATGGCATCACACTGTCAGAGAGCAGGGTTAGATGGGATATTGAGAAGAAATTCTTCCTTGTTAGGGGGGGGAGGCCCTGGCACAGGGTGCCCAGAGCAGCCGTGGCTGCCCCTGGAAGTGTCCAAGGCCAGGTTGGACAGGGGTTGGAGTGACCTGGGACAGTGGAAGGTGTCCCTGCCCATGGCGGGCGGTGGAAAGGAATGAGCTTTAAGGTCCATTTCAACCCAAACCATTCTGTGATTCTGCACAGTGAGGGGGTAAAAGTGCAGCATCTTTCTGGCACAGAGCACCCTGTAATCCAGGCTGGAAGGATTTCGGGTCAGAGCTGCATTGGGACACCTCTGAGGAGGGCAGGACAGACCAGACAGCACCCTGGTGTTTCAGAGCTGTTCGTTTTAACTCGCACATTGTCACATTTTACTGAGCAGGACAGTGAGCAGCGGGGCTCTTGTTACCGACTGGATGGAGCACATGCAGCTGGATTGATGGCTGAGCAAAGTGCCTGGGATGAGGCAGGGTGGGACAGGTGGGAGCTGTGCCTGTGGGAGAGCTGAGCCCTCGGGAGGCCACGCTCAGACATCAGGGACCACCACAGCCACTTGGATCTGCGAGCCCAGACAATGCTCTGCTCATTGTCACACCGAGCTGGCTCAGACTGTGCTGCTTTCATGTGCTGCCTTGGTGCTCCTTAGCAGCCACACATATGGGCTGCAGACTTTAATGGGATGCCTTGATCTGGGTAGGGCACGTTCTCCTTCACAGATGTGACCTGAAACACACATGTATTGTTTCAGTTGGATTGATGACCCCTCGGGAGCCAAAATGCTAATGGAGCCCAAACCAGACTTCAGTTAAAGATATAAACAGAAACTCCATCTTCATTTAAATTCTGGGCAAAGGATCAATGTTAAATGCAACATGAAGAGAATCAAAACATGAGGGTGCAGAGCTGCATTGTTCACAACTACTGTAGTTTGACCCCTTGGGTGTGTGGAGTGTTTTGTTTGGAGTAAATATTTTTGAAGGTTAAGACATCAGAGCCCAAATCTGACTCTCTGCCTGGAAGTAATATCTGCCTTTGGCATGAGCACACAACAAGGAGCTTTCCCAAGGCAAGCACAAGTGACAGACAGTCACCCCAGTGGCATTTCCACAACCAAGTCACAGGGAGTCACACAGGTTCCCAATCCTTGGCTTTTGTTTGGCTCACAGATTAATTCTAAAAACAGAGTGTTTCTCATTTAAGTGTCTTTCTCTCATTTCTTCCTGTGAAGAAGATCCAATGTGCTGGAGAGAGGGTGAGAGGGACTTGAGACAAGAGCCTGAAGTGCAGGGATTCCTCTCATGCTAAGGGTGTGGTGGCAGCTTCCAACTGCAGTCTGCAGCTTTTACCTTGATTTGAGGGTAATCTTGAAAAAGAAGTGCAGATTCTACCTGTGCCATCTGTGTGTAAGGGGATGACTGCTAGTGAACAGAGAGGGTGGGAGGGAAGGCTGAACATTGCTGTATCAGCTCTGTCTTTTAAAAGTCTTTCTGTTGCTCCTGCTTTTCTTTGCAAAATAAATCACCAGAACCACTAGTCGTAGGAATCAGAGAATCACAGAATATCCTGAGCTGGAAGGGACCCACAGGACCACCCAGTCCCACACCTGGCCCTGCCCAGACCCCCCAACAACCCCACCCTGGGCATCCCTGGAGCGCTGTCCAAAGGCTCCTGGAGCTCTGGCAGCCTCGGGGCCGTGCCCATTCCCTGGGGAGCCTGGGCAGTGCCAGCACCTCTGGGGGAAGAACCTTTCCCTGCTCTGCAGCCTGAGCCTGCCCTGGCACAGCTTCATGCTGTTCCCTCAGGTCCTGGAGAAGCTGCAGTTCTAGTGCTGTGTGTGTCTTCATACAGTGGTTGAATCCCAGCAGGTTTTAGAATTAACCTCAAATAAGTTCCATGTCCAATCACTATTTTTAGAGGCCTGCAGCTGTCTCAGAAATTCTCTGCTCCCGCTGGGGTTGTGCAGCATGGATCTCAGCTGTGGGGTGAGCTGCTGTAGGGAGCAGGACAGCCTGGCTTGGTGTGGAGGGAGTGAAAAGTGGAAAGATGAAAACCATGACAACTTTTAATAGTGATGGATTGAAACCAGCTGAGGGGAGGTTTTGATTTTTTTTTTTTAATAAAATTGTCAAGCACAGCTGATCCTGTTCAAGCTGCTGGCTCAGGGCCTGGGGCTGAGACTGGCACTGCTCACCCAGTTCTCTCACCTGGACATCCTCTGTGTTCCAGGGACAACAGCCTCTGAAGGGCCACCCCAGTCTGAGATGAGGCCAGATCAGCTACCAGAGTTAAGGGGTGGGATGCATAAGGCATTTCCAGGCCAGGAGTGCCTGGCTTTGCTTTGCCTGGGTGTTTACTCCACATTATTCAGACAAAGAGTTTCATTGACAGAACCAAGTATAAAATCGTATCTTATTAAATATAAATTATAAATTTCAAAATTACAGCAAAAGAATTCTGGTTTTGTGAGAGCATCATTGCAGTAACTCACTGAATTTCTTCAGTCACCCAGTGTGAGACTGTGGCTGAAAGGAAAATATGTGCCAGTGGATGGAGCTGGGTACTCTGGGGCATGGAGAGTGCTGTCAGCCTGGAAACAGCAAGACTCAGCCAGTGTGGCAATGAAACTGTATTTTTTCTGTTAATTTTCCCCGTTTTTAACAGTGTACTAGTCATCTGCATGAGAGGTGGTGAGAAAGCAACGTTCCTTGGATTTATTTGAAACTTGTAGATTATGAAGGCTCCTCTGTGCACAAGGCAGCACTGAAGCAATGTGTGCTGACCTTACTGCCTCAATTTTCAGAGGTGTGGTGTGTGCTGCAGTAGCTAAAATGGCTCTTAATGTAGCTTTTGTTTTGAAAACAGACTGATTAAGAACTTGCCGTGACTCGGGGAAGCAGTGGCTGACTTTAATTGTGCTGCCACCAATGCTCTTGAAATGCCTTGAAAACAGCGGTCTCCCGGGAGCTGTTTGGATGAATACAAGTGAATGTCATGCTGGAAGGTTCCTCTCCCAGCTGCTCAGTTTAAATGGCAGAAGTCATGATTTGCTCGGATCACAGGAGCTTTTAATTCCTCATTTAATAACAGGTTTCCCTGGGTGGCAAACTGCTTTTACCCTTTCTGCTGTACATGAGGAAGGTGCAGGCAAGGATGAAATGCGCTTCCCCTGGCAGCAGCGCTCAGTGGAAGGGGACTTGGTGTCGGGTGTGAGGTACTGAGCTCAGTAAATCCCTGTTTGGAAGATCCCTGCTCCCGTCCTGCCCATCCTGTGGACTTTGTGGCACTTCAGGAAGCTAATTGCTGACCTCTCCACCTATTGCTGGGGTTGGGCTGATCCCTAGCCATGGGGTGGGCTGTGTGTGAGCTGGACCAGAGGGACCGTTCAGTCACCACAAAGCAGATTCCTCTTCTAAATCCATGATTTAGAATCATGGGATCACAGAATGGCTTGGGTTGGAAATGACCTTAAAGAGAATCTCGTTCCAACCCCCAAGCTGTGCTTCTCATAGCCCACGGTGACTGTTTGCAATTCCCAGACTGAGTGATGTGTTTAATGAATGGTTTTTAAGGGACAGTTGTCTGGAAGCCTCCACAGATCCCCATCTGTGCTGGGTGTTTCCCATTAAGTTGTAGGTTGTTATCCTGACTCTGTGCAGCCCCTTCTCAGCAGCGCCGAGGCAGGAGCATGCCGAAGGCAGCACCGTGCTTTGTTCTGCCTGTCAGTTGCAGTTGTAAATCTTCTGTGCTCACAAACATCAGAGATTCTTGGTGAAAACGTCTTGCCTGTGAGCACCTCCTCTGTGAGAAGTGCAGAACTGCCGGCTTAGGAGTCTGGCCAGTTCTTTTGCTGAGAATTTTGCTCATCCGTTCCTATTTGAATCCTTTTGTTTTCACTTCTCAGGTCACTTCACCTGGGAGAAGTACCTGAAAGAGACATGTGCCATCCCAGCTCCTGCCCATTGTTTCAAGCAGGTAAGAGGGTGAAAACAACAAAAAGTCCACTGAGGGCCCCAGAGTTCTGTGCTTCGATAGGCCCCTGATTTGGCAAGGAAGATACTTTTAAGCATGTTGGAGACTTAACAGATATCCAAGTGCTGAAGCAAAGATTAAAAAGATACATTTAGAGTAGCACAGAAGATTTTCCTCTCAGATGTGCATGTTGGGAACATGAGTATGCTATTACTCTGTTAAACAGGGGCCCTTGGAGGAAGTGTCCTGAGTAGGCTGGGATCCAGCTTTTGGTGGATCCTGCTCAATCAGGAGATTTTCAGCAGGATTCACCCAATTGTTGTGACAGAATAGCAGCCCCTGGGCAGCAGATACTGAGCCCAGAGGTGGTTGTGCTGACCACAGGGGGTGCAGGAGTGAATCAGTGTGGGACACCTGGGTCCAAGCAGAGGGGAGCATGTGTCTGTGTGGGTCTGGGGTTGGCTGGCTGAGTCTTCCCAGGGGAGGATTAATTCCCTATACTGGGCACTGAGGGTGTACCTCAGATCCTGGGATCAGTTTGGGCCCCTCACAACAAGGGGGCTGGAGCGTGTCCAGGGCAGGGAACTCCTCGGGAAGGGGCTGGAGCCCCAGGAGTGGCTGAGGGAGCTGGGAAAGGGCTCAGCCTGGAGAAGGGGGGCTCAAGGGGGACCTTGTGGCTCTGCATAACTCCCTGACAGCAGGGGACAGCCAGGTGGGATTAGGCCCTGCTCCCAGGGAACAGGGACAGGAGGAGAGGGAATGGCTTCATCTTGGACCAGGGGAGGGTCAGGTTGTATATCAGGAAAATTTCTTCACTGAAAGGGTGATCAGGCCAAGGAAGTGTCTGTCCAGGGCATGGTGGAGTCTCCATCCCTGGCAGTGTTCAAAAAACCTGTAGTTGTGGTGCTTAAGGGTAATGGGTTAGTGGTGGGCTTGGCAGTACTGTGGGAACAGCTGGAGTCGATGATCTTAGAGGAGTTTCCCAGCATTAATGATTCTGTGATTCCAGAACAGGCTTTGGCTGCCTGGATGATGCAGGATGGACGGATAGGGGTGTGTTACAGACCTGCCAGGGCTTGCTGAGTTCTCTGTGGTGCCTCTGTGCTGTGCCTGGAGGGGCTGTCAGCCTTCAGCAGACTCCATTCGGGCGCTCCTGTGCTGAAGCTTTGTGCCTGAGCTGGGGCATGTATTGGCAGTCCTGGCTCTGACTGGCCCTTGTTCCACTCTTTTCAGTCCTACACTCCACCTGCAAATGAGTTCAAGATCAGTATGAAACTGGAGGCCCAGGACCCCCGGAACACCACGTCCACGTGCATCGCCACCGTGGTGGGGCTGACGGGCGCCCGCCTGCGCCTGCGCCTCGATGGCAGCGACAACAAGAATGACTTCTGGAGGCTGGTGGACTCTGCTGAGATCCAGCCCATTGGCAACTGTGAGAAGAATGGAGGGATGCTGCAGCCTCCACTGGGTGAGCTGGAGTTCAGCTGTCAAAATGATGGTGGGGAAAGCTTGGGGGTTTTTGTAGATCTGTGCTTGGGACAGAGGCCCATGGCCTGCCCTGCCTACTCTGGGATATACACAGGGTATATGAACCACACCAGGTCTGTGTTTCCACACAGACACATGGACAGGGAGATCCTTTAGATCAAAGAGATCTCTGCATCAAGGTGAGCTGCTTGCCCTGGTTGCAGCTCAAGGTCTGGATTGTTGCCCAGGGAAGCTGTGGCTGCCCCATCCCTGGAAGTGTTAAAGGCCAGGCTGGACAGGGCTTGGAGTAACCTGGAGTACTGGAAGGTATCCTGGCTCATGGCAGAGGGGTGAAACTGGCTGATCTTTAATACCAGGTTACCTGGACAGGAAACAGTATCTGAAAAAGGTCACAGTGACTAGAGTCCTGTCTCATGTGAAGGGACACTTGCAATAGTTTGTACTTACTTATTTAATTTTGCTTGGCTACAACATTATAAACAGCCTGGACAGTCTAACACTTCTTCCAGTCTTCCATTAAACACACAACACTTTCCTTTTTCTTTGATGCTAGCCCAGTGACAAGCTGATTTGCTGATTCTTTCCTGCAAAATTAACCTGCTTTTGCATTCTGCTGCCCAACAGTTCTAGTGTCTTCGTAAGTCTCTCTCTCAACTAGCATATCCCGAAATTATATTTTCAAGGCCAGGCTGGACAGGGCTTGGAACAGCCTGGTCTAGTGGAAGATGTCCCTGCCCATGGCAGGGGCTGAGATGAGCTTTAAGGTCCCTTCCAACCCAAACCGTTCAGCGATTCTGCTGCCCATCTCTTCCAAAGCCCGGTGCCGGTGGCTCCCTCCTGTGCGTGGCCGGGTGTGGCCAGCAGAGGGCACGAAGCGCAGGTAGAACAGCCCTGGCTGTGCCGGGGGACAGGTCCCCGAGTGCTGCTCCGTGTGCCCGGCAATGGTCTGTGTCAGCTGCTTAACCTTGCGCCAGAGAAGAGGGCATGGTTAGGTGAGACATTAGGAATAAATTCTTCCTGTGAGGGTGGGGAGGCCCTGGCACCGGGTGCCCAGAGCAGCTGTGGCTGCCCTTGGAGCCCTGGCAGCGTTCAAGGCCAGGTTGGATGGGGCTTGGAGCGACCTGGGACAGTGGAAGGTGTCCCTGCCCATGGCAGGGGTGGCACTGGATGGTTTTGCACCCCGCATGAAGACAGGTAACCGAGCTAGTGCTGCAGTTGTCCTTCCTGCCTGCAGAGTTCAAGGGCCTAGAAAACCCAGCAAGGATTTTCTGTTTCCTGTAGTATTTTCCATGTGCACACATCTGCTGCTGCTCTTTCTTTACACAGATAATTCCAGTGACAGCACCCAGGGCAGGGCTGGAGCTGGGCCAGGGCAGGCTCAGGCTGCAGAGCAGGGAAAGGTTCTTCCCCCAGAGGTGCTGGCACTGCCCAGGCTCCCCAGGGAATGGGCACGGCCCCGAGGCTGCCAGAGCTCCAGGAGCCTTTGGACAGCGCTCCAGGGATGCCCAGGGTGGGCTTGGTGGGGGTCTGGGCAGGGCCTGGAGCTGGACTGGACGATCCTTGTGGGTCCCCTCCAGTCCAGGATATTTTATGATTCACGTAAAATGTTTTCTTTGCCACTCTGAGAGCTGAGAGCTCCCATCCCCTGCGATTGTGGCTGCTTGGGTTGGTTTCTAAGCTGATCTAATAGAGCTGGCAGGGTGACCTGTGCTGAGCACTGCAACCTTGGCAAAGTTTTGCCATGTTCTTGGTCCAGGTCCAGTGCCAGGATTACCTTCAAAACCCCTCAAACACAGATCAAACACAGCTGAGCAGCAGAAATTGCCTGTGCAGGAAGATGCATGTTTAGCAAAGATGTTCGTTCTGTGATGTCAAGAGCCTTCTGTTGGTTGTATAGTCATAGTCAGTGCCACATGCTTCAGAGCATGTGTAATGGCTTTTTTTCTTCCCATAAGCCCCCTCTTGTTATTTCTCCACTTTTTTCACAGCAGGTGTCGAGCCAAAACCTGACATCCTTCCCTATAATGGTTCAATCTGTTTCCCAGCCAAGTCACGGCCTCAATTTCTTCAGATTATCTTGCCTGCAGCTCTCACTGGAGGTGGAGGAGGGCCACCCAGAAGCTGTGATTCCCTGTTGAGGAAGGAATTCCATAGCCTGCGTGTGCACTTGCTGATTCATGTCTCCCCTGCAGCAGGATCACTGGAGCTGGCAGCACTTGATGCTGCATGAAGTGCTCTGCCTGGATAGTCAGTGGATCAATGGGATTGTTATAAGTGAATATTGCAGTCACACAGCTGTTTCCAGATGTTTCTTTTCAGTAACACAAATGCTTTGCATTCAGAATATCTGGATAAACTCCCACCTGATTCCAGCATGGGATCACAGTTGTGTGAGTTCCCATTAGAGCAGGCTTGTGCTGCCAGATCCATCAACTCCCGGAGTCTAAAAGTCTCCATCTCTGCTTCCCTCCCCTCAGGCTTCCGGCTGAATGCCTCCTCCTGGCCCATGTTCCTGCTGAAGACTCTGAATGGAGCAGAGATGGCTCCTGTCCGGATTTTTCACAAGGTATTTCACTGTTTGTGCAGATCCTTCTGGCAATGGCCCCTTCGCTGCAGAGCACCAAACTCAGAGCTGGTGTCTGATGGGAGATGTGCTGGTCCCACAGGAGGTGACATTGCACAGCTCTGCCTCGGGGCTGCTCTAGGACAGACCTGTGTCCTCTCCAGCTGTGCCATAGCAATGTCAAGATGTAGCCAGAGGTCTGCCAAGGAAGTGCCTTGGGCTTCAGTGCTCAGGCTTGAGGTGGGAGCTGGCTTTTCACTGGAGCTGCAGGTGCTGCTCAAAGTGGAGAATGCAAGGTGGGAACATCAGCACCTCTCTGAAATGTCCCACTCCCTGGGTTCAGTCCAGCAGCCAGCTGAGGGCAGAGCAGCGAGTAGTGGACTTCTCTGCCTCTTGATTAAAGGGCAGTGGCTGTGCAGCCCAGCCAGTGTGTGCACACCTATTGGGGTTCAAATCCAGCCCACTAACTCCCTTCAGCTGCTTGTGGAGGTGAGTTTGCTGGTCAGGGCATAGCCGTGGTGTGGGGACGCACTGCCATATCCCCTTTGAGCATAAATTCCACTTCTTCTTGTAGGAACCACCATCTCCCTCGCAAAACTTCTTCAAGACAGGTATGAAGCTGGAGGCAGTGGACAGGAAGAACCCTCACTTCATCTGCCCGGCCACCATTGGGGAGGTGAGAGGTTCTGAGGTCCTCATAACATTTGATGGCTGGAGAGGTGCCTTCGATTACTGGTGCCGATATGATTCCCGGGACATCTTTCCCGTAGGCTGGTGTTCGCTGACTGGAGATAATCTGCAGCCCCCTGGTACAAAAGGTAAGGCCCACGTTGTTGCTTAGCTGACTTTCTCCTCCACTCAGCTCTCAAAGAGCGGTAAAGCAGGCAGAGACTGGCAGCAAGGACACCTGGGTGCCCTGTCTGGTTTTTGTGCCGTTTCATGTGTGGTAAAGGTACAGGTGATCAGACCTATAGCACTGAAACAGCCTGGCACCAAGGTGCTGAGGAGCACTTATCCATAAAGATGGGCAGGATGGTGGCTCTGAGCAGGGATGGTGCTGTACAACATTGCTGAGGTCTGCTCCTCTCCAGGAATCTCCTTGAAGTTTTTCCTGCGCCTTTGAACCATATTTTCCTATGCAGTTTTTGTCAGGGGGCCTGGAATAATGAGAACTATGAAGCTGCAGGACTGCGCCTCTTTGTACTTTGGACAGTTTTCTTGGTCTGTCTTTGCTGTGAACGTGGACAGTGCAGGTGTGGAGCAGGTTGTACCTGCCTTGTTCCCAGGGTTGTGATTATTGGGTAGGAGCAATGCTGGGGAGCTTGCTGCCTTGCAGAGGCCTGAGCAGTGGCTGGTTTGATTCTCAGACATGTCTCAAGCTTTCTCACATCACAGTTGTGTTTGGGCCCAGGGGGGTTGTCACTGTCTCCAAGCACATTCCTCTGGCATTTGCTGGCTGGCAAGCCCTGCACGTGCTTGTCAATGAAATGAGGGGCAGGAGAACAACCTCTCTGCCAGAGCTGAAAGATTGCTTAGGAAAGGTGTTTCTCTGACAAGACTGTTCCTCTTGGAGTCCTGGGTCAGCTCATGCTACCCTGTCAGGCTGGTGCTGCCCTGTGTCCCTGACATGGGCCAGGTCTGTGGGCCAGGTCTGTGCTCAGGGCTGGTCTCAGTGGATTGCCTGAGGTGATCTCATGTGACCTGGGTGCAAGCTGAGCTGTGGACTCCTCTTGGCTGAAGATGACTCCTCCTTATCTTGGATTTCTACATTTTGCTTGGATGTTCCCAGCCTCTCCCTGTCTTCTTGCTGGTTGTTTGTGTCCCACTTGCTGCTGCCCTGCAGGCTCTGCAGAGCACTGGGGCCCTCTTGGCCAGTGGCTGACTTCTCCAGTGGCGCCCTGGAGTCAGGGGCTCTCACCAGGCACCTCCAAGGTACCTCTCAGGTGCTGCACAAGTGGCTCAAGACATGTTTGTGTTCGGTGGGAGCTTTCCTGGCAGTAACCTGGGGGTGGAAGGTTTCAGAAGCATGGTGGAAGCTGCCTTCTCAGGAGAAGTGGGAACCTCTGACCCACAGCCCCAGCACAGGCAGCTCTGTTCCTCCCCAGCCTCCTCGTGCCAGAGGCTGGAGCTGTGAGTGAGCAGAGCCCAGTCAATTATCCAGAAACAACACCCCATTGTGCCATCCTGGGAAGGTTCCCCTTGGTGGGTGGCTGTGACGGCTTCTCCCTTTCCCATCGGCTCCATGTGCAGTGACTCTGCACTTCCTGCTCACGTACAAAAATAGTGACCCCCTAAAAGTCACACCTCCCCACTCTCCTGTGAGGCAGCCCTCACGCTCAGGCAGATTTCTACTCTCTTTGTCCTTCTTTTTTTTCAACTCCTGGGACAAGAGCAGGGTTTGGCAGGGGTTGGATGAGCCATGCAGGAATGCCAGGGAGTTTAGATCAGCCTTGTCTTTGTGGTTTTACTTCTCCCTCTGTGACTGTCTACTCCCTTTCCTGCCCAAGAATTTCTGACTTCCACTTTGTGGGCTTAAACCGAAAGAGCAGAGTACTGGGAACTTTTCTCTAATGAAATTCCTCCTGTGTTTCCTCACTCCTCAGCCCTGCTGTGGTGGAGGGTTGAGCACAGTCCTCCCAGACCTGAGAGTGCTGCTCTTGGCAGGGTTGGAGGATGCATCATCACAGAGGAATCGCCCTTTCCTTGAGCTCCAGTAAACCTTCTCCATGTGCCAGCCTGGAGCCTGCAGGACCATGTGGTGGAGTTGGGCAGTTTCCCTTTCCTGGTGGGAATTCCTCTTAAAGAAAACTGGAGAGACATGCAGGCAGTCAAGAGCTGCTGTGGTAATACTGGTCTGTGCTCATGTACTGGACTGACCAGGTGAGGCCCTTGTGGAAGCTGGGGAATCCTGTGAGGAGTTAACTTATGGAAGTTGAGGAATCCTGTGAGGAGTTAACTTATGGAAGTTGAGGAATCCTGTGAAGAGTTAACTCCATGGAGAATGAGTAACCCCGTGGCTTCCTGGAGCTGGGCAAAAAGAGGCCTTGTGGAATGAGCTCATGTTCAAGGGAAACAGAACTTCAAAGAGGGCAGGCATGTTTATTTAATGCTGGTAACTCCATTCAGCTCTAATCTGTCTCTGCTGCTGGCTGTCAGCAGAGATGGAGGAGTGCAGGGCTTCTCCCAGGCATGGTCCTCCATCTCCAGGGCCCCCCACTCCCACTGTTTGCTTAGCTGGAGTGGCTGGGCAGGGAGCTGGTGAAGCTGAGGCCCAGCCAGCCACTCCAGGGAGCTTTCATTAGGGCATGTGTGTGTGTTAAAGAAGGAAAGGAAGGTCAAACAGCAAGGAGGAACAGCCTACATGCCTGCTTGGTAATTCCATTGCTGCCTGCTGGCTGTGCAGCAGCCTGCTGGGACACCTCTGTGGCCAGATGGCTGTGGGCTCCTGGGCATCTCCTGGTGCTCCTGTCTGGGTGCTGCACACCTTGGAGCTGGGAGATCCAAACCAACACACCACACAGGGGAAATGTACCTCTGGGAGTGCCTGTGCCTGTGATGGGTCCTGGTCCTCTCTCCACGTCAGCCACGGGCCAGGGATGGATGTTGGCTCTGCTGGGCTACAGAGCGAGGTAGAATGTGGAAGAGTTCATCCTGTGCATCCACAGCTTCTCCACCTCAGCCTGGCAGTCACTGGGGAAGGCAGGTCCCAAAGGAGGGGGAGTTCTGTGTGTGTGCAGCAAACTTCCCTCAGCGTCCCACCCACACCAGTGGGGTGCTCCCAGGGTTGTCCATTGGCCAGGAATCCCTGCTCCACTCCTCATATGTGGTGTACAGCACCTTACATGTCTTTTCATGCCTCTTATACATGTACTTTTTTACCCTTAAATACATACCTGGGCTTTTAGGAATATAAGGTGTAGTGGACTTTCTGTTCAGTTGAGTGCTGGCTGGGAGCCTGGAGCTCTGCTCAGAGGGTGTAGAGTCAGAGAACATCCTGAGCTGGAAGGGATCCACAAGGCTCATCAAGTCCAACTCCTGGCCCAGCACAGGACAACCACAATCAAAGCTGAACAGTCTCTACTGTTCTTTCTCAAATGTTTTCTCCAGGTACCTCCCTGGATCATGTCTCAGAAGTCAGAAGAATGGGTAGTCTGGCTCAGTAACAGCTGCTGCACTTCCCTTACTCAGGACTTGTGGGGTCACTTCAGTTTCAGAAATGAGGGGGGTTTAACTGTTCCTGGAAGTGCTGCTCGCATGATTGCTCTTACTGAGTCAAGCACTCATCCCAGAGAAGTACTGGCTGAGAAATATTTATCTGTCACAGCACACAGACATAAACCAGCTGAATTCAGGTGGCAGGGTGCATCAAACACAAACTTCCTGCAACTTTCTGTTGCATGGTGGGGTCAGATTTTCAAAATGAGGGCAAAGCAGAGAAGAATGGTGTCTCCCCATCTTTAGATATCAAAGCACACAAAAGCAGGGCCAGAATACACTGTGTGCACATTGCTGACAACATGGGGGTTTTTGTCAACAGAAGACCCTGAAAGTGTGTTGGGTGGGAAAGGAGTTACCCACACCTGCCAGGTGTGTGTGTGCTTTCCAGTTGGAGTTACAGAGTGCTCCAGCTGGCAGCACAGCAGGTACAGTGCAGGAGGTGGCTGATGTTCCTCAAGCCAAGAACTTCAAGGTTCAGGTGTTGTGATGCACATACGGAGTGCATGAGTCTGTGCACTGTGGCAGTGGTTGGTAAAAGTGTAATGTGGGAGGAAAGCAGAGATTGAAGGAGGAAAATGTGCATGTCAGGTGTGGTGGGTTGTCCCAGGGGGCAGCTGAGCCCCCCAGCCACTCACTCTCACTCCAGTGGGATGGGAGAGAGGATCATAAGGGTAAAAGGGTGAAAACTGGCTGAGGTACAGAGAGTTTCACAGCTAAAGCAAAAGCTGCAGGTTCATGGCCAAGCCAGACAGTCACTGCTCCCCAGCACAGGCAGGTGCTCAGCATCCCCAGAGAGCCAGGTCCATCCCAGGGGACAGGGACTGGGATGACAAACACCATCACTCCATCCCCCCCTCTCCCTCCTTCCCCAGCTCTACATGCTGAGCATGGAGCTGTACAGTCTGGGACATCCCTGGGGCAGTGGGGTCTCAGCTGTGCCCCCTCCCAGCTCCCTGTGCCCCCCAGCCCAATGCTGGCCATGGGAACAGAGCAGAGCTGGGCTCTGTGCAGGCCCAGCCCAGCCCAGCTGAACCATGGGGTGCTGTTAGCCCTGCCTTGAGCACAAATCCCAGCACAGTTGCTGTAGAAAGTGAACTCCAGCCCAAACAAACTGCTTTGAAACAACTTTTGCATGCATTTTAGTTTTTCTAACCATCCTGCTCTTTGAGATGTCTGTGGGCTCTTAGGATGGGTCACTGCCATAAGTGGAGAGTGGATTTTGGGAAGCTGCTTTGGAGAGTCCCTCCCCATTATAAACAGTGCAGAAGATAAATATTTAGGATCGACCCAAAGAATAAGGATGGATGTTTAGTTACCTTAAATCATGGCTGGGGAGAAAGAGAGAGGGAGATGCACACAGAAATGGAGGTGCTGCTGCTGAGCTTTAGGGAAACAAAGAGGGAAATAACTGTGATAAAAATCGGTGAGAAAAAAAGAAAAAACTGATAAGAGGCTGGTTAATGATTGTAGTTTCCAGGGCCACCTGCCCTCAGCAGGGAGGTGGGATGAGGGAAATCCCTCATGATGATGAGGGAAACTCAGCCAAGGTATGGTTTTGTGGAGAGATGTGTCTGCCTCTGTAATTCATGGGAAATTTGGGAGTTCACAGCCCATCACAGACTAGAGGAAAGTTCAGTTCTTTGTAGTCAGGGGAGCACACGTTGGAAGAGGATCCATGGGAAGTTATTTTCCTTTCTGAAGTGGTTTGTGACATGGAGAACTGTGAGCCCCTGGGGGTGGAGCAACTAAAGCAGGGTCTTCTCTCTAAAGCAGGTACCTCTGCATGGAGGCTTCATGCTCTGAGCTCATCACCTGAGGAGGTGATGGCTGAAGGGTCTGTCTCTGCCAAGGCACATGGGCTGGCAAAAGGGCCTGGGCAGGTGGGATGGGGCTTTCTGCCCGGGTGTTTGTGGGTCAGGCATCTGAGAATTTCCACAGAGTCTGTGTCTTTGCACAAGAAAGGGCTCTTACTTAAACAGCAGCTTTAAGTTTTGGAGAAGTGCAGACATTTTTTCTAGGGTTTGTGCCACAGTAACAAGAACTTTAGCTGGGATTTGGTTCAAAAAGTGAGAGACCTTTACAGGACCCTCCTCCAGCTGAGGCCAGTGGCTGTGTGCACAATGCCAACAGTGCTGCTGCTGGGAGGTGCTGTGGCAGTGACAGTCTTCCTGCCTCTTGAAAAGCAGCTCATTTTCTCCATCCTGAGAACTCTGGATTTGATCCATACCTGTGAAAGGACCTTGCCCACACACACAAACACACCCCCATTCCTCTGTAACAGTGTCCCTTAAGTCTGCTCCCATGTTTCATGTCTTACTGCTGGAGGGCAGGGAAGTACTGTCACCTTGGACACAAGGGAGCAGGGACACACCTGCCCAGGGACACACCTGCCCAGGGACACACCTGCCCAGGGACACAGGTAAAGCCCTCAATGTCTGTATCTCCGAAGGTCCCTGTGCTATTCCTCCCTTTGGGCTGTGCCCTGGTTGATGCCAAGTTGCTCTGGAGTTCCTGATGGGTTTGCTACTCCCTATTCCACCCTCTGGATGCTGTGTGGCAGAGACAGGGGTGGCAGTGAAAGCGTTAATGTTGGGCGGGCAGAGCTGGAAGCTGCTCCAGCTCTGGAATTTGGAGGACTGGAATTGCTGCCTTGGCAGCAGCCCAGCTGGCAGAGAGCCCCAAGCCCAGCCAGGCAGGGCAGAGCTAACACAGAGCTCGTCCTCTGCCACCGTGCCAGGGCTGGTGGGAGCTGGGCGAGGGCACTGGGCACACTGGTCAGTGCCTGCACAGGTCTGTGTGGGCTCTCAGACCCTGCTGCCTCTGCCTGGGCTCAGCTGCTGCTTCATCTGCTTGCAGAGCAAGCAAATGTGAATAGTTTTGGAGAGTTACCATGGGGACAGGCTGAAGGGGAGCTCCATCCACCCTGGGCTCACAGCTCTGCGTTATCCCAGGACCAGAGCTGCCTGTGGTGGCTGCTGCAGTGACTCCAGAGGGTTACAAGATGTGACCCCGGATAGAAAGTTCATGAAGTTCTTCGTTTCTGATCACCATTGCTGCCATGTGATTTGTTGTTTTAACTGCTTCGTCTCCTCAAAGGAAGATGATGAGCAGCTGCTAGGTTTCCTGCCCAGGGGCAAAGGTAATGTGTATTTTATTATTTTAATTTGCATATTGCTTGGTTTCTCCTCCTTCTTCAGGGTGAGAACATAGTGGTGGGAAGAGGAGCCTCATCAGGAGTGGTTGGCAGGGTAACACTCAGGTGAGCTCCTGTGCATTCTTGCTTGGAGGAGATGGGAGAATACTAATTGCTGTCTCTTCAGGACTGAGCTGGGATTTGGAGCTCACACATTAAGCTGGGTGACATTGCTTTGCACTGGCATGGCTGGTTTGGGGACCACACAGGTACAGCTTATGCACCAAGAGCAGGAGGAAGGAGGGTGCACAGAGGAGTTCAGGTTTTTATCCATGAGTGTAACGTACAAGCAGCTCTGGAACCTGGGTGGTGCTGCCTCTGAGGCTGCTGTTGGAAGATCCCAAGAAAAATCTCTTGAGCTGTTTGGAGCACAGAGCCAAGGCTCTTGGCAGTGACCCTGGCTCAGCTTGGATGTGTGTCCTGGAATATGCATGGGCTTTGGAGGTTTGGGGGCTTGCATAAGGGAGCCCAGCACTGCAGGAGGCTGTGGGGTGCTGACAGTGCCTGTGGCTCAGCAAACACCAAACCTCAGTGGCACCCATAGCATGTCAGAGACCTGAGGTTACTGAGTGATGCCTTGAGGCTGGCAGGAGCCTCTGAGAAGAGGAACAGACCTGGGAAAAGCAGTTTTCCTCTGGGCTCCAGCCTGTCCTTACTCTGTGTCTAGACCTTCCTCTCAACTTGACTTTTCCTCATGTTTTATTTTGAAATATTTCGTACCCCAGAGAGTCTGGGTTTCCTTCCCTTTCCCACCGTGCTTCCTGGCCCAAAACAGAGTTTCAGTATCTCAGGGTGTTACTGAGTCTTGCCCAGAGGTTTCAGCTGGACCCTGCTGTTGGAAACTCCCTCTCTTTGGTTGAACAGCAGTGGGGTCATCACTTTTCTGCAGGATCTCTGACCAGTAACAACACTCCTGATCACTGGGACATGGTGCAGGGCTGTGCCTGCGCAGGCTGGAACTCTGAGTCCTTTCAGGATGGATATTCCAGGGCTGTTATTTATGGGAGTCTAAAAGTGCCTGACTCAGGATGTCCTGAGCTGCTGATTGCAGGCAGGGCTGGTGGCTCTGCCCAAACATCCTCTGCCATCAGGTTTGGAAGCCAGGTGAAGTCAGCCTAAAGCATGCCCAGGGTGACAGTTTGTGTAGGACAACCACAGGGAGAGCAGAATTTCCCATCAGGATGAAAGGGTTTAAACACTCAGTTTTACAAATCTTCACTTCAAGGATTTCACACTCCACACTTTGTTTCTTGGCACCATATTCCAGCCTTGGTGACAGGAGCTTGGTCCCTTGGAGGGGTCCTGCTTCTGATGTGGGCAAGTGCTGGAGGAGCCAGAATGATCCACCAGTCTCCTCTCACACAGGTCTGTAAAGGCTGCACCTGGTGAATCCCCAATACCTTCAGGTTAGAAAGGTCCTTAAAGCCCGTCCAGTGCCACCCCCTGCCATGGCAGGGACACCTTCCACTATCCCAGGTTGCTCCAAGCCCCGTCCATCCTGGCCTTGGACACTTGCAGGGATCCAGGGGCAGCCACATGGTTGTGATGGTTGGTGGGTGGGGTGTGACTGGAGCAAGGTAGGTGTATATGGGAGAAACAGCCCCATTTTGGTGGGATTTTTGACAGTGACTCTATGCAAGCAAGAACATTACATCATCTTTTTGTGACCTGCTGGGGAGTTGCTTCATTTTTTTGTTACCTCTTCATTTTTTGGAGAGGGGAAGTAAATGCTTTTAAGCCCAGCTCTGGCCCTGGAGAACAGACCTAAATTGCCAGTGTGCATTTTTATGGAATCCAGGAGCTTCATCCTGAACATAGCCCCACTTGTTACAGAGATCAGACCTTTTGCACCTTGTCATTGTTCTTCTCTTGATCTTTGGTATTTTTATAACTTCTGAACTTTTAAAAAATAACAGAAGTTGGAACAAACCACACCCACCTAGCACTCTCCTCATTCTTTGAGCACTGATAAGTTGAAGGTGTTCTGCTAATATTTAACCCGGAAGCCATAGCTAAAAAAAGAGCTTCAGAGAAGATCAGAGCAAGCAGAAACGCCAGGATCTGCCCTGAATAACTTGAATAGGGCAGGAGTACAGAACCATTCTCAGTGTGGGGTTTTAGAAACCCCCTGGCAGTTACCTCCCAGGGGCAGAAGATGTGAGCAGTCAGTGTGGCTGTAGTGGTCTGTCATGGCACATGATTTCACTGATGAGTGTCCTTGAGACAGCTGAATATAAATAGCAGCAGAGCCATGCAAACTTCCCAGGGACTGCGTTTCTGTGAAGAAACCAAAGCTCTCTCCTGCTGCAGGTGTGGCTCAGGTGGGCTGGAGCATGGTGCCCAAGCTGAAGGCTCAACAGGCTCTGGGCTGGTTGCTCACTAAAATTTGGCTCTGGGGTCTTCTCGAGGACCAGACATGTCAGCCACTACTGGTGCTTTTGGCAGTGCCCTGCAGGGACAGGCTCTGCTGTGGCTTCTCTTGAACCTCTGAGCCTGGAAGAGCTGCAGTGATGGCTTTCCTGAGGTGTAAAATCAGTTAATTTATGTTGTCACTGTCTGTGTCAGGACCAAAGGTGCCAGTTCTGCTCATGTTCCCTCTGCCAAACAGCTCCAGGGGTTACAGGTGGGCTCTTCTCTTGCTGCTGGGTACTCACTGTGTGCCCATGGGCACTGCCATGCAGGAGACAAAGTCTGGATTGAGGTCATCAAATCAGGCTTAAAGTTCAGATTTCTACTTGATTTTCTTCTGACTTGGGCATTGCCATTTCTCTTGGAGCTTCCTGATGGCCCCTCTATCTCTCCTTTCACCCACTGGTGCATCCCCTTGGTCAGAAGCCTGAGTTTCAACTCTGCTAATGTGTTTCTCAGGCTGGAGCTGCCCAGCTCAGTTCTCATCTCCTCCCTGTAGTTCAGAATCTGTTTTAATTCCAAAGCTGCTTCACAGCTGATTAAAACAACACACTGCTCCAGCAGCTTTATTTTTGCAGTGAAGTGCAGAAGATGAGGCTGTGATCACAGCAAGCAAGAACCCAGGTTGTGTTGCAGCTGGTTTATTTGGAATAAGAAGTGGTGGGATGGGAACAGGAGAAAAACTGCTGATTTGGGATGAGAAGAGGGTGATTGTAGATAAACCTGGCATTTCCTTGCCCTCTGCATTTGAACCATATGCTGCAGGAGGCTCACTGCAGCTCCTTGTTGTCTGACCTGGGAGCTGTGTGGGCGGAGGAGCCGTGCTCCAGACAGGCCAGGGGAGCTGGTGGCCCCTGTGCCAAGGAACATCTGGCTGACCTTGAGAACTGGACCCAGAGTTAAGTATCTGAGCACTGGAGAAATAAAAACAATGCACGAAAGAGTGTGAGGTAAGGCCACCAGTTTGTGTAACTGGGCTGCAAAGGTTGCTGCACACTGGCTCCTACAGGTGAGTGTTCCTCTGAGGGTGATGAGGACACTCTGCAGAGAATAAATAGCAGCCCTGCTGCAGCCTGGGCTGGAATTCTGCTGAGGGCTGCCTGTGTAATCCACATGAGCACACTGAGTCCCTTGAGCCAGCCCTGCTGTCCAGAACTGCCACTCTTCTCCAGGGTGTGTTCTCTCCCTGAAACTCAGTCTCTGCTCATGGGCTGCCAGTCCTGCCTGCCCTGGAAGGGTGAATCATTAGACTTTCTCACCTCTCATCTCCTCATCAGGTCACTCATGGACGAGCAGTGTGGATCCCAGTGCACATCCCTGTACTCCCCACAGAGATATCTCTCCTCTTCAAGGATGATTCTTTACCCCTGCCTCTTGTAATCCTTGATTTATCCCTTTAGAAACCTTTCTTCTTATCCCAAGGCTCTGGAGGTGTTGTAAAAGCCTTTGGTGAGGATCTTGGAGGCAGATGAGGCTGTGTCACATCCTTCCACATGGTGTCTGGCTGGTCCAGACCTCTCCAGGTTTCTGTTGCAGTAGCTGGACTGCCACTGCCCAAGTGGCTCAGATTGCTCTTATGGGCTGTGTTATTGGGTAAAGCCTCTGTTTTGTTTTGGAAAATGTTTTAGCAGATGCACCTTATGCTTGGGTAGAATTATCTGCTTGGGTTTAGCCAATGTCTGGGTGAATAGGGCAGACTGAGAGGCACCAAGGGCAGCCTTGGAGATGGAGAGGTCTCTTGGGTCACAAGTTCTGGTGTTTAATTGTGTAAGCAGACCCTGTCGGTCCAGAATAGGGTGTTTGTCTTCAGCTCCAGTAGCCCTGACTGCAGTCTCCAGTTCTTTTCCACATCTCTGTGTGTGGTTACAATCAGAGCTGGGACACTTGGGCTGTTGTGCAGTTCTGTTACTGCTCTGGCACTTGAGGCAAGTCACTGAAGCTCACTCTGTCGTGTGCTGCCCCACACCTCTGAGACATGGCACAGAGTGCTGGGAACACCTGCCAAGCTTTGCAGGATCCCTGCTGAGCTGCTTCAGAGAGCGCTGGGTGTAAGTGCCAGTGTGGTTTAGGGCACACGGGAATGCTGCTGTGAGACTGAAAATGTGACACATTGGTAAACAGCAAACAGCAGTCGCCGGGTGACTCTTGAGACTTTTTTTTCCCAGTTGTTTTATTTTGATAAATAAAACAAGTGGAAAAACAAATAAAACAACCATATAAAATGGCACAGCTCATGCCAGGGGGATGTAGGGTGGCATCTGCAGTGACAGAGCTCATCTGAGTGTGTGCCAACAGGAAAAGTGCTGCTCCAAACCGTGCAGATTTCTAAGCCTTTTAGAAATGGGACACTGATGATGAATGGTCAGAGCCTGTCTCAGGTTCAGTAAATGCACAAAAGGCATTGCTTTAGTTTGAAGTTACAGCTTTTCATGTGCCTGTGGATATCCTGCCCAAAAAAGACCTTATAATGCACCCCCATGGTGAGGATGAGCGGGATGGAGAGTTCTGGGGACTGTGGGTTTGGGTTTCTTTGTGTGCTACTGTGTAACCACTGGCCAGGGGATTAGTGGATAAAAAAACCTTATTCTGGTAGTTAAAACCTGCAGTTAGACAAATCTTGTGTAAAAAGAAAGTGTGTCTTTGGGAGAAGAGAGAGCTCATCACGGGAACAGGTAGAACATGCCAAATCCTGCAGCGCTTGGATCCCAGTGCAGTGTTGGATATCTCCTTGGTCTCAGCCTTAGCTCAAACAGGTGTTTCAGGCTGGAGAGCACAAATCCCTGCAGGAAATACTGAATTATCAGAATAATTGTCTTCTCACCTTGAAATTCCAGGATTTGGAGTCTTGTTCTTAATCCCTGTCTTTGCAAGGAGCCCATGTCTCGCACCCATGCTCCAGCCCTTTGTCCTGTGTTGTGTCTGCTATGTCTGCTGAGAGCTCAGGACAGTCCAAGCCTGGAGCCTTCCCAGGGCCTGTATTTCTGTCCCAGTTGTGCTCATGGTGGCCAGTGATGATGGTCTCTGCTTTGGGAAGAATCAAAGGGCTTTGAAGCATTCACACTTTACTCTGGGACAGGCAATGAGCTCTGGTTCCTGTCCAGCTCCAACCTTCAGGACGTCTGGAATTGAAATGCCTCATGCCGGGAAGGATTCAGCCACATCTCAACAAGATTTCTGCTCTCTGGCAAATTTTCTTATCTTCAATGGGTCTCTTTAACCCACCTCTTTGAGTGCTGCTTCTGCCTGGGAAGTGCTGAAGATGGGACAAGGGGCAGTGAGCACCAAAGGACCACTGGAGGGGTGGCCTGCAGGACAGGAGTGGGCATCCCACTGGAGTGGGCATGAGTGGTGTGCTCAGAAATCTCCCCCTGCACTTCAGGACACTGCAGGGGACATTATGGACATCTCCAGGCAGAAGCACATGAACTACAGCTGCCTCTGAGAGTACAGAGCTCTTGGCACAGAAAATGGGAATTTGAGATTTGTGCTCCTGCAACTCTTGGTAAATGAACCTTGTAAATAGGAAAGAAAGGCAGGAATCCTTTCTGCAACTTCAACTTTTCTGTTCCATATTTTTCTACACTTTTTGACTTTGTAATTCTTCTCCCAAGGACGTAATTTTGTCTTCTTCAAGCTGTGACAAGTCTCAGATAAGCTGATGGGTGACAAATGCTGGTTCCTAGCGTTGACTAACCCTCAGAGTGTGCATGGCTACTGTGCAGAGTCTGCTGTAAGCAACAGTTTCAGTCACAGTGTGAGCTGCAGGTGCCATGTATCAGCTGACAGGGGACATTTTGGCATTAGGAAGTAGAGCCTGAAATCAGGAATTCTCTGTCAAGTCTCTTTGTTTCTGCAGAAAGCTCAGAACTCTTGTTTAAACTAATCCTTGAGTGATGAATAACATCATCAGTGGTGCCCAGCTTCTCTTTGGCTCTGAGTTCAGCCGTGTTTGAGCTGCACCTTCAGGGTGATGTTTGTCCCTGTGCCAAATGGATCCAATGCCAGCCAGCCTCCTCCTCCTCCATGTCTGCCATTGTCCTGGCTGCCTGTGTGACCCAAAAAAAGACAGTTCAGCCAGCAGAAAATTTCCAATGATTAGTTTTCTGTCCACTTAATGAGCTGAAGTAACCATGAGTTCAGATCAGTGAGTAATTCAGGGCAGAAGGGATCTCAGGGTTGTGTGGCTCAACTCCTCCAAAGCAAGGCCAGCTTTAGAGTTGGTTATATGGCTCAGAGCTCAGGTGAGCAACAAAGCTGTGGCACACAGAGATGCTGCTTTATTCAGGAACAGCAAACTGTTGAAATTTTAAGTAAGAGAGGCCCCACTTGATTTTCTGAAAATGTGGCTCCTCTCAGTGGCTTGTACAAGGAAGGAGAAGGTGAGGATGTCTCTGGCAGCTGCTCACTGTTGGGCTGGCGCTGTCCTCAGCTGAATCACAGAACCACAGAATATCCTGAGTTGGAAGGGACCCACAGGATCATCCAGTGCAGCCCCTGGCCCTGCCCAGACCCCCAACAACCCCACCCTGGGCATCCCTGGAGCGCTGTCCAAAGGCTCCTGGAGCTCTGGCAGCCTCGGGGCCGTGCCCATTCCCTGGGGAGCCTGGGCAGTGCCAGCACCTCTGGGGGAAGAACCTTTCCCTGCTCTGCAGCCTGAGCCTGCCCTGGCCCAGCTCCAGCCCTGCCCTGGGTGCTGTCCCTGGCCCAGAGCAGAGCTGGGAGCTGCCCCTGGGGAGGAGCTGCAGCTCCCTGAGCTCTGCCCTGGGTGTGCTCTGCTCAGCTGGACGCTCCAAGTGCCCTCAGCTGCTCCTTGTGTTGCCCCTCTTGGCCCTTCAGCATCCTTATGGCCCCTCTTTGGACACTCTATGATAGCTCTAGATCCTTAATAATTAAGATGTAATAAATTGTAAGTCAGAATAAGATGCAGTAAATTGAAGCTTTTGGCAGTTAAAGGAGACTTGGGCAGTGCCTGGAGTTGTGAGATAATCCTGCTTGCTGGGCACAGCTGCTTCCACCTCTGGAGCTCTGTGGGTGCTGTGGTGGGTGCAGGCAGGGCTGGGTGCTGGGTGCTGATCCCTGCATAGCAATCCCGTGTTTCTGGACCACATCTGCATGACAGCAGGGGCTGAAATCCTGCAAGAAAATAACAGGCACCTGAAAAGAAACTGCAGACTCCTTTAGGAAGCATCCAGTCACTGAAGTGGTGCCTTGGGGATGAGGTAGAGTGTGGCCAGCTGTAATCCTGTGTTTTGGGGGCTGCACCATTGATGTGCAGGTACAGATGGGGGGAGGACTCTGCTCTGGAGCTCTTGGTGTCTCCTCCTCAGTGCATCTGGTAGGGCAAGAGAAATGTATTAGCACAGGCTGGTGTTTGCTCAGATTCTGGTTCAAATCCAACAAAAATCCAGGCAAGTCTGCTGGATCGTGGGAGGATAAGACTTCATTTCATTAAATCACTCTGGGTCAGAAAATTGTCTGTGCATTGCATCAGTCTGATGGAATCAGCCCCAGGGAAAACATCAGTGCCTGTCCAGGGCTGTGCTCAGGGCTGTGCTCAGCAGTACTGCTGGGCACACAGCACCAATCTAGGTCACAGTCTGTGTCTCTCTGCCCTGAGCTGGCTGCACATTTGGATGTAATTCAGCAGTTTCGGTGAACAGCTTCCCTTGCTGTGGCAGCTCCTCCATCCCTGCAGGAGCCGTGGCTGTAGCAGGGACCAGGGATGTGTTGCCAGGGACACAGGCACAGTGGGGACTCCTCTGGGTGGCTGAATGACATGTGGTGTCCCATCATGGGATCTGCATGCACCCAGCTAAGGGCTTTTATTGCCCAAATCCCAAAACCAATTCTTCAAGCCTGGCAAATTACTATTATGTGTACTGTCTTTAAAGCTGAAGTGGGCAACAGATTTTTCTTGCATTTATTTCACCAAAAGATGAAATCACTTTTTAACATAAAATTATACAGTGAAAGCTTGCACCCCAGGACTTCATCTGACAGCAGTCTCCTTTTTCCTGGCACTGAGTTCCCAGTGATGTGGTCCCAGCCTGGGAGCAAAGGGTGCAGTCCAGCTGCTCTGCCTGTTGCATGCCAACTTCCCAAATGCACCATTTCTCTGGGTTTGTTACTAGTAAAACTGAGAACACGGGTTTGCCTCACAGTTTGTCTGTAGAATTCTCAATTTTCCCTCCACGTTAGAGAAACCTCTTGTGGCACAGCTTGGTTTAGACACTGAGCATTGTGCAGATCTCAGCTGAAATGCTCCCTGCCCTGGCTTCCACATCCCTTTGATATTTAACAGTTTCTTTGAAGTGTGGAAAGGTTTAGAATCATGGATTGGTGTAGGCTGGAAGGGACCATAAATCCCATCCCATTCCACCCCTGCCATGGCAGGCACCCCTCCCACTGTCCCAGGCTGCTCCAAGCCCCATCCAACCTGGCCTCGGACACTGCCAGGGATCCAGGGGCAGCCACAGCTCCTCTGGGCACCCTGTTCCATTTGACCTGTGTTTATCCTTGTTCTGTCAAGTTGTGGGATTGTAATAAATGGTTTGATACAAACATTTCTCTGCTGAGGTCAGTCATTGCACATTGCACCTGAGGCCAGAGGCCCCATGATTCCATGATCAGCACCTGCCTTACCTGTGCCACTCCTCCCAGCAGCTCAGTGTCAGATGTCACTGGAGCAGGTGACACTCCTGGAGTACCATGAGCTGTAAGTGCCTGAGCTAGCACATTCATTTTCTTAGCAGCAAAATAGTCTTGCTTTTAATGTTAAAAAGACAAAGAGCTCAGACAAAGAGTAGCAAAACCCTGTTTCTGCCACATTCCCTGTGTCTGCCTGACACAAAATAGTCTTTATTCAGGAAGTCAGATAGAGCCTGATGCCTGTGTGCTTCTTCCCAGCTTCTGATACAGAATGCTAATGCACAAAAGCAAGGAAATAAAATTCAAACTAAGCATGCCCACATGACAAGCAGCATGGGGCTGGATCCTGGATCCACTGTGTGATTTGGGCTGGAAGGACCTTAAAGCTCATCCCATTCCACCCCTGCCATGACAGGGACACCTTCCACTGTCCCAGGTTGCTCCAAGCCTTGTCCAGCCTGGCCTTGGACACTTCCAGGGATCCAGGGGCAGCCACAACTTCATTGTGCCAGGGGAATGAATCCTTGTTCACAGTAACTGCTCCTAAGATCCTCATTACAGAAACCTCTGTAGATGCCCACAGTTGTGCCATGCTGGTATCAACCTTTTATTGCTCTCTGGTTCCCTGGCTAAGACTTTGTTCCCTAACTACAAAGCCCCTGATTTCAAAAGTGTTTGCTTGTGTTTTTTCCTAATTCCTTGCCCCTGTGTTGAATACACACTGAGGTTTCCAGATGTGAGAAACAAGACATCCCAGAGACTATTCTGCAGTTTTCAAAATGCAGCAGGATTTTGGTTGGTTTCTTTTCAGCAGAAATTTAAAATAGAAGGAAATACTGGTCTGTAAGCTGGGCCAGCATATCTCTGGCCTTTAGCATGCTTGGGAAAGATGACTGACCAAATTTAGGGCATTTGTGGGCAGGTATACCAGAAACCTGGTTTTGTGATGGAAAGAGTGAGCAGATAAGAAGGAACAGACCTGCCTCTGGTAGTATGTGGGAGGAGCAGGGCAGCTGGTCCAGCTGAGATGAGCTGTTGCTCAGGGCCAGGAGCAGTAATCCTTGCAGGCAGCAAGGATGGAGCTGGTCCCTTCCCCTGCAGTTTGCTGGAAATTTAGGGACAGAACAGATTTGATGTCAGCCTTGAGAGAGGGGATTTCCAATGTTTGCAGTGCTGGCTCTGTGACTGTCAGACAGGTCTTGACTGATCCCTCCCTAGGAATGCTCTCAGAGCCTTTTCCGTGGCCGTTGGCAGGTCAACACTTGCAGAAGGAAGAGCTGTAGGTACCAGTTACTTTCAGGAAGGAAGGTATGGCTGCAAGCATGATCCTTCTGGAGTTCAGCCCATCCAGGTTAAGCCCCAGTGTCCCCCAGCTCGAGTGCTGAGCCCGGGATCCGTGTGTTTGGCTTTTACTCCGGCATGGAGAGCAGTCCCCTCGCCCAGGGGTCTGGGACTACTCCAGGTTTTTCCATGTGACACTGTATAAAGATGGAGGCTGCTCTTGTTTTGATTCTCACCTGATTTAATTACATTTGCTTTTTCTCTTTTTATTTCAGTTGTGATTCCCAAGAGCCCTTTACCTGCCTCCGAAGTAAACTCGGAGAAACCTAGCATGCACAGTAGCACAAAGACTGTTTTGGGGCATCAACAAGGGCAAAGGCGTCGCAAAACAGGGAAGAAGCGTGGTCGAACGACCAAAGCGCTAATCCACCACCCCATGCCTACACCCTCCAAGTCAGTGGAGCCTTTGAAATTCCCCAGAAAGAGAGGCCCCAAGCCTGGCAGTAAGGTAAAAGCTGATGCTGATGCAGGCGGGTGAACAGCAGGTGCTGCAGGTCCTGCCATGGGTTGGTGCATGCGTGTGTTTGTGCACGTTTGTCTCAGCCTCTGGCTGTGTGACTGCAGCAAGTAGGAGACCAGAGGGGTATGTGGGCTGGGAGTATCCTCAGAGCCCAGCCCCAGAGCTGTAGAGAATGTCTGTGTCCTAAAGATCATTTCCATAAAGAATCTGTGTCTTTGGAAGTGCGTTGGCTGTGGAGTAGCATGGCAGCTGCTGGGAGCATGACAGGATGGCCAAAGGGTAGAATAAGCTCGCCCGTCCTTTGTGTGTGGCTAGTCTGAGTCAAACAGAGGTGGCAGATCCCAGGCTTGGTATTTTTCAGGGCTGTGGTTTGTAAAATACACACGTATTGATTATTAGGTTCTTGAGACACCCCATCATCACCATCAGAAATGTGTCATGTTCCACAGTGCCTTGTCTGTTGGATGCAGAGGAGAGAGTGTAGTGATCATGGGTGGTAAAGGAGAGCAGGGGTAAAAGGAGAAATATCTCCTCTTTTTCTGCAGAGGAAACCTAGGACATTGCTGAACCCAGCACCCACCTCTCCAACAACCAGTACCCCAGAGCCAGACACAAGCACTGTGCCCCAGGACGCTGCTACAATCCCCAGCTCTGCCATGCAGGCTCCCACAGGTAAGGAGGGTCTTGGACCACATTCTTGACAGGATTGCACAGTTAGGAACTGCAGCAGGCAGGCAGCAACACCCTGAGAGAATCTCATTTCTTCCTAAGCCTGCAATCCTTACCACTTCAGAAAGGCTGGCCTGAGAGAGGCACGTGAGTCCAGAGCAGCTGTTCATTTATCTTTCTATTGGAAATAATGAAGTAGGAAGATTGCAAGCCCACCTGTTGAGTGCAAGGACCCCTTTCCCCTGCATGCTGGTGACTCCACAGCTCTCCAGGGACACTTGTGGCCCGTTGTGCCTGGGGACAGTCGGGTGTGCAGCACCCCTGGTGAGCCCCGAGCGTGAGCTCTCCCACACCGTGCAAGGCACAGCTGCTGGAATTGCTCAAGGGGCAGAGGAGGTGCTGAAGGACCGTGATCTGCCCAGCTCCAGCCAGGATATCAAGGCACACAGGGACAGGAGGGAACAGGGGAGGAGGAGGAGCAGCAGTGAAGAGTGTATGCACTGGTACAGCTGAGGATGAATCTGGCCAGGAAAGTCTAATGCAAAGCTGCTTTTGACATGTTGAGTCAAGCACTGGATATGGGCTGAGCCCTCTGTTTCCCCAGATGTAATTGGCCAGTTTTCAGAGGAACCTAAAGAAGCCAGTTTCCCTAAAAAGGAAACGCTGTGGGAACCCCTAGAAAGTGGGGGCTGCATTCCTTCTTCCCCTCTGAACATCACAGCCACCTTACCTGGCTGGCATGGAAACCACTTTACAGCCTGACTGCAGGGGAGAGCATGGGAGAAACAGCAGCAGTTTGGAAGGTGAGCATGAGGCAGGAAGATTTTGGAGGTGATTCCCCTCTAGAAGCAGCTCCACTGTGTGGAGTGGCAGTCAGGCAGTCGTGATGGATTCCACTTTGACAGTGATTGGACAGTCGTAAAATCTCAGCGTCTCTCAGGTTGGATTTTAGGCATCTGTTTCTTGCTTTCTTGAGTGGGTTAACAGCAAACACATTTCTCATCTTGGCAGTTTGCATTTACTTGAACAAGAACGGCAGCACTGGGCCCCACCTAGACAAGAAGAAAGTTCAGCAGCTGCCAGACCATTTTGGACCAGCTCGAGCTTCTGTTGTCCTGCAGCAAGCAGTACAGGCCTGCATTGATTGCGCTTATCATCAGAAAACAGTCTTCTCCTTCTTAAAACAAGGCCACGGGGGAGAGGTCATCTCAGGTGAGAACGGGCCCGCAGCACTTTGCCTCCAGAGAGGTTGTTGCAAGAATTCTCTCATTGGAAGATGTCTGTCCTGAAGCTTGCTGCAGCCACAGGCCAGGGGCAGACAGAAGAGTTCTGTCTTCTCTTTCTTGCCACACATCTGTGTCAGTGAAGCAACAGCTGGCAGCTGACTCCGAGCGGAGCAGTTCCCATGGCCTGCAGACACAGCTGCTGGAGCAGGCAGTGCTCAGTCCTGGCACCAGCCTGGGCAGCAATCCTGCCCCACCGACCGGCCCCCCGCACTGCCCCAGCCCTGGGAAGAGCCACAACAGGGGGGATTCCACAACTCCTCACGGAAAGACAAGAAACACCCCGGGTTTTAATTCTCCTTTAAGCCCGTGCGTAGCTGGATCTGCGAGCGCAGGCCCCTCCTCGAATCCTTTCCGTTCCCTCGGACGCGGCTCCCCCGGCGCTGCCGCCCCGGCCCCGTGCTGGGTGCAGCAGGCTGGTCCTGGCCTGCCCCGGCAGCGGAAGGCAGTGGCTTTGTTGGCTCTCGACAGCCCGGCGATGCTGAGATCCAGGAGCTGGCTGTGCGGCCCTGGGCGTAGCCTCCCGCCTTCGCGGGGGGTTCACGTGTTGGGCTCTGTTTGTTTCTGTCTCCAGCTGTGTTTGATCGGGAACAGCACACTCTGAACCTGCCAGCAGTAAACAGTATCACCTACGTCCTCCGCTTCCTGGAGAAGCTGTGCCACAATCTGCGCAGTGACAACCTCTTTGGGAACCAGCCTTTCACTCAGAACAGCCACATGCAGCGCTCACACGAGTACGACCACGACAGGTATCTACCAGGTAGGAGCTGGGGCGGGGGCGGCACTGTAGGGACTCAGGTGCTCCGTGTCTTAACCCAGATTTTATCTCTATCTCGAAAGGCAGAGGCTGTTCCAGAGCCCTCTCACAGGGTTCATTACATCACACCCAGTGTCGTGCACATGCCCGCAGGGCTCTTGTTGTGTAGGATTCCGGCTGCATTTTCTGCCTGTCAGTTTGGTTTCCATCTCCGCTGTAGGTTTCCGCTCATCCGTGCTGTCTCCTTGTCTTCCCTCCTCTCCTCGTCCCCCAGTCCTTCCTGCTTCCTGTAATCCGATTATGGTGACTTCATACGGCTAGGAATTCAGGTGAAAGACTGCATGAGAAGGGAGAGTGATAACATGCAGCAGGTAAACTGTAATTAGAAATTAATTAAAGCAGAGCGGTTTCCACGCTGGCTGTGGATCTGCTGGCAGCAGCCAGGGCATCCAGCCCTCGGTGGCAGCGTGGCCTGGTCAGGGGTGATGCTCAGACAGCAGTCTAAGGCAGAGGTGGTTTTGTCTTCTTCAGCATGGCATTGAAGCAGCTCACCCCAGCAAGACAGTTCATGCCACAGTGCAGATTGTCAGGCTGCAAAACTGAAGTAGAAGCAGTGGAAAACAAGCCTGGTAGTTCCCCCACAGTGCTGGGCAGTGGCAGCAGGCCTGGGGTGATGGGTGCCCTGCAGGCTCTCTGGGGTTCTGGGGGAGCTCCTGCTCCAGCAGTGTCAGTCAACGAGAGGATCAAAGCTGGCTGCGCCCTCTTAGGTGGTTGACAAGTGCTGATCTCCTCTCCTGTCTTGCTTTCTTCCCCCTCTAGTCAGCAAATAGCTGTTGTGTTGTTTGAGGTCTTTCCAAAGTTAATCCTTTGCATAATTATGGTTCTGGCAAGAAAAGCAAAAGTTGTATGAATGTAAAAAGATGGGCACTTAGGAAGAGCTGTTTAAGAAGAAGTTGCTAAGCACGAGGTGTAGGAGCAACAGCCAAATGCCACAGTGCTTGCATTCATTGCATCTCACAAAGCACTTTAGGCAGAGTCTGGAGAGTGAGAGGATCTTCCCATCCTCTGCTTCTTCCTGGCTGGAGCCAGCAGGGCCAGGAGCAGAGGAGCTGTAGGATAGGCAAGGATAGGAGCAGCATGCCTAGTTACTGGGACTGGAGGCTTTCCCCTGTGGAGCCCTCAAATAGAAGAAATCCCCATGTTTCAGTGTGGAGGTACCCTGTCGACATGAGAGAGAGCAGAACCTGAGTGGGAGACAAAGCACCCAGCTCTGGGCATGGATAAGCTCACACACAGAGTTTCCAGTCTCCATGAAAGGTCAGTGGTGGCTGTGCCAAGAGTTGGGCTGCTGGGCAGAGTGGAAAAGTATAAATCAGAATTCAGAGAAACTCAGGCAGAGCCCCGGATCTGACACGATGCTGAGACCTGCCCATCCTGAACTCTGATTCAGAGTGTTTGCAGCACTTAAAGAAAAATTAACCACAGTCAGAGCTGTGACAGCACCTAGTCCTGCAGTTCATCCTGATGTCTGGGCTTGTTGGGCGTCTGTTCATGTAGCACCTTTCTCAGGCACCTGAAAGAAGGTGATAAACTTTATTATCTACACATCACAGTGGCTTCTGGTGAGGACAGGGAAACAATGCTGGTGATTTTGGGAAGTTTGGGCTGGTCATGGAGCAATGAGGATGGAGTTGTACGTCCTTAAATCACACCAGATGTCAAGGCTGCTGTGGTCTCACCTTCAGCTCTGCATGTCCTGCCTTGTTTCCTCTCCAGTAGAGGAATGTATTGTATGGGGCTCGTTCTTCCAGTAAACAGCCACTGGTTAGGCCTGGGAGCTGGCCTGAGTTCCCAGAACAAACTGGCTTTGCAGGAGCACCCCTGTGGGTTCCATGGAGAATTGGGGTGTGTACTTGGGGCAGAGGGAAGGTCTGCAGCAACCCTGAGGTCAGCAGTGTCCTCTGCCTTACTGAGTAAATGGAAATAAGGAGAAACAGACGGAGCTGCACATCAGGAAGAGCCGTTTGCAGGGAACTGGGCAGCTGATTGCTGTTCTTAGCAACAGGAATATGATGTGACCTGGAGCCATCTGAAAACACAGGGCTGGAGAGACCTTCTGGACCACTGAGCCCTGGCTCCTGCTGTTACAGCACCACAGCACATGGTGCTTCTTGGATTAACTCTGGAGTTGCAGATTTTGCTTTTCCATTGGAGACTGCTCCAGGGTTTTATGCTGAGATTTTACAAAGTATGTTGTAATTTTCAGTGCTAATTTATTCTTGGGCAACTTGGAGTCTGTGTCTCCTGGTCTTAATATTGTCTTTTAGCCTAACTTGGTTCTCTTTCTTCTGGAAGTAGTTGCAGAGCAGTTGTAGAACTCAGACGAGTTCATCTTTTGACTACTTTTCATTCTTCTCAGTGTTCATTTGACTTAAACTTCATGGGGTGGCCAAAGTGCCACCCAGCACTCTGGGGAGGAGCTCCTGGGGACCTGGTGCCACAGCACTGGCACCACCAAGGTCACAGGAAATGTCTCTGCAGTCACTTTTAGTCACTGTGTCCTTGTAACAGGTGATGATCAGCCTGTCCTGGTCACATACACCGTTCTGCTCATCCACTGTTGTCACCTGCAGGGCACCAGCCCATGGGACAGTGCTTCAAGTGCACATCTGGATTTAGCTGCTGGATTTTCCTCCTTGCTGGTTCTTGGTTCTAGGTATATCCTTCCTGCCTGATTTTATATGCTACTTGGTCTGGCCTGACATGGGAAGACATCAGCAGATTGTATTGGTAAATCTCTAAAATTTCTGCCAAAGTTGTTGCAGTTATGAAATGACACTGGGCTCAAGGATGATGCTCAGGCAGATTCACTGGCAGTTGCTCCCAGTCTCATTTCCTTCTCAGTGTGCTGCCAGCAGCTTTACCTCTCAAATCAGATTTCTGTGCATAGAACAAGGCTCCTGGTAGTTCATGTTCTGTTGGCTGGTGGCTCTCTATATGTAACATCTTGCTGAATTCCAGGTATATGAGGTTGGTTTCTCTTCCCTCATGTGGTAGATCAGGATTTCCCCATCACAGGGAGGCCGTTGGGTCAGGCTCCTCTGATGAACACTGCCATAGAATGTGCCATGTGTGTTTTCTGCCCTTTCCTTCAGAGCCTGCCACAAGCCTTGTGGTGCTGCTGAGGTGGGACATAGGCATTTTACTGTAAAAATCTTTTTTTCCACCTTTTTTTCTCAAATATTGGCACCACATTTCAAGTGACTCTCAGTAATGCAGTGCTGAGTTGTGTTAGAATTTACTGCAGCAGACCCAGAGTTTCAGGTGCACTGTCACTCCTGGTTTCCTCTTCACCCTCAAGTCTCCAGTTTGAGGATGTTCAGTTGTCTGACTTAGTCGATGGTGGATATTTTGGTTCCTGTCCTGTTTCTTTTATCCTTAGAGCCTTGCCCCCAGTGCTCAGCGTGGCTGCAGCTGGAAGTGAATCCCAGAATGGTTTGGATTGGAAGGAACCTTAAAGCTCATCTCATTCCACCCCTGCCATGAGCAGGGACACCTTCCACTGTCCCAGGTGCTCCAAGCCCCATCCAACCTGGCCTTGGGCACTGCCAGGGATCCAGGGGCAGCCACAGCTGCTCTGGACCCCCTGTGCCAGGGCCTCCCCACCCTCAGGGAAGACTTTTCTTCCATATATCCAGTTTAAATCTATCATCTTTCAGCTTACAAGTGCACTGCGTGCAGGTGGATGTCACAGATGCATCAACACCTGAGCCAGGTGTGTAGGTGTGCTCTGCAGCCAGGGAGGAGGTGCCAGTGCACTCAGTGCAAGGTGCATTGCCCTAAATTAGAAGCCCTGAGTGGTCTGACAAGAGGAGGTGAGTGGCTGTCACTGCACATAAAGGTGTCCATGCTGATGGCTTTGGGATGGCCCAGAGCACCACCCAGGCACAGCAGGTGAGCTGGTCTTCCCCCCACCAGCCTCCCAAGGCAGGGGAGGTGAAATGTCCCTCCCAGCTGTTGTGTCATTTGGAGCAAGGACAACCCTTTTCCCTCAATCCTTGCCTTTCTGCACAGTGTCCCCTCGCTCTGTTCCCCCGTGCTTGTTCCTTGTGTAGCTGAAACACACACAGGCCCATCTTTGCCTTTGCACTGTCTGAAAACACAGAATGAGTTAAAAACCTCCCTTCATCCCTGCACTGCCCATCCTCTGAGGTGCTCAGCTCCATGCTGAGCAGGGCCTTTTTTCATCCAAGTAAATGATCTGCTTGTTCTCAGCATCCTTCTCAAAGTGAGCATTTATCCACTGATAGCCTTCCCTCTCAGGTTATTTCCTCTTTGATGATACACATTTATGCCATTTTTGAACTGAAGGCATTTTCTTTTTATTCCTGATCATCTGAGTACAGCTCTGTCTGTTACTCCATTTCTGTATTTTCTTAAAACTTGTCCTTTAAAACCAGAATTCTATTTTTGGTTTATCCTCTCATTAATTTACACCAACCTCACTTCTGATTCCTGGGATTTACTTCTATAACCTGATCTGCTGAGTTTGCTTTACTTTTAACATCAACCACTTTAAAAAAAATAACCCAAACCAAAACCTGATGAAACCTTTGTAAAGCATCACCTTGTGTTGTGGTTCTGTGGCTGTTGGGTGAAGAAGGGTGCAGTTTGACACAGGGCTATGCAGAGACATTCTCAAGAGGATGTGTTCCCCTCTCTGGGCAGTGAGTGTTTCTTCCAAGAACTCGTCCTGAGGTTGGAATTTGTTTTTCTGGCAATGTCACAGTGATTTTTGCTCATACTCCTATGGATTCCCAGGGCCTCAGTGCAAGAAGCTCGTTCATTTCCCTAAAGGATATTGACTGATCAGGTACCTTCTCTACCTTTGTGTTTCTCCTTTATGAACTCAGTTGTGCCCATCCGGTGCTTCCCCCCACCTGTACTCCCATTTGTTGGGTATTCTGCATCTCCCTGGTGTCGGTCCCGTTGCTCCCCGCCGTACCTGCTGCCCCTCCTGCACCTGTTCCTGCCCTGTGCCAGCTGTGGGGGCTGCTCCAGGCTGGTGGTGGCTCCTGGCATTTGTGCAGGAGCATTTGACCCCTCTGTGCCCACCCCCAGGAACGCTGCGAGCTCTCACGTGTCACCCGTGCTCAGGGTGGCTGCAAGGGCCCAGCTGGGAGCTGCTGGCCTATGTGGGCAGGGGGCAGCTGGAGGGGCACCTCAGCTGGGACAGGGTCTGCCACCCCTGTGTCACTTACCTGGCTGCTGTCCCCATCAGTGTCAGTGCTTCCATTCCTTGTCCATGCACCCCTTGACGCTGTGTGTGCAGAGACATCCCAGCCCATCCCAGTGTCCCATCTGCTGCACAGGATGTGGAGAGTCCCATCCTTGGGATGTGTCTGGAGAGGAGCAGCAGTGACAGCACCTGAGGGGTCTGTGGAGGGGGAGGTTGAAAACTGGAGTAGGGTTTAATCCAGCACTCTGTATGGCACAGAGGGGTTGCAAATCATCCAGTTTGCCAGTTGTCCAAGGGTTCAGTGCATCTGAAAGGTGACAGTGGGATGAGCAGGAATTGTGTGGGATAAGCCAAGGTGTAGAATGAGAAGAAATGGAATTAGTCAATTAGAGGTGATATTTGGGTGAAATATTAGTTTTCTCACCACCCTTTTTCTCTGATAAAACCTGCAAACTCTGCTCTGTGGAGCCCTGCCAGATTTACTGGATTGCAGCTTGAACAGGTGGTGGGTGCCCAGGCTGGTGATGCACACAAGGCTCAGGGGACTCTCAAGACTGCATTTCCCAGGAGGTCTCCACTCCTAAGGAGGGCTTGTTCTCTTTTCCTAGACAGAAGCAGCTCGTTAGACGGCTCTCTGCAGGGACCAGGCCGGGGTACAAAGCGCTATTCCCAAGATTCCCCTCCATACAGTGCTCCTCTGTCCCCCAAGTTACCAAAGAATGACCGTCACCCTTTGGAAGGTGAGCACAGCGTGTCTCTTCCCCAAGCTGGCTGTTCCCAGTGCCCTGTCCCGGCTGCAGCAGGGTCAGAGCTGCCGTGCCAAACCGNGTTTGCTGCAGCCTGTTGTACAGATGCTGATGTGCATCAGGAACTTGCTGCCCTTTCCCAGGATCTCATCTTGTTCCTCACAGGCCTCCCTAAAACAGCTGGGGGGTGTCACTGGCTCCCCCAGCTCAGCCACACCATTCCCATCCCAGAGTCCCTCGGGATACCATTGGTGCAGATGTGCTGGGCCATGTTCCCAGCAGCAGCTGCAGGAGTGTCCTCTTTGGTGTGGGATCCACAGGTGTCCCTTGCATGCACATAGGAGATTTCCAGAAAGTCCAGGTAGCTGGAGGACTCCCTGAACTGAGTCATCTTCAATAAATACAGTCTCCCTTATGTTCTGAGCTGCAAACCCTTCATAATGCGGAATGAAGATTTAATCTTACTGAAGCTTTTAATCAATGGATGATGAAATCTGCCAAGGTATTAGTCACAATTCTTTGTGACTGAAATCCCTGAAAAATTGCTGGAGACTCCTGGGTGGGCTCATAGTTCAGTAGCTTCATGCTCTGTTGCTGTCCCTTTAGAATCCCTGTTTCCCTGGTTTTGCTGGGGTTGCTGATCTCAGGTGTGGGAGCCCAGCCTGGCACCAGTGTGGGTGATTTTGGTCTGTGTCCATCCCTGTGTCCTGTGCTCTGCAGAGTCACTGACCCTGTCTCTAAGCACAGCTGGTCTGAACTTGCCCAGA
The DNA here is from genome assembly GCA_013400495.1 of Nicator chloris. Taxonomy (NCBI): domain Eukaryota; kingdom Metazoa; phylum Chordata; class Aves; order Passeriformes; family Pycnonotidae; genus Nicator; species Nicator chloris. The sequence continues at coordinate 1,889 of WAAE01020372.1, read as the reverse complement.
GCAGCTGTGGCTGCCCCATCTCTGGAAGTCTCCAAGGCCAGGATGGGGCTTAGAGCAGCCTGGGGTAGTGGAAGGTGTCACTGCCCATGGCAGGGGATGGGACTGGGTGGGCTTTAAGGACCCTCCCAACACAAACCATGTCATGATTCTCTGGTGGACACTTTCTAGTGGCCTCGTTATCTGCAGTGATTAAAACTGTGGGTCTGTCACAGAGCTGAAGACAGAGGTGTGTGTGGCAGTGCCTCATCTATTCCATCATACTGACGAGTCAAAAACTGTTCCCTGAGGCCCCTTCTGTTTCTCACCTCCAAATGGGTGCTGGTCTCCTTGATTCCCCTCTGATACATCAGCCACGGCATTTGGGTAACCTTTGGGACAGCCCAGCCCCTCCTCCTCCCCCAGCAGCTGGGACATGCAGTGTTCAGCCTGTTCTTGAAGCACTGGATTGCTCCAAAGGTTCAGAGGCCTTGGTTGGGTGGTAAATATTGCACACTCTGTAGTGTCAGTGAAGAGAAAAGGCTTCCATAATGGGTAATTCCAAGGAGGAGCCTTCATTAGATTTCTACAAGATTGATTCTTAGTCTTCTCCCAAGTCTATTCAGTTATCCCTTGGCCTTAAATGGGTTGTGCCATCTGGATGTCAGAATTCTCCAGCCTCTTCCAGGAAAACACAGGCAAGTGGGCAGGAAGTGTGTCTGCATGTGAGGGGGGTGATCCTTGCTGCAGCAGCTTGGTCTGGTTCTGTTCTTTGTCCAAGCAGGGAGCAATGAGGTGCAGTTTCAAATTCCATCTAGAAATTAATTCTTATCCCACAGCTAAAAGCTGTAATGAATACATCCTCCTCCACCATGAAATTGAGGTTCAGGCAGGAATATTTGCATTTCAGAGGATATATTTTAAGAATATGCACCTGAAATACTCAGATGTTGAGTATTTCTTGAGCAAGGTACATCTCATGGGAATGAACTGTCTCAGACAGCAGCTCCTGAACACACCCCAGTTTGCCATATGGAAGGCTGTGAGCAGCAGTGGGACATCTCCATTCACCCTGCATTTGGCAAGAAGCAGAGACATGAGGAGAGAATCCCACATCTTATATTGTTTTTTCTCTTGCATCCAGTGGTGTTTGTGTGGCTTTTTGCTGAAATACTGCAGTCCTAGCACAGTGGGGACCTGCCTTCACAGCCCATCACTTCCTGTAAGCAGTGGGTGTTCATGAGTAGTGCAAATCACATTTGTGCTTGTGGCCAAACTCCCGTGTTTTAGCAGTAAAATGACACTGTTGAGTCTATAGCACTATTTGTTTAATTAAACTTTAATTATCTGCTCCCTGCCTCTCAGCCACTAATGTGGCATATTTCCCTACAATATGCTAACTGCCAGCCTTTAGTTAAATCCAACAGTTTGTGTAAGGAAATCTGCCTAAGGATAACGACCTCCTCCTCCAACTCTGGTTATCAAGGGTGAAGGATTCTGGATCTTGCCTGAATGCAGTTGTGCCCTGCCACTTGCAGGAGCATCTTACCTACAGTTGTTTCCCCGGGGCAGTAATCATTCCCCTCTTGCCTCATCTCCTTCTCCCTTCCCTGGAGGTATCATTCATTGAGCAGTTCCCTGTGTACTTGTGTTTCTAGGAAAACCCTCAATGTCTTGCACTGACCGTGCCACAAAGCCCCCAGCTCTGCTGCAGTGTTACAGCCCAACCAAGCACTCACTTGGGCAGGGATAGGGAACCTGGCACTTTGTGCCTTCAGTTTTACCTCCTGGGCAACAAAACATCGTGCTCCAGGGCTTCATGTGGCCCTCGGGTGTGTGATCACCAGCGCGTGAGAACAGGATCCCATATTTGCAGAATGCATCACAGCACATTCCTGTCATGACACTCTGTT
>WAAE01020369.1:0-17542 GCA_013400495.1 Nicator chloris | reverse complement strand
AAAAAAAAAAAAAAAGCAATGTTATGAGCTCTCTCACAGTCATGAATACTGCTATCTAAAGAAAACCATACATTTCTTGTCAAATAATTGGGACCAAGACTGAGAAAATAGTCTTGATGAAGCAAAAGAGCTTCATGCAGCCCTGGGATCACTCCCTGTATAATCAATTTGTATTCATCATGACTTACTAATTCAGGATCACTGAGCACAGCTGTCCTGATTTCAAGACATAGCTCATTCTGTATTTTTGCAGCACTGAACCTAAGCTAATAAATTCTTCAATGTGGCCCCCATGTCACTGAACACCATGCACAATCAGTACACAAACATCTGACATGAGAAAAACCTGAAAATTGATGGTATAAATCCAGAGATGGGCTTTACTTGATTTGTACCCCAGCCCATCTTTAAATTCTCATTCAGAGACCAGTCCTGAATGCATGTTAAGACACACAGTAAACACAAACACCTTTACCCTAAGCTTATCCTTTCCTCACAAGCTTGTGTTGGAGTGAAGGTGGGGACCATTTGAAATGCATGAGGAGGACTCCCCAGTCTCTCATGAAAATATCTACAGGGTTACTCATCATAATTACATATACCATTGTTACTCTCTAAAGCATAAATGGCATGTATGCAATAACTTTCTAACTAAATAAAAGGATTTTCAAATGAAAAGAGTGTGTCATACAAAAATTTGTTGAATACTTTCAGATTAACATACTATATACAGATGTGAGTTCACTGAATTCTTCACCAAAACCTTTCTGACAGACTTTTAAAATAGGAAATGAAATTTTCTTAGACAAGAAACACTGCCACCTAGAAAGAAAGGCAAGTTCCATCCATTGATTTTATATCTATAATGATTTTTTTAACAGCTAGAAGTTTTGTGGTTTTTTTTTAGATTGCTATATTTTCAGGTTTGACGAAACAACTGTAATAAATTAATTACCTGTAAATTCAAGTGGGCAATAAGCTTTTCATTACTTTTAGTTCTTGATTCCAGAGAGAGAACCTCATGAGAACGCCCACCATCCAACGCCAGCATTAAGCGCTCGATTTCTTTGTCTCTTATCTCAACCTTTGAGGGACAAAAAAAATGCTCTGGTATGCTTACACACCATTAATAGACCCTTCATTTAAATAAACACACACATATTCAGTACAAAGACACACAACTAAAAACGCAATTTCTATCTTCTTTCTTTTTTTAATTTTCGGTTCTTCTGAAAAATGTTGTATCTTTGAAAGAGAAATAAATTAATCAAACATGATTTGTAAGGAAAAACTGAAACAGTTCCTACTAGATTACATTCTTGAAAAAAAACCACACAATTTTAATTTAAAGTGAAGTTAATGAATGCTACAAGTTAACTGAGACTAGCACTTAAAGTTAGGGAAACCGATATGTTGACCAGACCCTCAGTGACTATTCCAGTCACTGGAAAAAAGGAAATATTGGAAGAGGAAAACCAAGATGTGAAGAAAAAAGGAAGATGACAGTGTCCACAAATCCCTAGATTTTGAAAGACATAACATATAAGCATTTGATGTAATTCCATTACTTTAAGATTGTATATATCTTATCAATCCACTCTCATTAAAACGTTGTAAGACCTGTTGTTCATAAACTGACTATCAAATATTTTAAAAATATAACCAGTCCAAGCAGTGAAAAAAATTATCCTAAGATATATGTCGATCAAAGTGCTATTTTGGACAAATTAATACTTACACACTAAAAAATGCAGACAAATTCTACTTATGCTTGTCATGTTTAGCTTATTTAATGTAATTTCAGTAGACAAAATTCATCAGCCAAATCACCAGGCAAGTATTTTGTCATTGCTGCTGCCTCCAAAAGAAGAGGAGGGAAACTGCTCGACATAGGCAAGTTAGAATAATTGTATTTCACAAGCCCTACAATGCACTCCCAACAAGGTTTTTAAGATACCAAGGCTGTTGCCATGGCTATGATATCCAAATAAAAACAATAATATTAATAATAAAACAACAATACCACGACTACTGATGATATAAACATACCTGTTTGCTATAACTTTTCATTCCACTTTCAGATGTCTCCAGTTTTTCCTGTAGCTCTGTTACTTCTGACTGCAGTTCTTGAATTCTGAAACGTAGCGCTATATTTTTTATGTGAATTCATGGAAGAATTGTATGTACACAATTCAATACCAGCATTTTCTCTTTGCTCCCGAATCCAAATATTTCACAGAGAAATAGTTTTGCTCATGCAAAATATTAATGCAGAAGCTGTTGTTTGAGATACTGTGGCAGGCTGACTTTGTCTGGCTGCCACCCAGATGCTCTCTTACTTCCCTTCCTCAACAGGATGGGGGAGAAAAAAAGAAAAAGCTCATGGATCAAGATAAAAGACAGGGAGACCAACTACCAACTACTGTCATCAGTGACAGACTCAGGTGGGGGAAGATTAATTGAACTTACCAATCAAAAGGAGTAGGGCAGTGAGAATCAAAGACACACACTTCAAAGTTAAAAAGCTCTTTGGCTCACCGATTATCAGCCACCTGGAGAAGGTCTGCGATGTAAGGATCCTCTGGCTGAGGCACTGGGTAGGCACTGACATGTGATGGGGGCACAAGCTGGTCTATCTGCATGCGCTGACGCCTGAAGGCAATGCTTTTCTTCCTGCCACCTAAAAGCCCAAACCCAGAGGCATATTACTTGGAGTTAAAGCAAGGGAGTCATCTTCTTTAATAGAAAATTAATTCTCCTATTTATTCCACTGCTTCTGAATGGGCATGTTTCACCATTTTAATCCTTCTGCAACAAGCTGATAAAATTCACATATTCTAGACAACACCGTTCTTGCAGGTTAGTACCAGTTTTGCCAAAGTTTGCTATTATAATAAAGAAACAAAGTTTAGTATAAGTAATTTTCCCCAGTGTTTAAGATCCCAAATATTCTATAGTTGAAACTTGTTGAAGCTGTTAGTGATTTAGCTTACTAAAACAGCTAAATCAAAACATCACAAAAGGCATTTGGTTTTTGCATTTAAGAACTATTTTATGACTGAACTAACCTTTGCATTGTTCAGTAATATTTTTATTCCTTCTACTCTGTGTTCATTTCAGTGAACATAATATATCATATCACATCATATCATACTGCTTATCACACAGTGTGTGCTATTAGCTTGAATGATAAGATATTCAGAAAAAAGCAAAACACAGCATTATTTCCAGACAGAACATTTCCTCTTCATCACAAGATTAAATAAGAACATGCAATATTGGATGATGTAGTATAGAAAAACCCTAGAAGACTGGTGACCAAGGAGCAAGTATACAGAAAGACAGACAAAAGCCTAACATGTCATCTTTGAAGCAAAGGAGATGAAGTGCCAAAAGGTATGGGAAAATAAAGAGAAATTTAACTTTTCCTAGCTGTCTATTGATTTTCCTCAAATGCCAAAAATGACTAATGACTATAATTCAATGACTTGGAAAAAAAAGTTTCAAAATTTCACAAAATAATTCTATATCCCTTAGCTTCAAAAAATTATGGAAAAGGAAACCCTGGAGAAAGAAATTAACCTGAAAGTAACACCTAGAACATTTTAAGTTATCAAAAGACCCTTTAAATATTGTAAATCTCCAACATAGAGGATTGGAATACTTATAGACATATTTTACATCTTGCTATGTTTGGATCTTGGTTCCAAAAATCTGAATTTGTCACTTATACACCAATTACCTGTCAAAAATATGCACATGTCAAACAATCTGCCTCTTAATTAGGTGCAGCAATAAAAGAAATAGCTGTTGATTAACAGTGCTTTGTAGCCACACTTCAACTTAATAGTCTTCTGTTGAATCTAAGTTTGCATTCAAATTTGTCCCTAACACAAGTGATGACCTAATGAAACTTCATACAGAGAAATGACAGAATTCAGAGCCCAAACTTCAAAGGGTAATGTTACTCTACTGGATATTTTACTACAGTAACTTCTCTTACTAGAGGAAAAGATATTATGTCCTGAAGATCCAAAAAAGCCCAGAAACAATTTGAAATATCTGTGATTATTTACACTCACCAGGTGTTTGCACCACTGCTTGTAGATTCTTCTCCTGAAGCTGCTGAATTTTTTCAGTCTTGGCTTTGGTCTCTTTTTCCAGCATTTTAATTTTATGTATATACTGGTTATTCAAAAATTTCAAGTCAGATGTTTCATGTTCAATCCTCCTTAAGGAAGCTTTCAAATCTTCAAGGGAGAGAAAAGCAGTATTATCTCTCTTATTCACTACTATTTTTCCTTATAGCGCCAAAATAAGCATAAAGAAAATTCTATATTCTTTTGCCATAGCATAAAAATATCAAATACACACACATATGTGCATACATTTACAAACAAACACACAAAAAATATATTTATACATGTTTTACAAATAAACATCCATTGTGGAACAAAGTCACATTTAACAGCAGTATTTAATTTTCAATTAAAAAATATCATTTCAAGGTACGAAAGTACACATTAAGACAGTCTCATATCTTATTAAAACAATAATTTGCAGAACTTCCAAAGTTTTTTGATTGCAAAAGAAATGTCTGAGCATGAACCTTAAATTATTAAAGGCACCAAACTCCACGACCACTCACATTCACTTAAAAGTACAGATAAAAGAATCTGCAGATCAAGGATTCAGCCACAATTTTATTTTGGCATTGAAGGACTGAAAAAAAAAATCATCATTTGTATATTACCTCTAACATGACGATCAGACTGCTCTTTCAGTTTTAGTATTTCTAAATGTAGATCATTATTTTCCCTGGTAAGTCTAGTATTCTCTATTTTATAAGGTTCCAAAATAGTATCATAATTGCTGCATTCTTTCTCAGTTTTTCCAGAAGATAACTTTGCTCTGCGCAAGCTCTCAGTTGTATGGACTAAGTCACTAGGATAAAGAAGCATCAGATGTGTTAGCAGTGTTATCAGCCTTCACACTGCAGATGCAAATGTTTATTGTGACCTGAGAAACAAAATCATTTCCCCAAGAGGGGGAACAAATGAGTTCAAACAAAGGCAACAAAACATTCATGTCATGTAAGAAAAACTGAAAGATAGGAACCATCTGTTCAAAAAACCAGTCAATAGAACAGGACAAAAAAAGAAGAAAACAAATCAGTTTCAAAGCATATCAGGAGTTTACATCTGAGAAGTATAAAAGCTAGTGATGGAGAGAGTAAACCTACACACTTTACACATGTCTACAGGTAGACACATGAATGAGACCAAATGTTGAAGACAGATTACTCCAGATCTCCCTACCTATGGTTCTTGCATGTGCATTACATACTAGAGAGCAACAGAACCAGAATAGCTACATTTGCATATCTAGTCCAATGTTATTGGATTACTATGTTCTTAAAATATCAAAGCCAAAAAATGGCATATGTAGTAAGAAGGAAATCTGAAAATTTTGGGGGTTTTTCTGTTATGTCTTGTAAAAAGGGCAGAGACAACAAATTTAAAAGTCTCTAAATGAGTCCATAATAAATGGAGATATGAATGTTTTATTTTAAGTCACAGAACAGGCAATAGGGATTATTTTTTATACAACCAGTTATAAGAGTGTGTCCTTTTAAGCACATATCAATAGTGACTATTCTTGGCTCTCTTACAAGGTTAGAAAAGTTGTATTTTCCTATGCCATAGATCCTTAGAAGCAATTCTACTGAGTTAAATTAAATCTTAAGATGTTCCCATCACTTAAGCAAACCCATTTCACTTCCTCAGACACCGGAACTTAATGTTAGCTCTGAAACAACACTGCTAGAAAATAATCCTCAGATTAAGCCTTCTTCCTTATATGTCAAAAATCCAACAATATCTACTACATGATTACTATTCTTTTAATGAATCTCCTTTTGAATACCTGAAAAGCTTTTCCACCAAAGGTAAACTCTCCACTCCCAGTGGGTGCCGATAGCCCAGCTGATCCAGACGTTTCCTGAGATTAACAAACCTTCGCTCTGCATTTGCACTCATTGTAAACACACCTCCAAAGCTGCTTTTGTCACAGTCAAGAAAAACAGGACACCTGCAAATGATTGTTGGTTACAGCATCTGTCCTTCAGAGAAGGAAAAATACAGGAAAAAAGTAATGGAAAAAACCTCTTTAATCCATAGGAAATACAGTGCATAAGCATGTCCTTAAAATTTAAATCAAAACAGGATCACTGCAACTGAAAATTTTAAACATATTTAGATATTCCTTTAAAAATAAATATTTGCCTTGGCAGTTAGTTTTCTCATTATATTCGGATTTTTTTGAATCATGGTCATCATTGTATCTTACAAAATACAAATTGATAGATTACTGTGAAAAACTCATACTTTTTTCTTTCATATATAAAACTTACTTTCAAAGTTTACGAGCCAGTACTTAATACAATTTATGCCAACCATTTCTAAAATTGCATAAAATATGTAAAATGTTAAAGACAGATGAACTTTCAACATCTATATTCTATGACAGGAAATAGAAAAGATAAAAAATACTGGTGTACCGTAGTCATACTTGCATCGTTTTCTGGAAAGTACAGTTCAAGGATCAGAGAGTTGGGTTTTTTTTCAATTGACTGATTAGTTATCTTTTATTCCTAAGCTGATCTAAAGGGGACTGGATAAGCATTACTGTGTCTGAATCCTAATGATAATTTCGTTTTTGCCAAGTACCTTTGAGGGAAGAACTTTTACATCATATTCTCCTGAATTTAGACACAGAATGAGCGGACAAATCAAGTACTAAAGGTTATGTTTCTTAATCTGTGAAAACATATGTTCAATAGTTAGAAATATTTTTGAAAAGTAATTATTTCTGTAAAACATCTTCCCTCAAATTTCTTCAGAAGTTTCAGTATTAATCTATTGGCCGCAAAGACCTCAGCAGCCAAGCTACCAATTCAAGCAGATGTTGTTTGCATCTCATATAAAAGGAACAGAATATAGAGATCACTCAAATTATCATCACAATCCTCCAGATTTTAAAAAGGCTTTAAATAAATATATGCAAGTATTCAAAAATAAAATGAATTATAAATAATAAAGTGAGGAAAATGTGCATGTTTCTCTCATAACTAATGCTGGAAAGTTAAGATTTCATCTCATTTTATTAAAACACTACAAAGAGGTCTAGCAACGGACCTGTGGTTGCCAGGTACTGCTCTGTAGATGAGAATCACCAGCCTTATAAGCACGGCATCTGTTTTGGATACTCCCAAAAATATTTGCTTGAAGAGGCTGGGTTGTTGCCATTAACTAAGCAATGGCCAACAATCCCTACATCCTGTGCTGGGATGGCTGAAGGAGGCGGCGGCACACTTTCTTTTCACTGGTGTACTAAGTGGAAGTCAATGTCCTGATGTGTAATAAATGCTCTTCATACTCCTCTGACAGACAAAGATTAAAGTAACAAGTTCTTGGTATTTCTGCATTAAAGTTGAAGATTCTGTGTTGAATTCAGGAAAAGTGTGATTGTGTTACTCTGTCTAGACTGAGTCTCAGGAAAGCATCTTATTTTACTACAGAAGAAAACTGATAACTCCTGAGCCCATCTTCTCCTTGAGAAGACGTGTATCAGTTAAAAAGATTAAACTATCTTAAAATAGTTCATCAGAGTTGTTTAAAAGTTTGTGTTTTAGAAAGAGCAAAGATTTTTTTACTAATTGAATTGAGAAAGTTTTACAGAAGAAGTATCACGAACAAAACTGTGTCACAGCTTGTACAGGAAGAGTTTTTCTGCAGTAACTGCAAAGAAAAATAAATGGACATATGTTAGCACTTCAGTAACTCTGGCTAGGAAGTACATATATAATCTTACTAAATCCCTGCAATGGGCATTTAAGGTATAGTGACCTAAACATAATCCAATACTGGAAAGTACTGACAAATTGCTGGTTGAATCACTCTCCTTCCTAAAACCTGAAATTTTTAAATTTAACTCATTATTACCACTGGAATCAACCCAGAAAGGTATTATCTTATATCCCCTAGAGCCACATATGATCCACAATAAGCCCAGGAAATGAATAGCTGTAGTATAGGTCCAAAAGGCATCCTGGAATGAATATAAGAATTGGGGTTGTTATTTCAGAGAGTTTAACATAAATATTAAAGTCTTCAAAGATAATAATTGTCATATACCCTTTGCTGGAAAGAAATTATGTGTCAGTAATTCCGGACCTCTCCCATTACAGACTGCCATAATTTAAATCTTGTACCCTAAGCTTAGTCTATCACTAGTCTCACCATGACCTGAAAAAGTATCTAGTAACTTCTACATGAGGAAAATTTGTTTTTCTAGAAATATAAAATCAATATATGAAATGCACTGATTCAGCTGAACCCAAGACCTGTCTGACACATACCCTATGTCTCTCGACTGTTGCCACAGCAAGAGTATAAAAATCTTACTCCTACATACATTTTCTTTATATAAGCCTATAATGCAGAGCCTTGAAGGGCTTAAAGTTGGATTGAAATAATTATAATAGTACCTGATAGACCTTTCTCTGAGCAGCCATAGTGATACTTGGCTGTAGCCTTCACTATTCATATTGATTCCTAACTTACCATTTCCTTTTTTGATCACTCTAAAGCATTGATTAGATGCATTCACAGTGAGACATCTCACTGAGTGGTTGCTACCACTTTAGAGACCACAGCATGGATCACTTTGCCTTTACTAGCACTGCTCCTTAATTCTGGCATCATTATTCAGTCCAGTGAAATTTTTCTGACACCTTTGGACTGCACTTCACATGTACACATAATGAGCAAATTTTGTCCTCTCCTGTTCAACCCACTCTTTCACATTACTGGTCAGTGTTTGTCATGGCTTAACCCCAGCTTGCAACCAAGCACCACAAAGCTGGCTTGCTTACTCCCCCCAGTCCCACAGAGATGGAGAGGAGAATCAGGGGAAAAAAAGGCAAAACTTGTGGATTGCCATAGGAACAGTTTAATACTTGAAACAAAATATAATAATAATACTAGGAATAAAAAGAAGAGCGAGAGAGATTGATAAAACCCAAGAGATGCACAATGCAATTGCTTACCACCTGATAACTGATGCTCAGACTGTCCCTGAACCACAATCAGCCCTGCTCTGGGTAACTCCTCCATATATACTGGGCATGAAGTTCCAGAGTGTGGAATACCCCTTTGGCCAGCTCAGATCATCTGTCCTGGCTATGTTCCCTCACGGCTTTCCGTGCAGCTCCTCACTGGCACAGAAGTCCTTTGCTGAGAGTAAGCACTACTTAGCAACAACCAAAACACTAGAGTGTTATCAACATTATTCTCATGCTGAATCCAAAACACAACATTGCAGCGGCTACTAGGAAGAAAACTAACTCTATACCAGCTGAAACCAGGGCACTTGGTCTTTGTTTGCTCTAAAGCATAGGTTACATGCATTCACAGTGACACATCTATCTGCACAGTTAGTGCCATTTCAGAGACCACAGCATGTATCACTTTGCCTTTATTAACACTATTCTTTAATTCCCACTTTATTACTCAGTCCACTGAAACTCTTCTGCAATCCTTGAGATTGCACTTAACATATCCATAAAATGAGCAAATTTTGTCCCTTGCTGTTTAACGTATTCTTTCACATCACTAGTCAGTCTCAAACAGCAGACAATCTTTTGCACATTCACTCTGTAAGGTAGTACTTTCTACTCGCTCTTTTAACCTCTAACTTCTTTTCTCCATTTCTGACAGAGACCTGCTTCCTTAAAAGCATTTGGTAAAGAATCTTCTCAAAAAGTTTTTGTAAATCCAAGTTTTCTGCATTATTTGCACCCAGTCAATTCAATTCAGAGTATGCTTTTCTTTAAAGAAGCTTAATAGCCTTGTGAATCACAACTAAGCCCTGATGAAAGGTATGTCACACCTACAAGATGTCTGTAAGTTTGCAAAGTATTGCAAGCACTCTTAACAGCTTTGGTATTTCCCATGAGATAGGCTACATTAGCTGCATAAATAGTTCACATCATTTATCATCTAAATATTTCTTGCAATTTTGTGCTGCTGTGAAGAAAATGGAATTTCCATTTTTGATGAAAAATAGAAAAGAGAAAATTGAACAGTACTTTAAATTAGCCATTTTCTAAATAGGAATTATTAATATATCTAATTGATTACATCTCTCAGTTGTTTGCTGAAGACTATTCAGAACCAATAGCTTCATTTTTCATTCCCCCTTTGCTCATGAAGACTGCTGAAGGTGACAACATTCACATGCTTCATTTTATCACATGCCTGGATGGCTGTGAGCAGTCTTTTGAAGATATAAATGTTTATGTAATAGAGATATGTAGCACCTAAGAACTGTTCCCTACTGTTTTAAATCACCAATGTCTAAAACAGAACCTCGATGTGGAAGATGGGCAATAGTGGAACCTTATATCCAGCTGCTCTAGCCTTTAAGTAGAGAATCAACTGGCATTAAATTGTGTGAAAGAAGCAATGTTTATATGTATTAGATTAGCATACTGAAGTTCTCCTTCCATTTGGAGAACAATGCAGCAAAACTGATGTTGAGTATAGTTTAAGAACTGTTGCAGATGCAATACTTGTGTTATCAGCAAGAAAATGTAATAATAAAAAAGCAGAGCAAAGGTGGATCTTGGCCATGGAAGAATTAATGCAGTCATTGAGCCATGTGGACAACAAAACTACATTGTCAACAGCTGAACACAAAGAAATTACCATGGACCAACATATATGCTATGAAACATTTTTTTTTAATGGAGTCTCTAACACTAACACCAAAGACAATTGTGAACTGCAGTTTCCGTCTCAGTTTTGGGAAATAGCAAAATGTATTTTTCATTTAACAGAACTTACATGTTAAAGGTTTTTTCCTTTCTGTTCCCGTCCTGTTCGTGCAGGTACCAAAGGCAGTCAGTGGGCCTGACATTTGACTACCGCAGTGCTTTAGGGCTGTGCCGTGACACGCAGCTGCTGCAACATCACGTTCGAAATACACCCAAAGAGCCAGCATTTGCTTTAGCAAAGTCTGCTTCCAAGGGGATTTGCTGGGAGTTCATTTCTGACTAAGATATTCATACAACACAGCTGCTGTGAAGTCTCAGCGCTTTGCCAACGGAAAGACAACACTTGCTCTAAAGAAACAGATTTCTTCGCTAAAGTGACATGAAATACCAGAATGGTTAGACTTGGAAGGCAGATCATGGAGCCACGGCAGGGTCACCTGGAGCAGGTGACAGGAACGCGTCCAGGAGGGTTTGGAATGTCTCCAGCGAGGAAGACTCCACGATCTCCCTGTGCAGCCTGTCACCATATCCTCTAAGCTCCCACTACAGCACACGAAAACTCTTTCGATTATAAGCCTGATCGTCTCCCTGAACTGGAAGCTTTGCAGACCTTCCAGCAACCCCAATTCGCACCTACAGAGGGGCAGTGGGTCCCTTTCCAAACAGGTTTACGCCACTTTTCCCCCACACTTACCACTAAAAGCAGGCGCCGGCAGCCGGGGCCGCTGCGGAGCGGCCGCGATGTTCCAGGGTTTGAAAACCTTTGAAAATGGCGCGCGGAGCTGCGGCCGCTTCCGGCCCGTCACCGCAGCAACGGGCGGGACGCGCCTGCCCCGCCGGGCGCCGCTCGGCCCGGCCCGGCCTGCCCGCCCCTTCCGCTCCTTCCCTTCCCTTCCCCGCCCGCCCCTTCCCGGCCCGGCAGGCCTCGCGGGCGGAGCGCTTCCTGCTGCGCTGGGCCGGGCGGCCAAGGGAGCGGCTGTGCGCGCCGGTGGATCCGGGACGAGCGGCCCGTGCCCACGGCCCGGCCCCGAGAGCCTACGAGAAAGACGGAGAGGGGCGTTTTCCATGGGCAGAGGATTCAGAGTGAAAGAGGTTGAGATTGGCTAGGAGGAGGAAGCTCTTTACTGTAAGGATGGTGAGACGCTGAACAGGTTGCCCAGGGAAGGTGTGGATGCCCCACTCTTGAAGGCGTTCAAGGCCAGGCTGAATGGGGTTTTGAGCAACTTGGTTTACTGGGAGGGGTCCCTGCACATGGCACTCGAGGATCTTTAAGGTCCCTTCCAACACAAGCCATTCTAGGAATCTGTGAAATCCAGGTGTCTCAATGTTCCTATCTAGCAGGTTTGTTACAAAACTCAGAAAAAAAAAACTCACATGCATATTGGGGTTCTTTTTTATTCTTGCATCTGCATCTCAAAAAACATTCTGTCTGCATGTTTATTTTACCTGTTTCTATCCTATATACACACCCCAACTCTATCCAATAATTTGGCAATTTCACCAAGCTGTACAGGAAATGTAGGTCCTGAATCCCTGGCAGCTGAAGCTCCAGGAGGAGGAAGGGTTTACATGAGGTTACAGTATACTGATACTATATCATATTTACTAAACGGAAGAAAAACAACATGGGTGCAGAAATGGAACAACTCTTCAACAGCCAGCAGCAAAACAATGGAATTAACTCCTTCAGGTATTTTCACCTTTTTGAAATAACTCTCTACAGAAATAAAGAATATGATGGACATAGTTTAATTAATAATTATAGCCATAGTCACATTACATCTCAGAACATGAGTTCAGTCTTCCCGCTGCATGAAGTTCTACATCCATACTTCCTAGAACATGGAAAGGAAAATACCTGATAGTCTTCAATGCTTACATAATTTCTAAGATGCAAAATATTGGTGAAAACAGTAGTATTCTTTTGAGATACTATGAAGGTAGTGCTTACTGCTTTTGGCAAGAGAAGGGTTTTTAAATAAAAATATTTGAGTATTAGGGAAAGGGAGAAACTGTATCCAAAGTGTTTCACAGAATTAATGCTTTCAAACAGTAATTCAGCCCAGTAGAAGTACAACAAATCCCCAAAGGTTTTATTTTGCCCTGAAAGGCATTTGAAGCAGGAGTGTTACTCAACATATATGGCAATTAACTACACACACAAGGAAATCCACCTTTTAAAACCCACTAACATTTATAGTGTTTGATTCCCTTATACACAGGCACACATTTCGCTAGCTTCTCTTTCCCCTTCTAGAATTTAATGAGACTGTGCAATACTGGAGCAGTAGTCTAAAATATCCTGTATAGTGAATTCCATAGTAATTCCTGATCCAGGGTAGCAGCGAGCTATCAGCCCTTCAAAGTGCTTGTATTGTCGTATGAATTCATCTTGCATGGAATGCCACACAACCTGCCAAAGAAAGCAAACTTTAGGAAAAGTCAACTGGTACAATACACTACACAGGTGAACTACAAAACATTGGCTCATTAATCAATTCTCAGTTCAGGTGTCATTTACAGTTGAAGATTACTAATAAAGTTCATTAGATGACGTTACTGCATTAAAAAGAAGATTGATTTTTTTACCCATTAAGATCTGTAATGTTGACATGACTTGAAATAAATGTGCAAAGCAGAAAATAGTAAAGAAGATGGGGAAGTTTTCCTAATAGAGGTACTGCTTTTGTCTTTCAGGAAAACACCCTGAATGAGAAGAGTGCTATAATTCACGTTTCAGACTTTAAAAAGCTGTTTAAAAAAGTTTAGCTCAAGTCTGCTTATCATTTACTCCAGCAAAAAAAGTTTACAGAGTGTAAGAAAAACATTAGATAATACAACTATCAGAAAAAATGTAATTGAAAGTATTCTGCTATAGTGCACCAGCTAAGTTTCACATCAGGTTACCCATTCATTTAAATCTACTCTCTACTTTCAATATATTTTGCAGAACAGACGTCAACACCCATTAATGGTCAGCTAGGGAATCATAAAGGAAGTTTATAACTGAACTTTTTTTCTACCACTCTGGTCCAAATCAGTATTAAACAGACAGAAACAGAGCAGGATAATAAAAAAAACCAAAAAGATGTACTCAAAATTTAGGTTTTTAGAGTTATGCTGAACATTCTCAGAGAATACATATGCAAAAGCAGTAGTAAAAAGCCTCTGTGAAACATCATAGGGTTTTAAAGACATGATTTAGTTTACCTGAAGTAAGTTTTCTTCTTCACAGAGATGTTTATCTACCTTCTTGTAGAGATTATCCAATCCCTTCTTCACTTCTTTACCAGGATATTCCTTTATAACTTTACGAAGCTCTTGTTTATTAAAAGCCAGCTGGTAGCTTACTTCCTCTTCTCGTATACCTTGTGCTACACGAGCTTCAACACCTTCAAAAAAATGCTAACAACAAGTAATAGCGTTAGTCACTATCACAAATCTGAGCTAATTAACTTAATTTGACAAGGATATGCATGGTTAAATCTTGGTTCTGCTTCACAACTGTTGTGTTCTCCCAATTTTTGGTTTTTAATTGGGCATAAAGTCCTGCTCAGCCATAAATATTAAAACACAGCCCAACAATATAGCAGTCCAAGTACTAGCATAAAACTGAAACCAATCATTTCTAGAAGCAATCGAGCTTTGCTTTGAAACCTTGTAACTAATAACCAATCACCTCAAAATCCTCAATTCATGAGCTCATAGCCAGGGATCCAAATATTGGATCTTTTGGATGAACTCCCTAAGCACCTGAGCACCTTTTAAACCATCATTACACAAAAGCTTGTATGTTCACAATTGCCCTCCCTTCTCACTGCCATTGTCCAGCTTTCTCAACATAGTAAATATAGAAGTTTTAGTAAATAGAGGGAAGTATTTTTATGAACATACAGGTAGAGCTCAACAGTGCATCAGGTCTGGCTAGGACAGAGGTAACTCTCTAGTTAAGTTCCTTCACAGCAGCCTACATGGTGCTGTGTTTTGGATTTGTAGCTAAAACTGGGCTGATAACACAAAAATGTTTCAGTTACTGATGTTCAACTTCAGACATACAGAATTTTCCTGTAACTTCTTGTTTAACAGCTCTGAAACTACAGAATTTTCTCTGCAGTGGAGGTGAGGAAGATTATCACAAAAATCCTGATGACTTTTCTCCTCACTTTCTTCTTCCTCAAAACCATTTGCTTAAGACACTGATGTTTAGTCGGTACTATTAATTGCCATGAAAAATGTTGTTATTTTAATCCAAGACTGTTACCCTCATGAGTACTCTTGCCAGACATGCTCCAATCCAAAATAATAAAATAAGAGATTATGATAGATGCACTGATAAAGAGATCAAATAGTGGAAATAATACATTCAAAAACTATCCTGTACCATTTAAATGAATACTCAAATATACTAACATTTAACTTCTCAAGAGGCTGTCCAAGTGAATAGATTACATAAGACTGAAGATGATCAGTGTATTTCTGTTTGGCTTCTTTTTTTTCAGCCTCCAGACAAGAAATTTTCAAGCGAGAAAGTGTTGCAAAAATATGATGGAAGTTCTCCATCATGACAACATCTCTGGGTGTCTTCTGGCTTTCATTAGCTACTTTTTCAACTGAAAGAAATGAGAAACAAAATATTTAGAATACCAAAAGGACACCCAAATTCAGAAAAACATGACCAATAACCATAACATTATCAGAAAAAGAATTTTCAGTTTCATGTAACTGATTACCATTTGTATGAGTAATTGTCAGAATTGCCAGTAAATAAAACGCTACCTAAGAGCCTTCAAAAGAAGCAACAGATGCATACAGGCTCTAAGACTATGAAATTTGTATGGCAAAAAAAGTCACAAAAAGATACAAATCCATGAGTATGTATGGTCTCATTTACAGGTATGAGGAACAAGTCACATTCTGGGGAGGCTTACAAACGTGCTTTCAGTATCCCTAATAAATTGCACATGGTAGAACTATTTAAGAGCAGTCACAGAAAAATCAATTCCCATCTTCACTGGGACAAAAATCTTCAATAAGGTAATGGGGGTTTTTTAAATGTACTTGTTAATCTCAGTTTTTGCTTATTAGCTTTATGGTCAAAATTACCATCAGTACCTAAATTTAATAATAAAAATGGATAATCCTGCACGTAGATCTTTTACTCCCCCCTCCCTGTGCCAAAAAAAAAACCCCAAACCCAATAGAACAAAAAGCAGGCAAAAATATTCTATCCATCCCTCTCTTTACTGCACCTAAAAGCAGGCTGAAAGAGGATGGCTTCAACCAAGAGCAGTTAAGTCTCTGTGCCTGTTCATCCATTAATCATCTTGCTGAGACTACTGGGATGCCCATCATGAAAGTGATCCAGGGCACTGGAGTATCAGTAATGAGCACAAATTCATTCCAGTCAAAACACTGAACTGCTAACTAGCAAAAATCTGCTACTGCCAATTTTTGTTCTTCCTATAGGATTTTTTACAGGGGGAGAAAGACAAGAAACCACTTCAGATTGAGCATGCCAGGTTGCTGCTATCTCCCCTCCCTCTTCAGAGTCTTAACCACCTCCCTCTGTCATAACTCAAAGTTACTTTACAGTAAAAAGGGAAGTATCTAAAAGTATATTACAATCAAAAGTACTACACTTGCTCCCTTACAATAACAGAGACAACCAACATTTCAGCACAGTCTTAAAAAAAATCACCTGTTAATTGGGGAAAAATTATACATAAACAGGTGGAAACAATTACTTTAGTAACTATGACAGCCTCAGAAGACCTACCACTGTCAAAGACAGCTCTAATAAGTTTTATGTAGGCTTTATCTAGATCTCCTCGTCGTTCTGCATTTTTGAAAATTGATTCAGCAAGGGCTGCAAACTCTTCAAATTCAGCAACAAATGGAAGGATCCCAACTTTACTCTTCTTTGAGATTTTCACTTCATCCATCTGCTTCATCTGATTACTCTTTAATTTAAAACAAGAACAAGAAGTGTTAGGCTCCAGATCATGTAGCAACTATTAAAAGAAAAATGCAGACATACTGAAAAACTGACATTTATCCACCAAAGACAGAAATAATTCTTTCAATTAGTACATCTATTTAGTCTTTCACCCTTTTTACCCTTATGTTACCCTTAAAAAATTTTAAGTAAAATAATTGGAAAGAAAAAGGAAAGATGGTCTTTTATTCCCCTTTATTTACTTAGTATTACAAAAACAAACGTCCAATAAAAAAACCCCAAATTTATGCACCAGAAGCAATCAACAATTTTCATTTTATAATCTAACAAGGAACTTCAGTTTTCTGAGTCAGCCAAGCTAACTATTCCTTTTGCTGCAGGAAGTGTTAGTCTTATTTTGAAGAAGTTTTATTTCTGAGTGTAATAAAGATATCAGTTTCCAAATTTAAGTATTAAACTGATCAAGAATGGTCAGTTTTATGATATTTGCCTAAAGTGAAAATACATTTATGACAATAAAACAAAGTTATACTGAGAAATCTGTTTTCAGTAAACCAGCCATATTTAATATAATGGTTGTAACTGCATTAGCAAAAGGAAGTTTCAGACAGTAGAGGCTGCCTCTCCCTCCGCCAAAAGAACTCACACTCTAAGTCTACAAGGTTTGGTTTAGGCAAGTAAAAAAGGCAGAGAGCTCTATTTTATTTAATGGACTTCAGTAATCTCAGTAGAAGTACAAGTTTAAACAA
>WAAE01020368.1:0-25049 GCA_013400495.1 Nicator chloris | reverse complement strand
AATTCTTAATTGTAGTCCATTTTTTCTAGTCTGTACCAGTTGTTTCTGAAACCAGTGGTATTTCTGTAAGGTGAAAATTTTATTCACTAACCTACTCAGCCCCTTTTCCCTTAGTCCCCCCACTTCAGGCCTTTCAAAGTTAGAACTTGATTGTTCCCTGCTATTTATTTACTGATTAGTGAAGGATATTTGATCTCAAGAAGTTGTACACTCCAAAATAGAATTGTCTTAGTGTCTCAGCCTGTATAAACATGCTGTAAAACTCTCAAGTGCCTACTCCTTTCCAAGCATGCTAGATGTGCTTCCAGGCAGTACAGCTTACATCCCATTCAGTCCATCCATGGGCCAAATGATTTTCCAGTCCTTACATCAATTTTTGTCCTGAAGGGCACGCACAATGCCATGCAAAGCCACAAAATAGAAGAGGATTTTCCACACCTAACTCAACTATGCTATGACCATAAGGTGCAGCCTTTCCTATAAGTTTTCTATATAAACTTTTCTCACGAGATACAGATTTTTGGGTCTGGACACAGGGATAGTTCAGACACTGTGGAAAGTCTGAGTCTTTGTTGAACTGTTTGGTTGGAAACAGTTAATCTTTCCAAACTGTGTAATGCTTTTTTCCTTTGCTTTGTTTAGTTTGCAAGCTCTTTGAGGCCAGTCTACATGTGTTTGTGTAGCAACTGGTACAGAGGGCTGTAGTGTCTGTTGGGTTCCTACTTCTGCAATTCGTGATTAATCTCACTGTTTCTTCAGAACAATGCTGAATACACAGCCCACTGAAAATGCACTATCAAACTGGTGCCTTATAACAGACATGAATCTCTTTACTGAATTGTTCTGGCTGTGTATTGTGGTTATAAGAAAAATAGGGCTTCCAGTTTACATTATTTTGTGACAGACCTGAGATGAAATTGCCCACTTCTGGGGATTTTTTCAAAGGACCACGTTTGCTGACTCCTAAAAAGGAAAGCAGGGGAAGTGTGTATAAGAAGCTATTTTACATGTGGCTGCAGTTTGCTGCATCTGTTCTTCCTCCTTCTGTAGCCTCCACTCCTGCTGTTCCTTCCAATGCTCTGATGATACAGCATTTTCATGTGACTTGTGTCCTGTGGATGCAGCAACTAAGGTGCACAGTTGTGGTGGTTCTGTGTGCCCAGGTGCCATCAGGTCATGATGTAGAGAATATGGAAAGATGATGTGCTTGCTTAAATATGCTTACTGAGGATTTGATAAATGTAAACTTTTCTGTCTCTTTTCAGCACTGGTGAGCCCACACCTGGAGAAGGGTCCACTCCTGGGCTCCCTGGTGAAAGAGAGACATGGCAACACTAGAATAAAGTCAGTGAAAGACCATAGAGATGATTAAAGAGTTGGGGCATCCCTCCTACGTGAAGAAACTGGGAGCGCTGGGGTTGTTCAGTCTTGGAAAACAAGATATAGGGGGATCTCTTCATTGTGTGTATTCATACTTGAGGAAGGAGTAAGGGAGAGACAGACTATCCCAATAGTACCTTATGACAGGACAAGAGATAAAGGGAACAGGTTGAGTTACAAGAGATTTCATTTAAGCATAACTTTCTGAGCACTGGCACAGGTTTCTCAGGGAGGTTATGGAGTCTCCATCCCTGGAGGTATTCAAAACCAGACTAGACATGGTCCTGGCCATCCTGCTGTAGCAGACCTTGATTGAAAAGGGGGATTGGACTAGATGATCTTCAGAGATTCCCTCACATCTCAACCATGATGAGATTCTGTTCTTCATATTGATTTTAAGTTATCATAGAATCAGAGAATATATTGAGTTGGAAGGCACCCTCAGGGATCATCAAGTATAATTCCTGGTCCTGCCCATGAGTGACACCATGTACCTGAAAGCATTGTCCAAATGCTCTGTCAATCCTGGTGCTGTGATGACTTCCCTGAGGAGCCTGTTCCAATGCCCAACCACTCTCTGGGGGAAGAACCTTTTCCTGATATACAACCTAAACCTCCCCTGACTCATCTTCATGCCATTCCCTCAGGTCCTGTCATTGGTCATGAGAGTGAGGAGATCAGTACCTGCCCCTTCACTTCCTCTCACAAGGCCATTGTAGCCTGCTACAAGATCTCCCCTCCCTCTCCTCTTCTCCAGGCTGAACCAGAACAAGTGACCTCAGCTGCTCCTCATACGGCTTCCCCTCCAGGCCCTTCATCATGCTCATGGCCCTCCTTTGGATGCCCTCTAATAGCTTAGTTTCTATTTTTATAACATGGTGCCTAAAACGGCACATAGTTGTCCTTAAAAGGCTCATTAAATGAAACTTGGCTTTCATAAAGGGAAAATAGAAGTCTGTGTTGCCTCCAATGGTTATAATGTGTTACCAGGTGACAGGCTTAGTTCTAGTGAGTGCGATTTTTTGCTGCTGTAACTTTCATCCTTTTTCTGAGGACTTTCTTTTCCTTCTTTAGTTCTTTTCGCAAATTAGGGAAGGCTTTCAGTAGAAGATGAAAATTCTTTTCTCAGCTCTTGGGAAAGAATCCTGGGCCCAAGTGCTCATAAATCTTGTCTGATGATACCCAGATATACGTTTAAGGCTATTAAAAAGAATAATTCAAGCAACAGAATTGTTCAGAAACAGAGTAATAGACCGCATTTTACTCTTGTGCTCCAAGAATAGTTCTCCCAGCTATGGAGAGAGGAGAGTGTTTAAGTTCCACCACAGGTTAATTTTATTTTTTTAGCTCAAAATTTATCAGTCCTATTTCAGATATATCAGTGTTTACTAAAATGGTCACCTCCATAAAGCCAAGTATTCAGCTTTTCAACATTTTATAGTTCTTCAGGTATATTCACAGATTAAGCTTCTCAACATCCCTATGATGGTGATGAGTTGGTATATATTGCAAATTAATAGCTAAGAAAGTTAGTAACTCAGTCAAATAACTTTTTTATTTAAGCTTTAGTCCTTTGACTTCTAATTACATGCTGTAGCAACTACACTATGCTTCCCTGTTAAGGAAAGTTCTTTAATGAAGAGCTTTATTCCAGGGAATATCCTGTTCCCCTCCTGCTGATCAGGAGAGCTCTGCATGATGGATTTCTGTATCAGTATGGCAAAAATGATGGATTTTACTCTGAGACAAACTTTGGAAGGCACACTTGAGATTTGATTGGCAGAAGGAAAGGATTTGTGTACATGTGGCATTGAGGGCAGCAGCTGGTTAAAGTGTATGAAGCACTGTCAGTCATTTACTAA
Organism: Nicator chloris; assembly: GCA_013400495.1. NCBI lineage: Eukaryota > Metazoa > Chordata > Aves > Passeriformes > Pycnonotidae > Nicator > Nicator chloris. The sequence goes on along the minus strand of WAAE01020368.1, from coordinate 21,807 downwards.
AGACCTACTCATGAAACAAGTAAATATACTGGTAGCAGCACCTGGGTAATCTTCCTTCTTGCTCGCCCTTAAATCCAGGATTGGACATATTCAGCAGCCTTTTAGCTCTGTCTTCTGGAGAAGATAATCTGCACCCATGGCTTGCTTTCTATCTGAGGAAGGATTTGAGTTGTGGAAAAGGAAATCCTGACAGTAGGTCTGAGAGGGGCAAGTGTGCAATATTAAGCCGGCTGGTTTAGCTTTTGGAATGATTCAAAGAAGCCTTAATTAAGATTATTTTAATATTTTCCAGGTCAGCACTGGCTCCAAGCAGCTGCTCCAGCAGCTGGAGATCTGCAGTTGTGAGCTGCTGCTGACATTTGCCTACATCACCTCCACAGGGAGGAAGAAAAATACGGAGTTGGTGTTTCTGACATTGCAGTGCATGAATTCCCTATGCAAGGAGAATCTCCTGCTTGTCAGGCAGTGTGGCTTTATGGCTCCTTTGGGCTGCTGCAGAGGCGTGCATTACAGCCAAGATGTGTGCTGAAATAAAACAGGAGACTGCTGCTACTACTTGTAAGGGCACAGCTAATTCTTTTTACCAGTTTCCAAAACTCAAGGAGTTTACCAAGTCAGTTCCACATTTTGCGCCCTCTATAAAGATATGTGGCTGAGAAACATTTCCAGGTTTTCTTCCAAGAAGCTTGCAGCATCTGTGAAATTGTGTATGAATGCTCAGATATGATTTTCATCACTATTCCTTGTAAAAGATGGTTAAATGTGAGACCCATGTCAATACAGATGTTTTTACGGTGTAGTGATGGTGGGGCAGGACCTGGGCCAGAAAGGCAAAGACCTGTAGAGTTTTGTTGATGCCCAGACCCAAACTTTTTCTCCAAGGCCAGATGCATCAGACACTAAATCAAAATTTGAATACTTCTGGGCTTGTTTTCTCTCAGAATGCCAACAGGACACTTTCTGATCTCAGTGTCATTGCAGCTTATGTGAAGCAAATTCTCACTCTCTGCTACCAGGCAATGTCTCTTAGCGGATCCATTTCATATTCATAGACTGGCCTCTGCTCTCAGTAACCTTGGTATAAATCTAGAATAAATTTTAGATTGTCAACAACAATTATACATGTCATTCAGGGCAAAAGTTATGGATATCGGTCCTGCCTGAAAGTTGATTTAAAGCTGTGATTAGAATGTTTCTCTCACTGCCTGGTACAGGAATTTCCAATCTGTTTAATTTTTGACATGGGCTCATTCTTTCCCTTGGATCTTTTCATTTTGTGGTGCAAAAACAAACTTGTGTACCAGTGCTAAGTATGACCTGGTCATGCTCATTTCCATCCATTGTCTTGTATTTGAGCAGACTGTCCATCAATAACTGTGACCTTCAGCACTTTATTTCTTCACCTGACTACATTCATGTGAGTGGCATGTGTTGGGCACATGAATACTACTTTGGATGGCTCTTATTTTACCCATAGATCCGGAATAAATTTGTCTAGCTTCTCTTTCAAACTCTACTTTTTGTCCAATAAGTTTGAAACAAACAATCCTTTCTTAAATGAAGAATGATGACCAAAAATGAACAACAAAAAAACTTAGAGCAAAGCAAGACTGCAAAATAAGGTTAATGAAAAACGTAAAAAGTACAAACTAATCTGAAACTCTGTTTCAGTTTGCAGATGCTGTGAAAACCCTCCTGGTTTTTACGTCAACCAACGTTACTACCAAGCTGTAGAAGCCCACTAAATAAACCACTAAACACTGTGAAATTTCCCACTCTATCACAATTACAGAAGTAGAGGTAAGTTTATGCCAGTCCTTTGGGAACATTTAAAAAAAGTTTAATAGCCCTTAAAATTTCTCATTTCTAATCTGTCATAGGTTTACCTCATGACTGCTCATTTTGCTGTGTTATAAAAGCAGATAGAAAATTAGATTTCTGGCTCAAGATCCCTCTAAAACCATCATTCCTCTTTAAGTCAGCAATAGCCACATAACATTTAAACCTAGATAGTAATTTCTTTCTACATCTACTCTAGCAGCAGAGCAACACATTGCATGGCTTGAAATGCCTCTGGTCTAATTAGAAGAGCTTACAAAATTCTGTGTAAAGATTATCTGAAAAGATCACTGGAAATAATAAATAAAAGGAGTCCAATTTCCCATTCTGGGTATCTCAGAAATGAGAAAGGAATCTTTAAAATATGGATTCTGTTGAAAAGATCATTAAATAGCTGCAATGATTATACAGGCTTTGAACCCCAATGAGGAACTTCTGCTATGATTCACAGGAAAAGAGGTTTTTACTGTCTGATACACTTCCAGTCTAGTAGCTCCGAGTATCTGGATCCTGTCCAAGTGCACCTGAGAACAGCACCTGTTGTGGGAAAGAGCTCAACAATGCACATAACTTTAAGTACATTAATTATCCCCCCTTTTTGGAGAGCATTACTCAATTGAGGGAAGTGTCCTTGAAATGAAGGACGTTGATCTAAGCCTTGTTGGATCGGAACAGAAGTGCTCAATATATTATGGGATTGCATTTGTGAAATAAGGACTCATTTATAGTTTCTTTACATACATGACTGAAAACACAAACTCTTATTAGATGATTCAGTAGTTGGTGGAGAAATTTGGAAACTAGCCTATAAAATCAGTCCTGTTGGGACATTAAACAGCGCTTAAAAATTGAATTGATTAGGGGTTCAGTATAGTTCCAGAGAAAGACGGTTAAAGATTTTAATATCTGCCTTCTCAATAGGCTGATAAATCAGAAGAAAAGCCAGGTACTGGGAAGCTGCATTCAGAGAGTGCATTCTTACTTTTACAAATTGAGTGCATTGTCAAATATATCAGCAAATTAAGCTGACAAATAGAGTTTATTTCTCTGTGATTATTTTCCCCACTTTGTTCTGTACCTCTTGGGTGGCTCCTGTCCAACTGAAGCAAAATGCACGAGCAGAAGAAGACAGGGAGACTGGGAAAAGGCAGAGATCATTTTAGGATGAGCAGAGTACTACTCCCTGTGAGCCCCAGTTTGGGTTATAAACTGAACGTAGTGTAGTGGAAGGGTTGGTTTTGGTTTCATATTTTTCGTTTGGGGCATAAACTGAATGAACTGTAACAGAAGGATTGGTTTTGGTTTCATATTTTTGGTGGGGTAGAAGAAGAGTTTCAAGTCAATTGTCTCTCAACAAAGCCTCTGTCACTACTCCAGGAATCCAGAAGCAGATGGCCTTTACTCTTTTTCAAATATCCAACGGAGCTTTCCACTGTTCCTCCTAGAGTGGACGAGCCACCCTTGAAACCATGTCAGAAGCTGAGCCCCCATGACTGTAGCTGTGGTTGATGGCATGATCATCTGATCAGCAGGTCTAGGTTTAAAAACAGGTCATTAAGTCTTACTTCTACGAAGAGACATGATCTGGTACAAATCTCTGCTTACCTAGGGATGCTAGGGCCTACCTGAAGTTCTGGAGGTAATCAGGAATCTGCCCTTCTGCATTTAAATGGGAGATTCAGTCTGATGAAAACAAAAAACTAACACACAGATTGCATTGTTAGCTGAGTGCTTTACACCTGCAGGGGATAAAAACTGAAGGAAGAAATTCATGAGGTCCCTTAAATACCATCCTCTTTCATAAATTCTTACTACATTTCTCTGAGAGTGTAAGTTAAGGACTTATCTTTGGCCTTATATCCTGCTCCTGATGATGTTCTGGTTGACTAGGTGACCTATAAAGGTCCTTCCAATGAAAACTGTTCTATGATGTCCCAGAGTGACTTCTGCATCGGAAATAGCTTTTAACCTCAATTGAACAGAATCATAATTAACCAAGAGTTAAAATTCAGCCACGTTTAGACCAAAGAGGAATCAAAACTGGACAAGATGGAGGAAGCAGTGCTGAAGAGACATTAAAGTTCTTTGAACATATTTCCTGACTATTTTAAGTCCTCACTATTCTCTTCTAGGATGGGCTGTGGGGAGCCAGGAGTGATCTTGTTGAGGTACTGGTTGCACACAGTTTTTGGGAAGGGACAGTTTTGGATGGGAAGCTCCTCCCACTGAAATTCTGTGCTGGTGTGTCTCTCCCAGCTTTAGCATGGTTTCTTCTGCTAAAAATCTCTGCCTCGTCTCACATTTTCTCTTCCTCTGCTATATTTTGAAATCTGAGATCTGTGTGTTTTAAGATTTTGCTTAATCTGTGGGTTTTTCTATTCCATTAGTTATTGCACCCAAAACATAGCCAGCAATGGGGGATGATTTCACTAAAATTTTAAAAATTTTATTGAAGATAAATCTTTGTAGAGTTGCTATAATCAGGTGATATATTGACCATCATGGATTGAATAATTTGTAACAAGCTTTTTTTCTTTGTCTGTTTGTTTGTTTATTTGTTTTTTAGAGCCAAAGTACATCCATTCCGGCTATGGTGTCTTATTTTCTGGTAACAAACATATTTTTTAGCAGGATTAAAATCTCAATTTCACCTGTTTGATTTATACCACAACTTTATCAGGTTACTTCAGGTACTCATAGCAGTATTTATAATTCAGCTGGTTCAGAAAGAAGGGCTGAAATAGCTGCATACAAAGGAAAAGAATATCCTTTTTGAGCTCTTAAAAATCCACAGATTTCAGAACACCAGTTAAGTCCAACTACTTATATCTGAGTTGAGAATGCAAAAGGGGGAATGGGAGGTAAATATTATATTTTCAAGAGCAATGCATAGAGGTCCTGGAAGGGTCCACCTGGGCTGAGGTAAATCTGTTTTGCAAGTACTCGGTTCATATAACCGTGCCAGGAAGAGGATCACATTGCGCCCTAAAACGAGAAGGAGTTTGTTCCTTTTTGAGTTTGTTTTACTACTTTCCCGCAGGAATGGGGCTCTTCTGCCCATCTTCTCTTCTGACCTCTGTCTTAATCTATGATCATGACATTGATTTTCAGTGCATGTGTTATCCTTTAGATCTTCACCTTTCCTAGAAGGTGTTTGTTCTCTGTTATGCTTGTGGACACCGTTCATAGGTCCTGAAGCCTTTGTTTCACTTCTGTTTGCAGCCTTTTGGAAGGTGAAGCTGTTAATTTCCTAATTATCCTGATTACCTGCTTGTGATTCGGATTTTTTTCTGTTTAAATAAGATTGTCTGGAAGTGTGCTGCGGTTGGTACCTCTGTGACACCTATGAGCTCTATAATAGCAGTAATACTTCCCTGTTTCTACCAGAAACATTTTTTACCTGGTAACAACAAGGACTGTATTTACGCTTTCCATCATGGCTCAGTCATCCTGTCTTCCATGAATAACCCTCAGGCCTTTTTCCCTGTCTGTCATCACTGACTAATGAGTTCTCAGCTCAGAGAAAAGCTTCTTGTTTCTAGTCTGTAAGTGCAAGCTGATGCCACTTTTGTACTAGGCAATTTGATTCCATTTCCACTACTCCTGTTCTTGAATGTCTCAGGTACTTCCCACGCAATATGCTAATGCTCATCTTTACCAATGACATCCCTCAGCAAATGCTGTAGCTCAGTCCTGTTTTTAACTTAAGTTGTTATATGAAAATATGAGATGTGAATGGTTCACACTGATTTTTCAGCTACAGCCATGGTCAGCTCCATTTTGCCCATGAACTTCCATTTAAAATCCATCCCACTATCTTTCTTCCACCAATCTCTGTCTGTTCCTACTTAATAAATATTTTCCCACATGACATTTCATCAAATGCTTTTCTCATGTCAAGTTTGATAAAGGCCCTGCATTTATTTCATCTGTAAAGTCACCTATAAAAGAAAACTGGTAATTTTATTTTGTGTTGTCATCCAAACTGTGCCCCGATCATTAACTCTTCCATGGGCTCTTTTTCCTTTGTCTGCTGCTGCTACTGGCAATATACGTAGAACTAAATGTCTCCTGGCAAGACAACTCATCCACTCATTCAAAAAATCCCATGCTAATTTTTAAAACACAGTGATGTCTTTTTATCCCCTGTAAAAACCCAATTTCTTTCTTTTTATAATCTGATGAGGGTTTGCCATCAAATACAGGTTACAGGAAGACTAGAATTCATGATCCTTTATAACAGAAATGTCCTAGGAAATAAAAGTAAAGTTATCTCATTCTTCAAAGTTTAAGGCTTATTTAGGGCTGCCACATTAAGCATTTATTGTTTTGTACTATTGCAACATGGATATTTTTCTGCACCAAAGTGCCTTAGACAGCTAGAAGGACATTAGCTAATTATCTAGCTAAAAGACACCTGGTTGCAAAATAGATGATTTTTTTCTTTGTTTTTGTTTTGTCTTCTGATAAGTTTTATAGTGAAGCATGGAGGCAGAAGAGGAAGTTTGAAATAACATCAACCCAGGCTGTGCTTGGTTTTATCTAGGGCTCTACACAGCAGCCCTCCTGAGCTGCTAAATTCATTCTTTATTGTGAAAGAATGAATGTTAACACTACCTTTCATTTCAGTCTTGACATTTCAGCAAATTTACCCCTCTGAATCACTAACTGAACTCAACAAAAGGTTTTTATCTGCTGATAACTTTCCATCTGAGAGATTTAAAGTTCCAGATGACATTAGCTCTAGCTCAATGATGTTATTAAATTCTCACCTTAAATCTCACATACAGAAAGCTCTTGTCAGGTCACATGAATGAGATGATTGCATTAGTCATACTACAAGAGTGATACTCATTCCACTAAATTCACTGTATTCAGTCTGAACTTTGATCTATGAGGGGACACTTCATATCTGACACGATGGCGTTTCTTTACGTCGTGGTGTTTTTACTAGTTAAATTGTTGTCAATGCAATTTATACCCTCTTTGCTCTATGGTATGCAGTTCTCAGTATACTTGCTGCTTTTGTTGAGATGTGATCTGCTACAGTAAAAAGAAAGACCTCATGATTAGTTAATTCAAGACATTTCTTCTGTTCATAGTTCAGCTTGAAACTAACTCTACACTTTTGAAGTACAGTGTCCCTGAACTGGCCTCTGAATTGCAAAAACTAAATTAGCATGAATGACATTTTGCATGTGGGAATTTATGCAAGGATCTACTTGTGAAAAGTTTAAACACACCAGCTGAAACATTGATGAATTATGAATGATTATAATTAAATGGTTTTATTTCTCCATTGTTTTTATTTCTTTTCCTCTTTTTTCTGTCTTCTCTTAACCCAGTAGTATCCAGATGGTTTGGGATAGTGAGATTTCCGTGTGTGTACATTGATCCTGAAGCAAACCAGTGCCATTGAATAGATTTGGGGATTAGAATGAATTTATCTACGGATTAAGAACTCCATATGCCAGTTTTAGTGGGTGTTATGAAATAGGAATCAGCTAGCTACAGAATTCCTAATACACTTATGTGCTTTTATAGCCTAAATCATCTTAGTATCAGAGCTCTTCAGCAACTTGAATGCACCTACAAAACCCATGTGAGTTAAAAGGGTTATCTCCTGATTCTCTTAACAGGATAACTGAAAGTGCAGGAAGATTAAACAGCTAAGTCAAAGCCACTAAGAAACCTGGAGTAAAAGCTAAAAGACAGTTCTGTGGGTTCCAGGTCATTGCCTTGAACAGAAAGTTGTTTCTCCCTCCTTGCATAAGAACCTTACTGAAACCAGCAGTGCACCTCCCAACGTGTTCTGTGCAGGAGGGCTCCTTAGGCAGGGGAGAGCAGGGAGGCAGATGCCTATCCTCCCTGTTTTCAGACCTGTAAATCTGTTGGTAGCTTCCTTTGTGGAAAATCACAAGATGCTTTGCAGACTTGGATTGTGCCTTCTAGCCCTTCTGGTAATTACAAGAGGTTTTTAAGTATCAATATTTTATAGCTGGGGAAAAGGGAAGATGTTGTGCTTGGTCATTTTATCATCATAAAATGAAGCGGTGTATGAGCCGGGCATAGACTCATGTCTTCCATGAGGTTGTCCCATGTCTCATCTGCAGGACCCAGCATCACCTCTGGAGGAGACCCCACCTCACTGGTCATGCCAAGGAAAGAGCAGCAAGGCTCAGCTGTGCAGCAGGAATCATGCAGTTAATTAAGATTTGCAGATGGTTTAAGAGTAGTTTCTTAAGCAACATTGGGGTATTTGTACTGGGTGTCAGTCGCATAGAATAGTGATGGCATTGCATTCTCTATGTTCCTAAACTCAGTTGCCCCAGCCTCCTGTTAGCATGTGTGCCACACCAGCTTGTAATATAACCTTATTTCCATGACTCAGAAGAATGAAAACTGTATACCTACATATACCCATGCCACATCTGTGAAGTGAAAATGTAGTTGGAATTCTGTGCTGAACAAAACCAGATATGCTTTTTTTTAGTGTCTTTTTTTTTATGTTACAAGTTTCAAACGAACACCACAAATAAATTTCTGGGAGTCCTAGGCCACCACCAGAAATGCCTTTCTGGTGCTGGGGCTAAATGCCTGCTTCAGCAAGGAGTATTTTGTATTCAGCCTTTCTTATCATCTTGCTTTTCTTCTTGCTGTTTAAATACTTTTTCCCTTGCTCTTCCCTATTCCCAAATTCTTTCCAAGACAATAATAATAATAATAATAATAGTAATAGTAATATAATAATAATAATAATAATTTTGATGCACACCACTGGCTTATTCAGTATATTTTTCATCAGGCCTGGGACTGTTGCTCCTGAGTTTCAGTCCTCAGCTGGACTACTTCTCCATATTCCACGAGTCTGGGTTTCACTCCCTCCTGGCACCCAAGCTCTATTTTCTGCTTTAATCTACAGCAGGACAGAGCAGTGAAAGACTTAATTTGTGATAGAGCTTTCCATCAGAGTTACCACAAAAAGTGGGAATTAGCCTGTCTTTTCTTGGTTTCTCACCAGCTATGGCTGAATGGGGCCATCCTAGTCTTTTCTATGGACCCACGTTACTGATGAGGAGCTTCCCTTTATTGTAGTGCAGCGCTGAGATCAAGGGGTGACTGGGACCACACTATGAGCTGGTTCCTGCAACGCCCTCCACATTCCATGACCCCAGGACAGTGCCTTTCCACTGTGCTCCAACAAGAGCAGCCAGTGCTGAGTGGTCCAAAATATCTGTGCAAGCAGGGTTAAATGGCTGCTGCTGCCTTCAGAGCAGTAGTGCAACGGTGGCTGGCCCCACAGGATGCCGTTTCTCCTTTGACCTAATCTGGCTGTGTGGACTGTGAGCCAAATGGATGAGGTTTAACCTTTGTACATGAGCAACCTTATGCTTGGGATAGACCCAAACCTCTGCCTGTGGTGGTGTGTGAAGTGACATAGGCAATGGCATGATGTGTTACAAGTCTCTTATGTGTAAACTTTGTGCTTTCAAGCTTTTTTGGTCTTCCTGCTTGCTGAGAGGGACACTCTCTAAAGCTTTTTCAGCTTAATGTACTGGCATTTATTTACAGCTCTGCCTCGACCGAGGTTTATATTATTCCTTCACAGAAAAACTCTTTGTTTGCAAAAGCAAGGGACTAATGGCAGACTGGAGCTAAACCTAGAAAAAGCAGGTGTTATGCAATTTGTCACCACATGACTCTGCTAATGCATCTTTAGTCCAGGACTGCGGTACCCCTGCCATGTTTTAAAGTGCAGAAAGATAAGCGTGCGCTGTACCCTGGAGTGCCTTAGTCTATAAACGTAATTCAGAAATATGGGAAACAGTGCTCTGAATCTGATGGCCTTTTTCGACACAATTACAGGAGCAGCGTGAGGTGTTGAACATTTGCAGCAAGGGTGCACACAGCAAAAGGGAAGTTGGATGTGCGGGCTGTTAATTCAAGCCTAGATAAGCTTCTGACTAAGAGGGTTTTAATTTGTTTTTTACCCTAATATGATGCTTGTATGGTAGCAGTTTTACTGAGAAAAACCTATTACAACCTATGCTCATCTGTAGGGCCACATTTAATGAGGAGGATACTTCACAGCTTTTAATGGGCCTCTACAGACTTCAAGGATATGAATCTAAAAAAGCCTTGACTATCAAAATGTTTTTATTTGGCTGCAGATGAAAACACTTTAATGTGGAAAAAGCTGTGTGCTGTTTGAAATGAAATGAAAAGGGCAACAGATGAAAAAGAGAATTTTCTCTCAAAATAGAAAGAGACGGAGACAGACAAGGCATTTGATCCCTTAGTGCCTCGTTTGTGTCTGTCTTTGTGCTTTCAGGATCACTTTTATGGAATGCACCAGGAATATCACTCCAATGTTCAGTGTTCTCAAACTCCTGCTGAATGAATGGGGAATGAAGACTTTCAGTACTGTAGAAGAGAAGCTTAATTCCAGGGGTCACAGGTAGGAAAGCATATGCCTAGGCTACAACCTCCAGATGCACACCCTCAGTCTTATTTGGCAAAACAAGCTAGGCAAGGTTGTGCTGGCCACTAACAATTTTTCAAATGGCTGAACGGTGACAAATCATTCCTCTAGTTACCCACTGAGACCTCAATGAATAATCAGAGCCTGCAGCAGAGCCTGGAAATCAATAATCCCTGGCTCATGAATAGATAAGAACTAGACAGAGGATGGGTAAATCAAGCATCAGCAGGTGCACCCTTACCGGGAAGGCACAGTCTCCATAATTTCATGTGTATAGAATCAGATGAGGAAGATTTTTTTCTGATTTCACCCAGCAAGAGGTGGTTAGCTGGTGCATGTGACAAGTTGAGCTTACTGGTGTATTTGGCTTTCTGTTTCTTAAGGGTATAGAAGCAGATTGTGTGAACAGGTAGATGGAGAAATCTGTTTTTCATACATGGTTCCCTTTGATCTTACCTGTTGGAAATATATGATGTCTAAGCAATTTTCCTGGCAATGAGTTATGACACCATCTAAGGAGGAGATTTGGGGGTAGGCTAGAGTCCTGTGATCTATGTGTGTTCAAATGAGTGTTCATACAGATGGATGGCAGCTCTTTAAAATAGTATAATTGGAGAAACACAGTGCTCTTGCTCATTGTGTATATATGAGTGATTCTCTTATTATTAATACTTTGAGAATTTTTTGCTCCCCTCCCATTTTGTATTCAGCAGGGAGTGTGAGAAATAAGATCTTTTTTTTGCATTCTGATGGGGAAAAATTCTCGGGACTGGTTACCTTTCAAGTGATTATCAGTAGCAGATGCTGGACCTGATGTTATTTAGTTTTGCAGCCTTTTTTCGACTGTACAGGTTGTGTATCTCCCAGCAGTGTGTGTGCTTGACCAGGCACTTTTTTCTACCAAGAGCAGAGACTGTGTACCCTGGTGGAAATCTCATCATCATCCCCAAGGATTGCTCTCTAATTTTCTCAGCTGTAAGGAATGTGGTCCATCCAGGCTCTGCTACCAAGGATGGCAGGCTGTCTCCCTTTCCCTCTCATGCATTTGTGTTGCTAAGCCTGCATCAGGAATACTTATTCCTGCAGTCTCTTGCACAAAGTGGTAACAGACATGCACTAAGGAAATCAGAAACACCACGTGGTCCTCAGCATGACCAAGCCCAAAGTCTAGCTCCTCTTCAGAAACACTGAACTCAGATGGGCTGTGTCTGTCTGGAATTTTGCTAATATTTTGGCCCAGGTTTGGATGATGTTTTAAAGGTATTTCTGCAAGAGAAGCTGAACCTGCCAACTTTTGCTCATCCTCAGCCTTGTGGGCCATTCTTCAGGGCCATGCAGTCACAGGGGTTCACACAGATATTTGTCCTGACTGTGGCTCTTTCTACAGAGAATAAGGCTTGATTGAGCCTGTGCTGGCAATACAGATGCAAATGAGAAAGGACATGCCTGATGCTGGAAAAGGGAGATCCTGCCTCTGAGGATATCCTCTGTACATTTCTGCTTCAATCAAGCCTTCAGTTATTGCCCTAAAGATTACTTGCCTTCTTTTGATATGCCAGGTAATCCCAGTGTTTAACAATGAAGTATGCTGTTTCTGGCTGCTACTAATTAATATATTTTAACCTGTCAATAATTAATGTGGAGATTGGGAAGAATAATGCCATGGAGGCTACAGCCTGAGATCTGCTGCCTGGCAACTGTGGATGTGCATATCCGTTATATCAGGAAATTAGAAACTGGAGCAAGAACTGATCTGTCTGACATTTTGTAAGATGATATAAATGGGCCCACTCTACAAACACTAGATTTATGTGAGGGTATGAGTGATATGTGTCTGGGGAAAAGATATTATCTCTCTTATGAAGGTGCAGTTAATACCAGACATCAATTAAATATAGTTCATTAAAGCCTCTGGGTAATCTTATTTTTGGATGAGATCAGAGGAGCAACTTACAGGGACTGACAGAGGGGTTATCTTGGTAATAATCTCCACTTTTGCATCTAGCATCTCTCATAGGATGAGCTAAGTGAAGTAGCATCTAGACTGTAACGACAATAACCTTTTCAGATGGAGAGACTGTGCAGTGAAATGTAATAGTGGCTTACCATGTTTGAAATAGTTGCATTAGATAAGTTTATTGAGGTATGCCAGCAGTGCTGATATGATAATGGTTGGTTTATGCACTCACTCCCCCTCCCCAGAGGGGTAGACTTGCCTCTGCTATGTTCATGGGATGTGGCTTTGTCTAAAACATTTCATTTGTACAGATGGAGTGACTGGAGGCAGGCAAAATTATGGTACTGTTAAGAGGGTGATGTTTTATTGCTTCTTCCTATTCTGGCTAAAATATTTCTTTATATATTGAGTGTTTTAATGGAATCAGTTTGAGGGTTGTTTTCTTGAATTGGACCCCTTGTCTCCACATTTTGAATCCCAAGTGTAATGCACTGGTTGCAGGGAATAAAGTAACTGTTCAATCAGTGAGGTGCCAATGGCAATTGAGATCCAATAGCTTATTTCCAGTTACTGATGCAGCTGTCAGGCAAAGAGACAGAAGGAACAAATTTCTTCAACACACCTGGGAGAAACAGGGTAAAGCTTGGCATGGAGCCTGAATTTGCAGGGTAACTTCTGAGAAAGTCTCACTTTCATAGGTTCTGCTGCCAAAACAGGCTCCACTCTTGCATTTTGACATTAAACTAGCCACTTCTGGAAATGATTTCTCTTTTCTGTTTTTCTGGTCTTGTGAAATCTTCTGTGGCTCCTTGTTTAATCTGTGTCACAGCTGCTCCTGTGGAACGAAGCATGTGGGCTGGCTGCAGCTCAGGCTTGGGGCTGCAGGAGGCAGCGCGGAGACTGAGCATCGCCAGAGGCACAGGGAGGCAAAAGCCCCCAGGGTCTGCTGGAGGGTATCAGGAGAGACAGAGAAATGAGGATGGGCTGCGTGCCCGTGGCAGAGCTGGGCTCTCTGGGATCATCCTTTCACCAGGGAGAGACAGCTGAAAAGGAGAGAAAAGACGAACACTGCTCAGGAGACGGTTGTGATTTAAGTCTCTAGATACTAGGACAAGCAATGTGCTGCCTTTCAGAAAGTAGCTGGCTGAAACTGCAGCTCTTCAAGTGGGATGACTTTTCCACGCTGCTTTTTACATCTTTATTTGAAGCAAAATCTTCATCAGCGCTCAGCATTGCCAGCACTGGCACTTAAAGTTGCAGACCCTATTTGCAGGGGAGAAATACCATCTTCATGCTCCTCAGATCCCCCACCCCCTCTAGGTCAGAGGTCATTGGAGGGATTAGTACCAAAAGCTGGCATCCATGCAGCCCACAGGGTCCTCCAGAGGACCAGTGCTGCCAGGCACTTCTTCTTAAATGCAGTGGCATTGCCATCCACCTCTTTCTGACACACCACCTCCTTCTTTTCCCTTCTTCCTGTGACACAGAGCTTCAGCCTTGTTTGCTCTGGGTATAATGCACCTACAGCTCTCCAGAGCTTGACACAACCTAAAGTAGGATAGGTTTATGGCAGTGTATTTCAGCTAATCCTTTTTCATATCTGGGGTTTTCTGTTTCAGAGACAAGTAATGTCAAATACCGTATAACGAAAGAAAACTGGAAATGCTGACTTACTGAAAGGATTATTTGCCATGGGCTGTTCATACCATCATGCATGGTGTTCGAGTTTTCTGCTTCCCACAACTCTCCCCAAAGCTTTTGGGATCCTTAGAAATCTTTTTCTAGTAATTATTCTGCTTTGTGGATTTTGGTCTTTTCCACTACCTGTGTTAATTGGACAAACCATCATGCACCAGATCCAGAGGAAAGAGATAATCCATGGAATTTCTTAGACTTGAGTGGGATGTTCAGAATAGCATAAAAGCAAATCTGGTGATACAACATGAGGAAAAGCAGAGTCATTTCCCAAAAACCCAGCTTGAAACATCCCTATTAACAAAGTTTCTGCACTCTACTTAAAGACCTGGCAGTAATATAGCATGCTTCAAAAGCACTCAATTTTCCTGTATTACCTGCCTTGCTGCACTATAACCAGCACAGTTCTTTGTTGAGCCCTGCTGTGCTTCAGTCCATAGCATCTGTCATCTCCAATGGAAGAGAAGATAATAGAGAAACATATTTCATGGCACCAGACTCTGGCCAATGCCCAGTTTACCCTCATTTTCAGGGCAGTCTGTGTGAAGATTTCTGCTGTGGGACTTTGAAGCAGCAGTGCTGGAAAAAAAATGTGTCTGTGGAGCTGCTTCACCCTTTCAGAGCATAAGGATACTCACAGTTTCTTGAAATGGAAGGATTTTAATTAATTAATCTTTCCCCCCTAATGCCCCCTGGTTTTCCTTCCTGGCAGATTTCTGCTGTGTTCCTACCCGATGTTGTTTTTCAGGTTTATTTGCATCTGTCTGCATATGAGAACCTGATGTTTTCCTTGCCAGAGTGCTGTCCCTCACAGCAGAGCAGACTAAGCAGGCTTTGCTGAGCCGGGTGAGGCAGAAGGACTCTGTATCTCTTCTTGACACCTCTACTTTAAGCTTAGCCTTGGCCGCTGCTGCTACTTGTCACCACCTGAGGTCCCACTGAAACCTGAGTTCCTCTTCCCTGCAATGTACAGTTAAATTAAGTCAGCGCTATTCTCCAGAGTATGCATGGTGCAGAAGGAGGAAAGACAGGAGGTGCAGAAGACAGCAAAGGGTAGATGGTGAGCTAGTTATCCTTTCTATTTATGCTCTTAACGAGATGAATTAAGAAAGGCACATTTAATAGCAAATCTCACTACAGCTTTTTCTGAAACGTCTTTGCTGTGAGACTGAGAGAAACTTCTAAGGTTGATGTTCTCATTAGACAGTGTGCTACTGAAGGGTAGCTAATTAGCAAAGCCACAGTATTGTGGCTGTTATGGTAGGTTCAATCACATATTGCAAAAATATGGGAGATATGAGCTTCTCCCAGTCTGTTTTCAAAATGCTTCCTTTTCTTCAGGCTGGCTAAATACATAATTTCAGGGTTTATTCCAGTTCACATCAATATCCCAAATTCTCACAAAATATATATGTAATAATTTGCTGTTCCAGCACAACCTCTGTAAACATTTAATCTCCCACAGTTTTTGTGTATATGTGTTGCCTTTTTCCCCACTGCTTGCATTTACTGGACATCTATTAATGCTCTGTAACCAAAGGAAAGAAATAGTCTTTTGAAGTCTTGGCATTGAAGGCAGAAGCTTAGAATGACATAAAATTATTGTGGTGATTTGTTTAAATGATTAAAATTTTTCCAGATTAGTTTTTCAGTTTATGTATTTGAACCACTCATAAAACCAAACAACAACAGCAAACCAACCAACCAAACACACCAAATAACCAACACCCCTTGGCTCCCCTGCAACTAAATTCCCGTAAAATAAATGACTATGGAAATATGATACATTTATTAGAAGACCCACAGACCTTTATAACTCCATCAAAACTTCATGCAGTTATGTTGAGCATGGTAGTTCATCTCTTTAGACTGCCATTCCAGATTTCTTCTTAATATATAATTTTTTTTCAACCACAGTTTATCAAGATCATCTCCTCTGTAATGTCAGAATCCAGATAATGACTGTCTGGCAAGTGGTCTGTAAGGCTCTTTACAATCTTATATTTCTCATCTAGTCCCATTGCATATCTTAAAGGGCCTTGGAATAAAAAGTGAGAGCATATGACAGCAAAAGCCATTGCTATGGAAGGCATACACTAGAAAAGGCTTCACAAGAAGTATCTGTATCCTTTCTACTGAGTGGGTCATTGAGACACAGCAAATTGCTTCAACCTTGATCACCCAGAAGGTAAATAAAGCCAGGATGAAGACTCATGTATTCTGAGCTCTGATTTAACCTACATTCCACTGGACAGCTCTGCCTTTGAGGCCCTGTCATCTGGAGAATGTTGGTTTTTCTCTTAGTAAGCAGCAGACCCCCACAGAGATCTGGGAGAGCAATCCTACTGAAGGCAGTGAGGATGACTTACTTGGGTCTTATTTTCTTCCTCCAGTGGTAAAGACAGAAAAGAACATGGATCCCCCTGTTCAAAATAAAGTTAGTAGATGGAAGTGTAAAAAGATACTGTCTTATGCAAAGAGTGAAACATATGCAGGCCAAGAAGGGACAATGAGTTACATGCTGGTGTTAAGTATCCTGCTCGTAGTAGTATAATTTTGAGGACCAAGACATTCCTGTCCTGGATATGTATGCTGATTCACCGAGAAAAAGTGCAGTGTTAAATCTGTGTGTCAAACTTCTTACCCACGCTGGGGTTAGACCAGAGGTTACAAACTGCGTTGTCAAAACACCACATGTGGGATTTCACCACTGTGAAATCTGGCTCTTTTAAACACCCATTCAAAATCCATCTTCACTTAAAGAAGCTAGAAGGAGGGAAAATGTGCCAGGGGAAGGATCACCCTGCTGCAAGCTCTATTTCCCCCATCTTATTCTTCTGGCAGCCATCTGAAAGTGGGCTACAGATGAGGTGAATCTCTGGAATGAGCCTAAGGAGCCATCCATATATTTTTATGGGATGTTTCAAGAACCCAGAGAAATAAGCAGTGAACATCCTCAGCACTAGAGCTTGTAAAAGCAACACTGTTGTGTTTAACATTTCCTCTGCAGAGTCCTTCAGCATTACTGTAAAAGTACTGGTGGATTACGTCCACAACGTGCAGTAGACAATTTTCTTTGATACCTTTTGGGATAGAGTGAAGGAGTGGGATTTTCACTACTATCATAACCCACATGGCTCTCATGATTCTCAGTGTCATTTTGTTCTCAAGGGGGAATAGTATGATTGAAGAAAATGACACTGTTGTTATGTCTTCAACTTTTTAAATTTATTTTTTTTTTTAAGACTGCCTGGTATCAAAATGTAAATGAAGACTATTAGCAGAACCTAGAGTCAGGAACTTGACATGATTTGTTGAACTTGGACCTCAGATTTCAGTAGCTTTTTTATTTTTATTGTTTTTCCTCAGAAACATTACTATGAATAACATTAGGTCACACATACACATTAGGTATTTAGATGCATTTTTCCTTGAGGGGTAACCTATGTATAGTGAAAAATGATTGAAGGTTACTTACTTATTTTGGAAGAATTGGGTTAAGTACAATTGGGCAGGTCTGCTACAGGGCATTTGCCTTCTGACATATTGATTAGAATATTGACAACCTGAGCAGAAATAGCTGTTTAAAAAACACTGAAGGATTTATCAGTAATCTGATTGAATTTTTAAAATCTTAATTTTCCCTAAGTCAACACTGAGAAAGATGCCTCCACTCTTCTGTCTTATTGTTAATGTGAGGAAAATTCTAAGGGTTTGATAAGCACCAAGATTGTCCTCTTTCAAGTAAAAGACTGGTGCAAGTTACTGAAATGATGTGATATTTTTTGCAATATCCTCTGCTCAGCCTTGGTTTGGCAGCTTGCAGTAGTGCTGGGTGACTGGAGTATATAGCGTAAAAGGTGCTGCATTTGACATTTCTGTGACCTCTTGGTGTCTCTTTTGTAAGTAGTTCATTGGAATTTTGTTGCTGGTCTTGCAGACTCAAGTAGCAGTTGTCTAGGTATTTTTAAAAAAATTATGTTCCAATTTATAGCTCAGGTCTTGTTCCTCATTGCAGGCAAATGCATATTAATAGTAGGAATATTATATATTCGGCAAATTATATCACAGCTGAAATCTTCACATGCTGTACAAAACAATTATTTGTGCTGAGATGGATGGATGATTATTACCTCTTTGTTTTCTTTTTCATTATCCTGTTGAATTAAAATCTCCTTGTAAAGCCATTATCCTTGCTTTAACAGCTCTCTATATTGAATGTCTCTGCCTCTTCTACTCTTTTTTTTTGTTGCTGCTTAGATTTAGATTTAATTTTCTGTGATTTCTGAGCTCTAATTTCCTTGTTGTTTCATATTTTTATAATGTCCTGTTCAAGAATTCAGTATGCCCATACTCAATTTTGTTTCTCAAATGCATGTAGGCCAAAAAGTAGCAGGAACCTTCTCTAAAAACTATATTTACAGCTCTAGTGGCAAGCACTCTCCTCCTACACCGGAAAGCTGTGAAAAACTGTCAAGATGTGAGGGTGCATTATAATGCTCCCGACTACTGGAGCTGGTTTATTTTTTAACCATGGCTTCATTTTGTCAGTTACACCCAATAGAACAGGAAAGAAGCTCTTCCGATAAAACTCAGCAAAACAAACTACACAGCTACTTAAAATTACAGCATCTCAAACTACTCCACCCTCTTCTGTACTGCTGCACAGACTGAACACAGGTACAAACACACCAAGAAAGACCAGTTATGACTAGGTCTAATTCACTTTTCCAATTCCAAAACAATCAGAATGTCTCCCTGAGTGTGACAGTACTCAATGACTTCAAAAATTTTTCCTACTACCTACAAGACTCACTTGAGGACAAGAGTAGAAGAGGACCTCAAAATTGCCGCCTGCCACAGGAAGGAAATAAGAATGAATGTGGTTGTCATTGGTGTCAAAGATCCCTGCACTCCTCAAAAGAGGACAGTGTCTCATAATACAGAAGAAAACAAATGACTGCTCTACCCCCTGTTGGTCTCTTTCCAATGTGAACAGGAGAGGAACATCCCTTCCTATCCTTAATTTAATGGTTGATTTCACCCTAATCATCTGATGCATAGGTTTCATCCTGCACATCAGCTAGGCAACTTTCACAATGTGAAGATAGTAAGGGGGGTTAAATTTCCATAACTCCCTCATTATGAGTTGAATTCTGACACTCCTCATGCTGGACACTATTTTACCAAGGGCTGGTTGGAAATGTCAAATCAATGCAACCCTTGGCTGCAATTACAGCATATTTGGAGTCAGGCTCTAATTGAATAGTCCTGTTAGAGCCAATGAAAATTGTGAAAGGGTGAAATGGTGTCATTAACTGAAATAAAAATGTTGCAATGTGGCTTTGTGTCATCTGGATGAATAACAAAATTATTTCAATTCTCTATATGTAACATTTACCTGCAATGTAGAATTTTCTTTTTCTGCAATGTTTTCTGCACTCAGGGTACATAAAACTGTGTCCATGTTCTAAAGGGAAATATCAAGATACAAGAAATGACTGTTTTTTTCTTCAGTTTGTATAAGAACTTTAACTAACTATCCAATGGAAAGTTAAAAAAAATCTAACAGTAGAGAGAAAAAAACATAAAGCCTTTGGCTACAGCCCTGGTTTGTTTTCTCCATTTCATGGTCTTAAACTATTGGTTTTTAGAATCCTCTAAAAACCCATCTGATCTCAAAAGTAGTATAGTGTGAAATGGAGATAGGAGTAATCTAATACAGAGTTTCTGTCAAAAAGATGCAGGTGTGATGTCTGTGTCCTGCAGATTTCTGTGACAACTATTTCTGCCCTGTGACATGTTCTCTCTTCGACAGCTTTCAGGTTGATTCTGTCTGTCTGTTTGGCTGGGTGATTTTTTTTTTTTTTTTTTTTTAATTCCATGAAGCTTAAGGTTTTTGGAGGTTTGGGGATGTTTTAATGGCTGATTTGATTTTGCAAAAGTGTCCCTGTCTAAAACAAAGCTTGTGCTTATTAGATGAGATAATGTGATCTCTCCAAAATGAGATCTTTCCATGGCTAAATGAGTTGCCACGCTGGTTACCTGCTTGGTACAGCTGGGAAGAAAACCTGTCTGACTTTTCAGCTGAGGATTAAGCACTCTGAAGCCTTTTGTCTGGTTTGTGAAATATGTCCATCATTGGTCTTCCAGTGACTGATTTCTTAGGTGTTTATGTGTGCATTGAAGACAGGCCTGCATTCAGCTTCTGCTCATGGGATGTTATCCACCATTCGTCTCCTCTTGGGTTTCTCCAACTCTGGACCTGACAACAAAATGGATGTGCAGCACAGGAACTGGGAGAAAGGAAAAGTGAAGAATCTCCAACGAGGAAACACAGCATCAAGAAATGGTAGCTACTACCTTCTTTGCTAGGCAGATGATGGATGGGAAAGAAGGTTCAAGGAAGGGTGAAGAAGTGTTAGATTCAGGTGTTTGGAAATTTGGGAAATGGAATATAATGTCTGAGCAGTTAGGTGGGCAGCAATCAGAGGCAGGGTAAGAAAAAGCGAGACCAGTAAGGGCTGAAAGAGATGAAGGGACATCAAGGGGGAAGGGACATCAAGGGGAAAGGGACAAAAATTCAAAGTGAAGAGCAGACATAAGCAAAAGAGATGGAGATTATTCAGAGGCCTATTTTCAGTTTTTCTCATGCAATATAAGAGAGTACTGTCTCTGAGGAAGCTCCTGATGGAGAAAGGATAAAGAAAGGCAATGGAAGTAGGAGGAGGGAACAGGTTTTCCACTGTCAGCTTTTGTAGGCCTGACAAATAAAACACCTTTTGCTAATCTGGAGAGCACATACAATTTGTATAGACAAGTGTCATTGTTTATTTTCAGTGGATAAATAAGTTTGCTCTGCTAGGTGGGTGTAGCTGCTTGAAAGTCTGTTATGGGGACATTACTCAACATCCCTTATCACCCCTGTCCTTCATGTTGTGAGTGGGTTACCTCTTCAGCAAGGGCATCTTGTTTTTCTAGACCTTAATTGAAAAACTTGGCAGAGTGTTTTAGAACTGACTTAGGAACTACAAATGACTGTCACACCAGACTGGCGTTTTTGTGTGTCGGCACAGCTCTCCAAGCACTTCTGCATGGTCTGTTGTAGGATTTGTTGTTATGAGAAAAGATTGGGCTGTCAGAAAAAGAATGCAGGGCACAGACAGTTGGGTACTGACCCATCAGATCGATGGATTAGCAAGAAAGCACACAAAGATGCTTCTGAAATTTTCAGGCTATGGTCTCACTGAATCACTCAGATTGAGGAAAATAATTTACCAGCAGCTTACATTTGCTATAGTTAGACTATAGTGTCCTCTCAGGGTGCACGGAGACAGAGAGACAGATGCCTATGTGAAAGGTGCAAGATATATTTTCACAGTCAATTAAGGATGAGATTCTCCATAGAACTTTACTTCTAAATTTCAGCAGCAGCTAGTTCACATCCTGGGGCATGATTTCATACTCTTTGTGTAAACATTGCTTTGCTTACATAGTGCAATAAGAGATTAATATCTTGGTGTCCCTTTATCTTGAAAAAAATCTGGATAAAGTTGAATTTCCTCCTATTTCTGGTCATGACTTTCACAAGTGTGAAAGCCAGTCTTGCTTTGTACACAGCAGTCAGTAGTGTGTGGCCCTGTTATTCATGTTCTGCTAGTCCACTAGTCCATTAATGGAGAGCAGTACTGAATGTGGGATGCCTGTGTGATCAACAAATTGCTCTGGCTAATCTTCCGTGTACTGCTTTTTAACAACAAATATCAGTCAGTCAAGAAATGAGCAAGACAGCCACAGGAATTCTGTCTTTCTTCCTCGTTTTACAGATTTTAGG
>WAAE01020366.1:0-16145 GCA_013400495.1 Nicator chloris | reverse complement strand
AAAAGAAAAAAAAAAGGTATTTTCTAGAAGTAAACACAATTCAGTGCACTTGATAGAATAGGATGAAATAAAATTGCTGGAAATTTAAGAGCAACGATGCCAAAAATCAATTTACACATCTATATTTAGCTTATGTTAGTTTTGTCAGTATTTGTGATCTATAATACCAATTTCTAAAAAGTGTGACTGTCTGCCAGTACAGGATACCAAATTTTTTAAATAGCTCCAGTGAAGAGATGTATCTGGGGAACTCCAGATCATGATATATGAGCAAACCTGTAGAAACTGTTAATAAAGTATATAAACCATGGGTACAAGGAAGCACGTGATTCAATGGAGAGGAAATAACCAGTACTCGCAGAGAAGCAATGTGCTTACAATTTATTAATGATCTCTGTAGGACTGAAGGTGGGGGTGTTCTGGTTGAAATACGTTTTGATTTTTACAAAGCTATCTGCCACATCATTAAAATTTTAAGGTGCGACACAAATACCTATTTGTATATTATGGAAAAAAAAGAAGGATAAAATGTGATTCTGGAGAGGTAGACCAATAATGCAGACTGGTAGGAATCTGCATCAGCATATGCAGTGTCCAAAATAAGTTGTCATTACTAGGTTGTTCAAGATTCTCAAGTTGGAATGTCTTGGTATGTGAAAATGCCTAGGAAAAATATTAACCACAATGTAGGAGAAAATAAAGCATTATTTCAGGTGACATTCTGGTCCCACAGAAGGTAAAACAACACTGGGAGAGTTTCTGTGCAAAGAACAGTTAAAGAGATAATAACTACCACATGGAAGAAAGATAAGTCTATAAATAGATTTATGGGAAAGCGATATAAAATCAGAACTGGCCTGGGTGAATCAAAATACTGCGTTTAAAGGAGTGATACTGTACCACTTAATGAACACAAAAAGCAGAAGCAGAAATTCCTGGATATGTTCACAGAAAAAAAATCAAAGAAGGCACTGTCCTTGACTCGCCAATCCACATGCTGCTCACAACTAGGAGGGTGCACAGAGGGAATTATCACTGCTTCCATAGGCATCTGCTGCTAGTCACAAATGAAGAAAGGAAACCAGGATAAGATGGACTCTTTCATCTGATCCATCACGGCAGCACTAATGTTTTTATTCAGGAGCCCCTGGCATTAGAGAGGCGAAACAATGTCAATTAGCTGATTAGCAGTATCTTGCAACAGGGAAAAGCAGATGCTCTTAAATTAAATTGCTTTATTTGGAATGCATACAGGACTGCAGCAGAAGTTCCCACAGAGATCTTGCAGGCTGGCCAACTGCAGTCCTTCTCAGCACAGCTCCATGTCCATCTTGGGGGGAGTGAGGTGGGAGGGAAGGTTATTGCATACCTTTTTGATGTACCCATCCAGACTCACTGTAGGAGCACCTATTTTAGAATCAAACCAACCATACAATCCTGGTATTACTTGTTTTTTCTTTTAAGTTGATGACACTAAACCCACAAGCTTTTTGAGATCAAGGCTGTCTGAAAATTAATACATGTGAAACAGACAAATGTCAGTGTCCACCTCTATTACTTTACTGGGTTTGGTTATGTCCTTCATTTATGGTCCTTGTCATTGAAAAAATGCTTTGACTCTACAGAAAGAGCCTCTGTTAGAATCAGAATTGATACAGGTCTTGGTCGACAAGAACTGAAAGGAGACAGAAGGAATCCTATGACTTAAAAAAATTTTTTAATATGATTTGGATCTCCAAGGATAGTGCTTTGATAAGGTTTCACCCACTGCAAGGCATCATCAGAGATCAAAAACAAAATCTTTGGAGTGGTTTGTACTCTAATACTTTTGGATTTCTCTTGAGTGCAACTTAGGTTTGAATTTCTTTGATTTAAGGATAGCAACATTATCACTATTATGTTTTATTACCATTAAATGGCACGTCCACTTTCAGCTGTAATCGAAGTTTTTCTTGTGTGGCAATATAGGGTCTGGTTATAGGACTTTAGCTAAGAGCCACTCTTTGTAATTCACAGAGCACTTTGAGATTTGCAAATAGGGTCTCATAATTCAGTTTAAAGAATAATAACGGAAGGCAATGGAATTAAATTATTAACATTATATGTACATCAAATTTCTTTTCATCTGACTTTTCATCACGAGGACTTTTCTTGACATATAAATATGAAGCTCTATGAAAGCAGGAGAGTTTTTTTGGTTGTTGTGAGAGAATGAGATTATTAAAAGGAAATTTGCCACCTGGATAAAAAACTTCAGCAAGGAACTGAGTAGTACTACAGGCAAAAGCACATAGTCCTCACAAGGATTGTGCAAAATAGAGAACTGTAATCATCTGCATCTTGTTGCATTTAAGTGTAATCCACTGAAAAGGGAAGTGAGAAATATTTTGTGGGGGTTGTACAAACCACACTTTTTGTGACGATTATGTTTCAAAGCTGAACACAATGGCTACTGAAGATTTTTATCTATGCCCAGTTTTGTAATAGTTTCCACAAATCCACACCACAAATCATGAATCACAAAATCAACACAGAAAAATACCTGTGTCCCAGAGACATTGCCACCTCATGATCAGATCCCAAGAGAGCTAAAGCTGAAGAAGTGGATTATAGGACAATTTAGCAGCCTACGTCCAAAACAGCAATTCTGAAAGGTGTGACTGTTCAGGAACATCTTCTTTACAGAAGAGAAAAATTTCCTGTTTATTACTCTGTTAGCTCTGTTCTTCTCTATAAGTGAAAACTGTGCTATCCTTGGGTATTCAGAAGGACACAATGCTATACATAAAATATACAATTTTATGTATAAAAATAAAATAAAATAAAATTGTATAAAATATACAAAGGAGAGGCCAGCAAAATTTCTCAAAGCATGCACATCCTAAGCTATTGTGGTGATGTCCCACAGAGCATGTGTCACACTGGAGGAGCCAGTGTTCCCCTCAGTCCTGCCAGTGGTAGAGAAGGCCCTGAGGACTTTATCAACTCTGTGGGTCAACAATTGGTGCTATGAGTCAGCCATGGGTTCATGGTTGTAGAAGAGAAGAAGACAAAGTTACGGGGCAGAACCCATCAAATTGTGCAAATGCCTGAGGGAAGGATGCAAATAAGAAAGAGCCAGGTTCTTTTCAATAGCACCTAGTACAAGACCAGAAGCAATGGACTCACACCAAAACACAGTGAGTGCCATCTGATAATGAGGAAGAACTTTTTTACTGTGAGGGTAACCAAACACTGACACTTAATTGTGTCATTACATTTTCCAATACGAGTGCTTTGTAATTTGAGGTCACTGATGTATTTACAAAGGATCTTTTGGATAAAAGACATTTTCCTTTTGTGTTTTTTTCACTGTAATGAAGTACTGGTTTAGAATGCTCAGAAGAGTTCACGGAGTCATACACTTCACCTGCTTAGAAATATGTAGAAAACTTTCTAGGATATTATCTAAAAATGGGGCCAGCACAATAAGATTCCCCTAGCTGTTTTTCAGTTCTGCTAGGAAGACTAAAAAGCTTCTGTCAAGCTCCATTTTATTTGATGTAGGATGCCAGTTCCAAGAAATATGCTGATTTTTACAACTAAATTAGATTACAACCATATTTAATGAAAAACTAGGTCTACTGATGTTTCTAAAGGTTTTCTATTGCATAAAGAATCAGCAGTGACTCACATTGCTATCTGTAACAGAGTTTATGAACTGTAAGACACAAATAAGTTAATCATATCTCTGTTGCCTCAATAACATGAATTAATCAGGTGTTGAATGGATTGTGGAAATTAATTTATTCTACTGAAATCACATTATATGTTTGTATGGAAAAGAGTGAAAATCTACTTTTGAAGCCAAAAATAAATTGAAATTTTAATAAATTTTTCACTGTAGCTTCACGGAACTGTTGAGGTTGGAAGGGATTTTAAGACTATGTGATTGCAATTCCCCTGCTATGGACAGATACACCTTCCACCACAGCAGGTTGCTCAACGCACCTTCCAACCTGGCCTTGAACACTTTCAGGGATGAGGCATCCACAACTTCTCTGGGCAACCTGTTCCAGTGCCTCTTTACCATCTGAATAAAGAATTTCTTCCTACTATGTACTCTAAACCTGCCATTACGCCTTGTCCTATCACTCCATGCCCTTGTAAAAACTCCCTCTCTAGCTTTCTTGTAGGCCTGTTTTAGGTACTGCAAGGCTCTTGCAGTCTCTCCAGAACCTTTTCTTCTCCAGGCTGAACAGCACCAACTCTCTCAGCCTGTCTTCACAGGAGAGGTGCTCCAGCTCTGATCATCTTCCTGCCCCTCCTCTGGTCTTGCTCTGACAGGTTCCTGTTCTGGAGCACCAGAACTTAATGCAATGCTCCAGGTGGGGTCTCATGAGAGCAGAGCAGAGGGGGAGAGCCACCTCCCTTGCCCTGCTGGCCATGCTGTTTTTAGTGCAGCTCAGGCTATGGTTGGCTTTCTGGGCTGCAAGCACACAATGCCAGGTCATGTTGAGCACCAACACTCCCAAGCCCTTCTCCCCAGGGCTGTTCTCAATCCATTCTCCACCCAGCCGGTATCTGTGCTTAGGATTGCCCCAGCCCAGTGCAGGACCTCACCCTTGGCCTCGCTGAACTTTATGAGCTTTGAACCCACCTTTCAAGCCTGTCAAGATCCCTCTGGGTGGCATCCCTTCCTTCCACTGTGTCAACTGCACCACACAGCTTGGTGATGTGGACAAAATTGCTCAGGGTGCACTGAAGACCACTGTCCATGTCACCGACAAAGATGTTAAACCATACTGCTCCCCATACTGACCCCTGAGGAAAGTCACTTGTCACTGGTCTTCACTCGGACATGAAGCCATTGCCTCACAAAACTGCAAGTGTGACCATGCAGGCAGTCCTTTATTCTCCACGGGTTCGTCCATCATATGCACACCTCGAGTTTAGATAAAGCGTTATGTGGGACACTGTCAAATGCTTTGCTCAAGTCCAGGTCAATCTCATCACTCAGTCTTCCCTTCACCACCAACATCATAAGCACATCATAGAAGGCCGCTAGATTTGCCTGAGTGCATTTTCCCAGCAAATGCCTCCGTCATTCCCTGTGTAACTCTACCATGATTCTCCTTCGGAAGGAAGACACTGGGAGGTCAATGAGTAAAGACTCCCTCCATTAATGTCTCCAACCTGGTCACTCCAAAGGTCACAAGGTGTGTGGTTCATGGAGTAATTATCAGCCTCACAGTACCAATGCAGACACAGAGATCCAACCCTTAACAACCAAAGTTGGTGACCAAATGGGAAAAAAGGGAGAATTCATCTACAAAAGCAGTGACCATCCCACACTGGACACTTTATGAGGTAGTTTAACAAAAACTGAGACCCCAAGGATGCATCTGTGTATCTTTGTGTCCGGGGATATGTTTTCAGCAGTCTGTCTTTGCTCAGAAATTGTATTGCAGGAACACAGAAGATTGAATCTGAATGGTGTAAATTAATATTACTTTTGATATACTTGTTTTATTTGTATCAGACACTATGGCTTCCATTACAGTTTAGCTCAAGATTACTTCTAAAATATTTGATCTCTCTAAAAAGAAAAGTTTCACATATAAACAGGCAAGCTGATCTGAGATGTACAGCTTTAAACAAGCTGAAAATCTGGCCTAGAGTGTCCAAAACTAGAAATGCCTCTTCTGATGCACCGTATTTCATAGCTGTCCATAATACTTTATTTTCTACACGGTTTTGTCATTATATATAGGCATAGGCACAGATGCACACAAACAACTCTGTGGATGAATTTCTGGTGCTATCACATGCCTTTACTCTTGGTCCAAAGCTCTGCTAGACCCTGTTGATTCTGAAATAAGTGCTTTCAGGAAACGTATTGGAATAACTTGAAGAATATTTCTTCTGTTTCTACTAATAAAGGAAAGGATTCAAGCCACATCTGTAATGTTGAATTTCGGGACAAGGTGTGCTTGTTCTACCAAGGATATGCCAATAATTCAAGGCAATCAGCAAGGTACATTACAGAGGAAAGTCTGAACCAACAAGCTGTACAAACAAAATAGCAATCAGAAGATTTAATGCATTTCTGATGTACATTTAAGGCATTGACACTGGGCCACAGATGTACATGTGTTGTGCTTTATCTTGTTGAGATATGGCTTGTGAGAACCTATTATAGCACATCATCACCCACAAGTACTGGGCCCAGCAAAGGAAAAATTCCATCACACATTACTCCTGCAGATATATTAGAGAAACAAATTGTACTTGGAATTGAAAAGTCACAGGCTTATTCTGTCTTAATAAATTCCTGCCAAAAGGCTAAGTGTAAAACTAGAAATACTTCCCAAATGTTGTTACTGTATTATCATCTCTGACATCTCAGGGCTGCTAGAGGGATCATCCAGATATCATTTCAGAGTTCTCACAATAAATCTGGGGGTTTTAAGCTTTTTTTTTTGCCTTTTTTTTTTTTTATGTGTTTGGTTTTATGTAGCCATTTTGAGTTTGCTGTACTTGAAATTTAGCATCTCCTTTACCAAAAGGCAAAGGCTGTTTCATAACAAAAGCTCTGATGTATTGGTGATGTGATGATATCATACACTTTCCAAAATCATAGATACACCTTCAAATCTTACTTTAACTTTGCCAAAGACATAGTCTGATATTCTGTGATGCATCAAAATAATCTTAATAGATCTCATTCTGCTCCTACACTGCCATCTTTATTCTAGATTATACATTATATTTTGAACATTTTTATTCTGTTATCAATACTTTCAAGACTCTTGATTGTTTTCTAGAACACGTACTCTATAACTCATCTAAATGTTGCGGTCGCTTATAAAAATACTGTAAAGTTCTCCATTACATTTCCGTTTTCTTCTCTTATGTGTTCAATTCTTTACCTCTTTTACTGGATTCATGAGGATATTACAATATACTGGTATGAGGGGGAAAACATGCACTAGGAAAAAATGCACTAGGCAAGAGCACTTTTTGAAACTATTCCAAAAAAAGCATTCTTTCATATCAGCCAGGAAAACCATTTTGTCCCATTTTATTTCTGCTACAACTAAATACAAAAAAACCCAAACAAAAACTAACCAATCAAAAAAAAAAAGGCCAGAGAAATGCACCAAGTGTGCCTATGCCATCGATTTAATGACTCACTTGCACTGCTTCTTTCACAGGCAACACTTCAGAAGTGCTGGATATTTCCTGGGATAACCGATGCTTACCCAGGCAGCATCCAGGCTTGGCTGAAAACTTTGGTAGGCAGGTACATAGAAGAGACATCTTGCTTTGTTGCCCATCCCAGTCTTCCAACACCTTACATTCAAAACAACATTCATCCCACCCTCGTCTGCACGTTGCACACCATCACTTCACTGAACGTAACTATCTCTGTTCCTATATAAAGTTATATGAATTCCGAAAGAAGCTTTAGCAGATTTTGTAATTGAGTCTCAATAAGAAAAAAAAACCAAACCTTTAGATCAAGAAAAACCGATCTTGACAGTTGTTTCTATCTATCCCATGCAAGGCATGGAGTGGCCTTCTAGTGGGAAGACTGGGACATGCTGTCTGTGCTTGTCTAGAGGAACTCATCAGGGCATTCTATGATGAGGATTAGGAACACCAACTAGCCACAGCTGGGCCTTAGTGTTTTCAATCCAGAAACCTAAGCAAAGACATTCCAGGTCAGGTTCAGTATCACACTGAGTCTGGTATCTCAGCAATCATTTGTACAGCACGGTGTGATGAAAAAATAAACTGAAATAGTAAGAAAAAAGCATTAATTAAATTTAATGTTTAATAGGAAACAGGAAATTATGTATCCCTTGTGAGTAAAGTTTCCCTTATGAAACACAGTTGTGGACTCTGCCTATCGGTGGGCTAAATTTTTATGTTTAATACTTTTTTGCTCAAATAATTCAAGGTTCTCAGTGTTAAAATAATAAAGCATTTGTGTAAAGAGAATTGCTGCCTTGTGGTCTAAGAAGTCCTACCATGTTATTCATGCAGCAGGAGAAAAATGTGAATAGCAATGGTCACCTTGCTTTTCCTCAATCATGTATCATTTATGATCCTGTGCTTCCTTCCTAAAATGTTCCAGCACTTTTTTAAATGAAAATGTGGACAGCTCTAGATTTGAAATGTCATTCCTTCACAGGTGAGGCTACATGATATAACTTTCTCACGAGTCCTTCACCTTCATGCTTGTCCATGCCCCCATGCGTTCTTTTGGAGATGAAGAAATAGCGGGCTACTGAGAGTACTTTGGGTAATGAGGCTGCTTTATGAAGTATCTTCCTTTTTGGGAGGATATCTTTCTTTCTTGTCTTTCCCATAAGTGTAATTTTTTCTTACAGTTGAAGTTGATATGGCTACTGCTGAGCTTTGTTGTGAGTACACATTTAGTGTTTCAAGAGACCTCAAAACCTCCTCCAAGCACAGGTCTTTAAAGCTAGCACTTTAAGTATGTAGTGATCAGGTATTTCTGCCTTTGTTTCAGCACTCTGCAAAACCAGAACAGCAGTTTCCTGTTGGCTATGTACAGGCTCCTCCACACAGCACCTTTACATCAGCAATCAACAGGTAGGCCAGCCAAACACAGGTCTCGAAATAATGAAGTAGCAGCTTGTCATTTCAGCCCTGATGGAAGTCAGCAACTGTGGTGTCAGATATGAAAATGTGCAGTAGAGAGTGGTGATCTTGCTTCTCTGGCATCTGAAAAACACAAAGAAGACAACTGGGTTTCACAGTTGTGCATCAGTGCCTCATAGTTTAAAACTCGTTAATGTTAACAGGCCCTGGTAAATGAATGAAAAGAAAATTGATCATTAAATGGAGCGATTAAATGTATGAACAAGACATGCAGATACCAGAATCTTTCTATGTACTGAATGTAGCAGCCTTATAGGCAACAACTTACAATGTACACCTGCAGATCCCACTAAATTGTTTAGATTGCACGCTTTACTGTAGGTCAGGGCTGTTAATCACCAGAACGCCCCAGGGCAGCCACATACAGCCTTATTTATGGGCAAATCAAGAAACTGAAATACTGAACCGTGCCTGATTAGCTGCACTAATATGCTACTTGTGGCTAATTTCTGAGCTGCTTAATTCGCAGGTGTTTGCCCCAGCCAATAAATCATGCTTTCTACCTCCTCTTTGCACTCATGACCTGCCATGCATATGTGGAGCCTGTTTAAGTGACAAGCAGGAAATAATTGATGGTGCATTAAATCACTCTGGTGTTTAGTGAACTGGCTCTCCTTTGAAACAGGCCTTGCTATGTTCTCACTCCCAGGCTCATTTCAGATGTTATTGTAACCCAAGTCTTCTGCGCCACTGCTCGCAACCTTTCAAAGGTACAATGTGTACATTTCCTCATTTTTATTTGTTTTACTTGTAGAGCACATGATTTGCATAAGCCATCGCTATTAAATTTTCCACAACAGTTAATCGCCAATGCGATGAAACAGAACAAAATTCCCTGGACTGAGAAGCTGGGAAGGGACCCACCAGGAACCCTAGCAGCTCCAGCCCTGCCCTGCACAAGAAGCTGTCAGCTACCAGGGGTTCTCAGTCATGTTTTGTATCGACCATCACTAAGTTCCTCACTCTGATTTCCTTCCTTCAGGTGAGGCAAAGGGATCTTAAAGTCGAACTCACAGAAACAATTAACTTCTACCTCGTTCTAAGTCACAATGTAGCAGAATCATGCTCTTTCCTTTGTCTTGACCCAAAACCACTGATAAATTGAAAAATTTCCAAGCTTTAATTGAAAATGCTGTTGAGGATATACTGGAAGGCCCAAAAGTAGGAAAGACCGTGTTTTTTTCATCTGCCTTATGAATTATCCCATATTAACATGGGGTTGAGTGAAGCAATTTTTATTTTGGGGGAATCTGTGGTATTCAGATTACGTTGCACCTGGGGTCATAGTTCCTCAGAGAATTTTGGATGAATCACAAAAATCTTTTCTGTAGGGCTTATGGAGAATGTCCTTTGGAGCAAAGGATAAGAGGCAAGACCTAACCACTTCTTTCTACTTTGAGGAGTCTTTTAGTACTGTCCATGATAAAGTTCCTTAGCCTTCATTCTGGCATCAAAATAAAATAATCTCAAAGGAAAGGATTTCAGCAAATAAGTAAACATTCTGGGCTTTGAACATTTTTACTGGCTGTTCGTGACTCATGCAGAGTCCAAACAAAAATTGAAGCAAATGGGTAATGAGGTAGTCTGCTTATTAATGTATTACACAAAATTTAGTGGTAATCTACGTACCACAGTGTTGTTAGAACTTTTATGGTGATAGTTAAATTGGGGGTTTCTTGAACTGTTTTTTCTAGGGATGCTCAAAAATGACAATGTTAGTTTAGCAGAGTGTTAAATTTTTTGATATACATTTATCTGGGAAGCCTTCTCCTGCTGTAGCTAATACCAGCAGAAAAAAAATCACCCTTCCATAGAGAAGGCAGTTAAATAAAAACAAATTAAAAGACACTAAAAAAGTAAGAGGATAAAATGCTTACTAGTGACAGAAAAATTTTTAAAGATCATGTATAAGCCATTCAAATTTACAGCGAATCAATCCTACCCCCAAAATACAATACTCATGTGTTTCATTGGAAACTGTACAGCTGAACAGAAAAGGTAAAGAAAGCAGAAGCAAATCTGAAAAAAGGGGAATTATCCTCCTTATTCATAGCCAACTGAAAATGTTTTAAAAAGCAAAAATTTTGACAAGTTACAGAAAAAAGTCCTCCACACAGTAAGGAACATAAAAAATGGAAATAACTTTTTTAAAGCATGGGGATGAAAAAAATTACTAGCAAAACAAGAAACTGTTTGGGTTTTTTTCCAGGCTTGATATGTAATCTATGAAGTGAACAGAAGGTCAAAGTTTATAGAGAGAACTTAAATGCCCTATAGTAGGCACCAGTAAAGTTACAATACTGAGTTACATGACCATGTAGCCTGACCTAGCATGGTAATTTCCTGTTCTTATCTTCTGAGATTATAAAACTAAAGTTCTGTTGACAAGGTGCTCTTTCCTCCTCTTCTATACTTTCCTTGAACACCAAGAGAATATTTTTTAACTTCTGGGGAAGCTGTAAAGCCATATTTGGCTACAGACTTGGAAAAGATTTGGGTTATGATTGGGATTAGGAGCGGTTTTTAATAGATTTTTAAACTTCAAGGCCAGAAAGAGCCATTATGTTTGCCTAAAGTAATTTCCTTTTCTACCCAGTTATAGCATTTGTTCCTAAGCAGCTTCTGAATTGGAAGAAATTATTCTTTTCTGTTAAAAAGGAGTTTGTTTAGATTTAGAGACATTATGAAGACATAAACATTTCAGTATAAGGGCATGACATTTTTACACTATTTGTTACTGAAAATTTTGTTTTGTTTTGATGCCTAGTTTGTTAAGAATCCTACAAGAGAAAAATATGCTGCATGCAATTAATATAATTTCAGTTTAACAGACTGCAGTGTTTTGACTAAAAATATGTTTTTTCCTTTAAAATTGCTTTTCTTGGAAGTGAATGTTTGGGGTCAGGGTTTTTGTTTTGTTTGAGTTTTTTTAGTTAAAATACACTTTTCATTTTTTTTTAATGCATTACCTAAAAATTTCATAACCTTCTTATTAAATATTTTTATGTGCTTTCTCAGGGATTAGAAAATTGTTATTGAAACTAATTATTAAATCAATTTAATCATGGATTTATTTAAGAAAGGCAACACTTTCTATGACATGTTCAGTAGATAATTCAGGTAAATAACACTTGAAAAAACAAGTGCTATAAATTTCAGCTTGATGATAGGTCAGAAATAAATAATAATATGTTTGAATAGGGAGTCAAGGAGTCAACAAATTTGTACAGAGCTTCAGTTCTTCATTTATAGCCTGCTGGAAGTGTTTCCAGGAATAAATTACTTTGTGGTCAGCTGATGTCCACGGGAATACACCAGCTGAATGTGATGTGGACAGGGATAGAAGATACACACACACACACACACACACACACACATCAGCATCTCTATTCTGACTTGATATTTTGGGTATCCTGGGATTTTCTGTGCCAAGCTAGAGAAATCACCAAGATGCCTAATGTTCATTGGCTCAGTTCTGTGCCCTTTTTAAAGTCCAGGACATTGTGAACATGGTGCTTTGGACACAAAAACTATTTTCTGGAAACTAATCTTAGCACTATTCTGTTGCCATTTTTGTAATTTTTGTGGTGTTTCAAAGAAAATTACAGAAATTTTCATTAGGATTTACATAAGGCTCTGATCAGGACAATGAAATAATATATTTTATTTTTGTTTACATTTTTCTTTCTTTCCCCACTCACTTTCTTTTATAATACAGATAAACCTGTGCCTCACTCATGCTAACTTCCTGTTTAGCAGACACACAACAAACTGATGCAAGGATCCTAATTGTGGATTTTTAGACCAATTTTCCACACTTCTGAAATAGTCTAAAAATCTAATCTGAAGGTTCTGCTCTTTCAAAACAAAAATCATTAAATAAAGTGAAATATACTTAGAAGTTTCTAGAAACAGTCTTGATTTTTATATTTGTTTCCTTTTTCAAACATATTTTTCTTAATTCAAACTTCGGTAAATTCAATAAAGAGACCTCCCTGAACCTTCAAGGCTGCACAGCAGTCACAGGGTGTTACAGTAAATCCCTACAAGTATAAGCTGAGAATAAAACAAGCTACTAAGTCCTGGAGGGGTATATTAAGACAAGGACTAACAATAGGTTGTGATCACTAGTTGGGTGCTCACCAGTAGCATTCTGATAGAGTTTGCTGAAGTTTCTCTACTTTTCTCAAAGTGATGAGGTAAGCAGAGAGGTAAGATAGTTCAGATAGTTTAGATAACTTAATTGCTCCTCTCCATATTCATGATGCTGTTGAGTGTTTTAGAAATTGAAACCACCCCATGTCATTTTTGTGCTTTAAATTATTTCTGATTTTGGAGACTAACCCTAATAATACACTCTAAAGACTTCTGTGCAAGAAACAACCAAAAGATATTTGCAATTTAACCCCATATTAACAAAGACACTTATTATTATTGAATTTGAGTTTTGTTTGCTTCGTTGTTCTTGAATTACTTTCTCAGTTGAAAACCCACTCTTTCTTCACATTCAGGTTCAACACCAAACAAATAATGTATGACAACTCATAAAAGGAAAATGGAAAGGTGTAATGCAACTTAGCAACCCAATCCAACTGTCATATTGCTGAAATGTAAACATGGAAAGGGGCTATGGGAACATCAAGAAGTGTGACTCCTGTATTTAAGAATTAAAGGTGTGCCAGACTTTACTGTCAGAATACATTTTCAGGAGGCAGAAATGAAAGTTTATATTACAAAGGTCACTCAGAGAAGAAGAATGTCACAAAGTACACACAGGGAAGATCAGATGATAAGGAATAACTTTTTCAACACTAAAATGATAGATTGCAAGAATGGCAAAAAAGAGAACATGGCAGATAGAAAGGGAAATCGAGACATGAGAAAAATAAAATAGAAGGGTAATACAAGTGAATCTGCAGAAATCATAAAAGAAACACTTGGAAACAACAGTGAGATTGATTGATTAGACTAAAATTTATTCTTTGAATTTATTTCTTGACATTCAAATTGCAAGATTCAGAAACATCACCAGCAGTGGCATCTCAGCTGATTGAGAGATGCTTGATGAATACACTTTAAAAAAATTGTCCTGAGCTTTGATATAACACCATATGAATAATTTAATAGCAATGCCAAAATTTATGAAAAGACTATTAGCAGTAAAATTTTAATGCCTGAGACAAGAAATTGTGGGGGTTTAGGGTGACTGTGCGGTTCTAACTTATACAAACTTAAACAGACTTGCAAAGTTGGGACAAGGTCTTTCTGGATTTCTATTATATCAAGAAAGATGAAAGCTCGATGAAGTTTGGGAATTCTGTGCTAGTTATCATTTAATACAATCCTTGGCAAACAGAATATAAAATGGTCAATGCCATATTTACACAGAATAGCAGTCTTAATTATTTGTCATTTAATATTTTTGCTTCTTTCGATGAGCACATCATAAAGTTATCTTTTATACTGAAAAGGAAATTTTATGGTCTCATTAAAATGTTACAGACAAAATCATTATGTAATGTTCATCATTTTGGCTTGAAAAACTCATAAAGAAGGGCATGTGCAGGCAGGATTGATTTGGTTGCTCGCACACTTGGCCTGAACACGAGACAGGCAGCGTGTCCAGGTTTCCTGTGGCATCTGTTGCACCTTGGGTAAGAAACTCACCTGTGCTCACCATCTTTCATGCAGCACATCAAAAAGTTGCTGAACAAGTACAAAGTAGACAGGATTTCACCAATTTACCTGTGCAGCCCTCAGCTGCAGGATTGCAACCATTACATGCAGCTGTGGAAATCTCCTCAGGGGACGCAAGTGGGTGGGGTACAAAAATACAGACAGTGTCTGTTTAAAATTTGCGACACTATAACCATTTTACAACTTCATCTGCCTTAGTGTCCCCTATAGGGAGAAGATAGTAGGCTGAATTTCCATGATTTCAATAAGTCTAGACATGAAGATGTGATGCTCAGACACTAACCCAGTGATGCTGAAATCATTAATGGTGAGCATAATCATTCTCAAAACAACCCACTGTCAGAAGCAACAACATAATTTTAAGTAAAATTATTTAGAAAATGCAGGGATATATTGTGACCAGAAGAGCAGAGATTATGGATTCAAGCCTTTAGGGCAGATGAGCCTAAGGGCAACCTTTCTGGTAAAACCCGTTTAGCTATCTGTTCTTTGCAAATATATCAGAAGACAGCATACTGTCTAATATTGTGGGGGTTTTCCCCTTTTTCTCTACCAATATTAAAAATTTGCTCAAAGCTAAAATAACCCCTGCTAAAATACAAATAATCTCTGGGTCAATGACTATTAATAAAAATCCCCATTTCCTCCTCCTCTACTGGTAAACTAAAGAAACACTTTCTTCCCTACATGTAATTTCCTACCCACAATCATTTCCAAATCTGCCAGTATTTTATTTTAATTATATGCTACAAGATCCTCTACCTTGACTAACAGTCATTTCTTATCTATAGAAAGCACATATTTGATGAACACGGTCCTCTCTTAGAAAATATTCTAACCACTGAATTTATATCAGGAATATAAAACTTACGTATACACTGAGATTGGTTATAAAGTCTGGCCATGTTCTGCACCATGGATTACCTCAGATACAGAAATACAAGCCTTGTACCAGCCAAAAAAACCCCATTGCTGTGGACATGGTGACTTCAAAATATTTGGAGGTGCTGGGGTCAACTCATTACCCCTTAGGACTAAAACAATTGACAAAAATCACCCGGAACAGTCGTTTCAGTTGGACTTCTCTTGAGGTCAGATTGAAATTAGAACCAGTAAAACCACAGAGAGGAGAAACATCCATGAATCCATGGCATTACCTCCAGGAATCTTCAGCTAGGAACAGCTGTATTTAAAATTCCGTTCCTTCCAGACTGGAGCCCAAGCGACTCTGTTTCCTCTGCAGAAACAACTGTGTAGCAGCAGTGATTCTAGATGAGAGAGAGATTGATTAGGGCCTTTCAGCTCTGCATAGCATGAAAGCTCAGGCTGTTAATGTTGTTTGTCCACCTAAGAGATTTTTATGGGTCGGAGCATTACCTGAAGATATGTCCTAAGCAAGGTCACTTAACCAAGAGAGATGAGTTGGGTCTCAGGGCAAAGTTTTGACTTTTGCAATATATTTTTGTAATGCATTTTTAAAGAAAGTTTTTCATATGTGTGCAGACTATTGCACAAGTACATTGGGACTTAAAAAAACAAGCAGATTCTTTATGTATTTTAATCTCTACAGTGAGAAATATTGGAACATTCCTGTTTTCTACTCTTCAGGCTGCTGCATATCACACGTGACTACCAATAACAGTTGTGGCTATTTTGCTCTTTCTTTTCATTCTTTTTTAGTACATTCTGGCTGATTTTGAAAAGCAGATTCTATTTCAAAACCATAAACAGCTGAAGATTCTCAATTTAAGAATGTTTTATCAAAATGCTGTATT